>CM035138.1:63574698-63774698 GCA_020205605.1 Panax ginseng
GAACCAAACAACAAACATGAACAAATCACATAATAAGAAAGATATCGATCACCCAAATTAGTAATTTCATAAATGTTAATCATTTTCGGGTTACCCAAAATGAAGAAACGATTCACCGCTCATATTTGGGCTTCCACAACTGTGATCTAAGTGTTTTTTTGTGATATAAAAGTTTCATATAGTAGCCAACATTTAACTTAAGAGATCTATTCCCAAAACATCAACAAAACAACACCGTAATAAGATCTTGTCCTGTCAAACCATGTCGAAGGTTACCATGAACTTTCTAGGTTACCCAAAAGCTCGTCCGTGAACCTTCCGCTTGGTTTGACCATCCCCAAATCTCGTATGTTTGTGATAAAAGCGATCTAAGAGCATTAACTGTGTAGTATAATTACCATAACTATAACTTTAATGCAACAATGAACAAAAATCAACAAGATTTACACAAGATCGGGCGTAAAAGTCTTGTCGGGGCCAGGCTTCGAGGCGTTTAAGGTTACCCAAAAATGCCCAATCATGCTCGTCAACTAATTTTGACCTCGATTATATTGCGATACATTTATTATATGAACTTGATTCTTGATCCAGATCAAAAGAGCTCATAGCAAACTAAAGAATAAAGCTTCAAACAACAAAATACAAAACAAACTAACATCTAAAAGGTCCGATATTCATTGTGAGACAACAAAAATTATTTTTCCGATTTTGAAGAAAATCAAATCGAGCTATAGATGTTATGGATCTAACATCTATCAACCCAGATCATCATTATACACCATAAACAACTTATTAAAACACGTAATCATAACATCTAACAACGTATCAATGGTCGATTTTCAAGTTAGGTTTATACCTTTACTTTAATCAATCTTTGATCTTGGGGTTATGATATGATATAGATATTAAGTAATGGTGTTGGGGAATGATATGCCTTATAATTTCGTTGGTTTTGAGAGAGGTTTAGTGGAGAGCAAGTGCACAAATGAGCTAAATGGGACTTTTTCTCTCTCGATCTATTTATATAATGTTGTAATGAACATGGTCGAGATATGTTGGCGATTTGTGTTGTATTTCGATTACATTGAGAAGTCGAGGGTTGGCTAACGACTCCAATGACTCAACAATTGGCAAAATCCGATAATGCCAAAGGGTAAAAAGGGTCATTTGGCTTTTATTTTTAATGGAAAAATCGTAATCTTGACAAACCCTTGGGTTTGACCATATAAGGTTTAACCCTAAGGTTTGCACAACATGAATTTCTAGGTTTTCATTTAGGATTTAAATTAAAATAAAATAAAATAGTTTCTAAAAATAGAAATTTAGGATTTGTTAATTAGTTAGGTTTTTAATTATATTATCTGAGGAACATTAGGGTTTAAAATTTACTAATTATAATTAACCTTGCTAATTTAGCAATTAGGGTTTACAATTTTGATAATTAGAATTACCAAATTACAATTAGAGTTTCTAATTATTAAATTAGGTTCTGTGATATTAGGTTTTAAGTTACTAATTAGGTTTTCTCATAATTAGCAATAAACTCTACTATACATGATATTAATCACATTAACACAATTTTTGAATGATCACAAACTCAAGTTTAGGTTTCAAATTAGGGTTTCAAATTTCAGAAATTAGGATTTTATAATTAGTGTTTTCTAAAGATTAATAAGGGTTTCTAGAATTTAATTAGGGTTTACCTAATTAATCATTTAATACACAACATAAATCATATAAATATAATTATATAACTTGATCTTTGAATTTCCCATTTGAATTTAAAATAGGGTTAAACAAATTATTGCTAGTGTTTTGACATTATACACCATAATTGATCAATCATTATCAATAAACATACTATATACATATTTATATTATAAAAATCAAAATAAAAAATTAATATTATATTATTATTCTTATTCCTTGATCAAAATCTAAAATTAGGGTTTAGATTCCATATCCGATTTACCTTTTGTTTATTTAACATTATTAATTAAGTTAAAATAATTAACTTAATTAATCTAACATAAATTCATATAATAAAATAAAATAATAATTCTAATAATTTAATCACGTTGCTTCTGAATATGTAACTTAGTTTTTATCTTTCAGATAATAACATATCAGTAATAAGATTATTTTACTGATTAGAATAACATATCACAACACATAGCACTGCTTATTGCAGTCAGCACATAACCTAATCACATTGCCACTTATGTTCAATAGTCATTGGATCACAAACATACATTAATACAGTCAAAATATCTAAGTCCAGATTAATTTACAAACACGTATTAAACCGAAGCGACTTTATCGGGTAATTATCGAGTCCAAGACTCTAAATATATGTAATTATCAGTCATATTATTTTTAAATGACTTATAATAATTTTTAAATATTTAGTATAATTTATCATGAATTTTCAAACACCGGAATCCTTATTAAATGATTTAAATATTAAATAATTCTATTATCATTAATATTTAATTAATAATAAACTATTAATGAAACCATTTCCAAAATATTAAAGTTATTTATAATAACTTCAAATATTTTAAAGTATTAATATTACCCTTTAAATGATTTTAAATAATTACCATTAATATTAAAGTATTAATGTATTATTTATCAAAATATTAAAAGTCATTATTTATAACTTAAAATATTTTTAATTCATTTATATACTTTTTAAATGATTTTAAATTAATAAAACCATTTTAAAACTATTTATTTAATATCATTAATAATAAATTAATAATCATTAAATTATTAATGAAATTATCCTTTAAATATTAAAAAGTTATATTTTGTAACATAAAATATCTTTAAACACTTTATTTTTATTTAAAATGATTTTATAATATTAAAATCATTTTTAAACTAAATTATTTAATATAATTATTAAATAACTTTAATAGCATTAATAAATAAATAATTAATAAAATTTACCTTTAAATATTGAAAGTTATATTTTATAACTTAAAATATTTTTAAATACCTTATTATTATTTAAAATGTTTTTTTAATATAATAAAATCGATTATAATTTATTTATTTAATTCATTTATTAAATAACTTAATTATCATTAATAAAATTTATTAATAAAATTTATCACAAAATATCAAAAGTTAAAAAAATAAATTAAAATATTTTCTTATACCATAATATAATTTTAAATGATTTTTAAAGTATTAAAATCATTTTTAAATAATTTATTTCATATAATAATTAAATAAATTAAATATCTTTAATATTTCAAAAATTTTAATTATTTATGAAATTTATTAAAAATTATTAAAAACTAATTTTAGACTTTAAAATAATTTTTAATAATTTATTGTGTATTTTAATAATTAAAAACTAATTTTCTATAATTATTTAATAATAATATAATTTTTTTTATAAAAAAAATGTCGCTAAAGACCACCAATAATTATTTATGAAATGTATTATAGGTGTTCTTCGTGTTCATCATGAAAACCTAGAACATTCATGCAAGTTTGATGGACTTAGTTTGACCAAACTTAAATCGTTGTCTCACTTGTGTTTGCGGGAGATCTATTACCTTGATCTTGTAGTACTAGTGTAATACTACAAGAACCAACAACAAACATGAACAAATCACATAACAAGAAAGAGATCTGATCGCCCAAAATAGTTGTCACAGCTGTTATTCATTTTCTGGGTTACCCAGAAATGAAGAACAGTTCGACTGCTCATATTTGGGCTTCCACAACTTGTGATCTAAGTGTTGTTTTTGTGATATAAAAGTTTCATATAGTAGCCAACATTTAACTTAAGAGATCTATTCCAAAACATCAACAAAACAACAACAGAATAGCAAGATCTTGTCCTGTCAAACCATGTCAGAAGCCACGCTCATGAACTTTCTAGGTTACCCAAAAGCTCATCCGTGAACCTTCTGCTTGGTTTGACCATCCCCCAAATCTCGTATGTTTGTGATAAAAGCGATCTAAGAGCATTAACCTGTAGTATAACTACCATACTATAACTTTAATGCAACAACAAAAAAAAATCAACAACAGCATGTTTTCAAGATCAGAGGCGTCAAAAGTCTTGTCAGACGCTTCAAGCGGTTTACGGGTTACCCAAAATGCCCAATCATGGCAATCAACAACTTTTGACCTCGATTATGTTGCAATCTGTTTATGATGTGAACTTGATTCATGATCTAAATCAAAGAGCTCATAGCATACTACAAGAATAAAACTTCAAACAAAAAAATAGAAAATGCATCGACATCTACAAGGTCCGACATTCATTGTGAGACAACAAAAATTATTTTCCGTATTTTGAAGAAAATCAAATCGAGCCTATAGATGTTATGGATCTAACATCTATCAACCAAGTTCATGATTATACACCATAAACAAATTATTAAAAACACAAAATCATAACATCTAACAACGGATCAATGGTCGATTTTCAAGTTAGGGGTTTATACCTTTACTTTGATCAATCTTGATCTTAGGGTTATGATATGATATAGATGTTAGTGGAAATTTGGTGTTGGGAGAGATATGCCTTATAATTTCATTGGTTTTGAGGAGAGAGGATTAGTGGAAAGCAAGTGCACAAATGAGCTAAATGGGACTTTCTCTCTCTTGATCTATTTATATAATGTTGTAATGAACATGGCTGAAATATGTTGGCTGATTTGTGTTGTATTTCAGTCACATTGAGAAGTCAAGGGTTGGCCAACAACTCCAACAGCTCCAACACTTGGCAAAATCCAATAATGCACAAAAGGGTAAAAAGGGTCATTTGGCTTTTATTTTTAATGGCAAAATCGTAATCTTAACAAAGCCTAAGGGTTTGACCTTTAGGGTTTAAATTAAAATAAAAATAAAAATAGTTTCTAAAAATAGAAATTTAGGGTTTGTTAATTAGTTAGGCTTTCTAATTACATTATACAGGAATATTAGAGTTTAAAATTCACTAATTATAATTAACCTTGATAATTTAGCAATTAGGGTTTACAATTTTGATAATTGGAATTACCAAATTATAATTAGGGTTTCCAATTGTTAAATTAGGGTTCTAGATATTAGGGTTTTAAGTTACTAATTAGGTTTTCTCATAATTAGCAATAAACTCTACTATACATGATATTAATCACATTAACACAATTTCTGACTGATCATAAACTCCAGTTTAGGTTTCAAATTAGGGTTTCTAATTTTAGAAATTAGGATTTTATAAATAGTGGTTTCTAAAGATTAATTAGGGTTTACCTAATTAATCATTTAATACACAACATAAATCATATAACACAGTTATATAACAGTCTTGAATTTCCCATTTGAATTTAAAAATAGGGTTAAACAAATTAATGCTAGTGTTTTGACATTATACACCATAATTGATCAACCATTATCAATACGTACATACTATACATATTTATAACACTAAAAAATCAAAATCAAAATCAATATTATATTATTATTCTTATTCGTTGATCAAAATCTCAAATTATGGTTCAGATTCCATATCTGATTTACCTTGACTATTTAACATTATTAATTAAATTAAAATAATTAACTTAATTAATCTAACATAAATTCATATAATAAAATAAAATAATAATTTAATCTGGCGCTTTACAATAAGGTAAACTTAGTTTTTATCTTTTGTATAATAACATATCATTAATAAGATTATTTTTACTTGATTAGAATAACATATCACAACACATAGCTACCGCTTATTGTAGTAAAGACATAACCTAATCACATTGCCAATTATGTTCATGATCATTGGATCACAAACAAACATTAATCTGATTAAAATATCTAAGTCCAGATTAATTTCTAAAAACATATGCCGATTATGCAAGCGACTTTATCGATGTAATTATCGAGTCCAAGACTTTATTCTCAGTAGCTCAATATATGTAATTATCAATGATTATTTTTTAAATGACTTATAATAATTTTTAAACATTTATTATAATTTATCATGAATTTTCAAACAAGGAATCCTTATTAAATGATTTAAATATTAAATAATTCTATTATCATTAATATTTAATTAATATTAAACTATTAATGAATCCATTTCCAAAATATTAAAGTTATTTATAATAACTTCAAATATTTTTAAAGTATTAATATTACCCTTAAATGATTTTTAAATAATTACCATTAATATTAAAGTATTAATGTATTATTTATCAAAATATTAAAAGTTATTATTTATAACTTAAAATATTTTTAATTCATTTATATAAATTTTAAATGATTTTTAAATTAATAAAACTATTTTAAACAATTTATTTAATAAAATTATTAAATAAATTTAATATCATTAATAATAAATTAATAATCATTAAATTATTAATGAAATTATCCTTTAAATATTAAAGTTATATTTTATAACTTAAAATATCTTTAAACACTTTATTTTTATTTAAAATGATTTTTATAATATTAAAATCATTTTTAAACTAAATTATTTAATATAATTATTAAATAACTTTAATATCATTAATAAATAAATAATTAATAAAATTTACCTTTAAATATTGAAAGTTATATTTTATAACTTCAAATATTTTTAAATACCTTATTATTATTTAAAATGTTTTTTAATATAATAAAATAAATTTTAATTTATTTATTTAATTCATTTATTAATTAACTTAATTATCATTAATAAAAATTTATTAATGAAATTTATCACAAAATATCAAAAGTTAAAAAAAATAACTTAAAATATTTTCTTATACCATAATATAATTTTAAATGATTTTTAAAGTATTAAAATCATTTTTAAATAATTTATTTTATATAATAATTAAATAAATTAAATATCTTTAATATTTCAAAATATTAATTATTTATAAAATATATTAAAATTATTAAAACTAATTTTTAGACTTTAAAATAATTTTTTTAATAATATTTTAATAATTAAAAACTAATTTTCTATAATTATTTAATAATAATATAATTTTTTTTTATAATAAAATGTGGCTAAATACCACATATATATATGACTTAATCTGTCGATATAGGTGTTCTTGTGTTCATCATGAAAACCCGTAACATTCATTTGCAGTTTGAGGGACTTAGTTTGACCAAACTTAAATCAAATTATCTCATTGTGTTTCGGAGATCTATTACCTTGATCTTGTAGTACTAGTGTAATACTACATGAATCAACAACAAACATGAACAAATCACATAACAAGAAAGAGATCTGATCGCCCAAAATAGCTGTCACAACTGTTAATCATTTTCTGGGTTACCCAGAAATGAAGAACAGTTCGACTGCTCATATTTGGGCTTCCACAACTTGTGATCTAAGTGTTTTTTTTGTGATATAAAAGTTTCATATAGTAGCCAACATTTAACTTAAGAGATCTATTCCAAAACATCAACAAAACAACAACAGAATAGCAAGATCTTGTCCTGTCAAACCATGTCAGAAGCCACGCTCATGAACTTTCTAGGTTACCCAGAAAGCTCATCCGTGAACCTTCTGCTTGGTTTGACCATCCCCCAAATCTCGTATGTTTGTGATAAAAGCGATCTAAGAGCATTAACCTGTAGTATAATTACCATACTATAACTTTAATGCAACAACAAACAAAAATCAACAACAGTTTACAAGATCAGAGGCGTCAAAAGTCTTGTCAGACCGTTTCTGGGCAGTTTCTGGGTTACCCAAAAATGCCCAGTCATGGCCGGTCAACGAATTTTGACCTCGATTATGTTGCAATCTGTTTATGATATGAACTTGATTCTTGATCCAGATCAAAGAGCTCATAGCAAACTAAAAGAATAAAGCTTCAAACAACAAAAATACAAAACAAACTAACATCTAAAAGGTCTGACATTCATTGTGAGACAACAAAAAATTATTTTTCCAGATTTTGAAGAAAATCAAATCCGAGCCTATAGATGTTATGGATCTAACATCTATCAACCCGGATCATCATTATACACCATAAACAACTTATTAAAACACAGAATCATAACATCTAACAACAGATCAATGGTCAGATTTTCAAGTTAGGGTTTATACCTTTACTTTGATCAATCTTGATCTTAGGGTTATGATATGATATAGATGTTAGTGGGGCTGGTGTTGGGGACTGATATGCCTTATAATTTCGTTGGTTTTGAGGGAGAGAGGTTTAGTGGAGAGCAAGTGCACAAATGAGCCAAAATGGAACTTTCTCTCTTGATCTATTTATATAATGTTGTAATGAACATGGCTGAGATATGTTGGCTGATTTGTATTGTATTTCAGTCACATTGAGAAGTCAAGGGTTTGCCAACAACTCCAACAGCTCCAACAATTGGCAAAATCCAATAATGCACAAAAGGGTAAAAAGGGTCATTTGGCTTTAATTTTTAATTGCAAAATCGTAATCTTGACAAACCCTTAGGGTATGACCCTTAGGGTTTAACCCTAAGGTTTAGCACAACATGAATTTCTACGTTTTCATTTAGGGTTTAAATTAAAATAAAAATAAAAATAGTTTCTAAAAATAGAAATTTAGGGTTTGTTAATTAGTTAGGTTTTCTAATTACATTATACAGGAACATTAGGGTTTAAAATTCACTAATTATAAATAACCTTGCTAATTTAGCAATTAGGGTTTATAATTTTGATAATTAGAATTACCAAATTACAAGATATTAGGGTTTTAAGTTACTAATTAGGTTTTCTCATAATTAGCAATAAACTCTACTATACATGATATTAATCACATTAACACAATTTTTGAATGATCACAAACTCAAGTTTAGGTTTCAAATTAGGGTTTCAAATTTCAGAAATTAGGATTTTATAATTAGTGTTTTCTAAAGATTAATTAGGGTTTCTAGATTTTAATTAGGGTTTACCTAATTAATCATTTAATACACAACATAAATCATATAATACAATTATATAACAGTCTTGAATTTCCCATTTGAATTTAAAAATAGGGTTAAACAAATTAATGCTAGTGTTTTGACATTATACACCATAATTGATCAATCATTATCAATACGTACATACTATACATATTTATAGCACATAAAAATCAAAATAAAAATTAATATTATATTATTATTCTTATTCCTTGATCAAAATCTAAAATTAGGGTTTAGATTCCATATCCGATTTACTCTCATTTATTTAATATTATTAATTAAGTTAAAATAATTAACTTAATTAATCTAACATAAATTCATATAATAAAATAAAATAATAATTTAATAATTCTAATACGTTGCTTACAATATGCAACTTAGTTTTTATCTTTCAGATAATAACATATCAAGAATAAGATTATTTTACCGATTAGAATAACATATCACAACACACAAGATCGCTTATTGCATCAAAGACATAACCTAATCACATTGCCACTTTATGTTCAATAGTCATATGGATCACAAACATACATTAATACAAACCAAAATATCTAAGTCCAAGATTAATTTTCGAAACACGCTTAAAATTTGAAACGACTTTATCGGGTAATTATCGAGTCCAAGACTCTAAATATATGTAATTATCAGTCATATTATTTTTAAATGACTTATAATAATTTTTAAATATTTAGTATAATTTATCATGAATTTTCAAACACCGTAATCCTTATTAAATGATTTAAATATTAAATAATTCTATTATCATTAATATTTAATTAATAATAAACTATTAATGAAACCATTTCCAAAATATTAAAGTTATTTATAATAACTTCAAATATTTTTAAAGTATTAATATTACCCTTAAATGATTTTTAAATAATTACCATTAATATTAAAGTATTAATGTATTATTTATCAAAATATTAAAAGTCATTATTTATAACTTAAAATATTTTTAATTCATTTATATACTTTTTAAATGATTTTTAAATTAATAAAACCATTTTAAAACTATTTATTTAATATCATTAATAATAAATTAATAATCATTAAATTATTAATGAAATTATCCTTTAAATATTAAAAGTTATATTTTGTAACATAAAATATCTTTAAACACTTTATTTTTATTTAAAATGATTTTATAATATTAAAATCATTTTTAAACTAAATTATTTAATATAATTATTAAATAACTTTAATAGCATTAATAAATAAATAATTAATAAAATTTACCTTTAAATATTGAAAGTTATATTTTATAACTTAAAATATTTTTAAATACCTTATTATTATTTAAAATGTTTTTTAATATAATAAAATCGATTATAATTTATTTATTTAATTCATTTATTAAATAACTTAATTATCATTAATAAAAATTTATTAATAAAATTTATCACAAAATATCAAAAGTTAAAAAAATAAATTAAAATATTTTCTTATACCATAATATAATTTTAAATGATTTTTAAAGTATTAAAATCATTTTTAAATAATTTATTTCATATAATAATTAAATAAATTAAATATCTTTAATATTTCAAAAATTTAATTATTTATGAAATTTATTAAAAATTATTAAAAACTAATTTTTAGACTTTAAAATAATTTTTAATAATTTATTGTGTATTTTTAATAATTAAAAACTAATTTTCTATAATTATTTAATAATAATATAATTTTTTTTATACTAAAAATGTCGCTAAAGACCACCAATAATTATTTATGAAATGTCGCTATAGGTGTTCTTCGTGTTCATCATGAAAACCTAGAACATTCATGCAGTTTGATGGACTTAGTTTGACCAAACTTAAATCAGTGTCTACTGTGTTTCTGGGAGATCTATTACCTTGATCTTGTAGTACTAGTGTAATACTACAAGAACCAACAACAAACATGAACAAATCACATAACAAGAAAGAGATCTGATCGCCCAAAATAGTTGTCACAGCTGTTATTCATTTTTTAGGTTACCCAGAAATGAGGAACAGTTCGACTACTCATATTTGGGCTTCCACAACTTGTGATCTAAGTGTTGTTTTTGTGATATAAAAGTTTCATATAGTAGCCAACATTTAACTTAAGAGATCTATTCCAAAACATCAACAAAACAACAACAAAATAGCAAGATCTTGTCCTGTCAAACCATGTCAGAAGCCACGCTCATGAACTTTCTAGGTTACCCAAAAAGCTCATCCGTGAACCTTCTGCTTGGTTTGACCATCCCCAAATCTCGTATGTTTGTGATAAAAGCGATATAAGGGCATTAACCTGTAGTATAACTACCATACTATAACTTTAATGCAACAACAAACAAAAATCAACAACAGTTTACAAGATCAGAGGCGTCAAAAGTCTTGTTGAATCGCTTTCAGGCGTTTCGGGTTACCCAAAATGCCCAATCATGGCGCCAACAACAACTTTTGACCTCGATTATGTTGCAATCTGCTTATGATGTGAACTTGATTCATGATCTAAATCAAAGAGCTCATAGCATACTACAAGAATAAAACTTCAAAACAAAAAAATAGAAAACAGATCGACATCTACAAGGTCCGACATTCATGTGAGACAACAAAAATTATTTTTCCGTATTTTGAAGAAAATCAAATTCGAGCCTATAGATGTTATGGATCTAACATCTATCAACCAAGTTCATGATTATACACCATAAACAAATTATTAAAACACAAAATCATAACATCTAACAATGAGATCAATGGTCGATTTTCAAGTTAGGGTTTATACCTTTACTTTGATCAATCTTGATCTTAGGGTTATGATATGATATAGATGTTAGGAAATGTTGGTGTTGGGAGATATGCCTTATAATTTCATTGGTTTTGAGGGAGAGAGGATTAGTGGAAAGCAAGTGCACAAATGAGCTAAAATGGGACTTTTCTCTCTCTCGATCTATTTATATAATGTTGTAATGAACATGGTCATTTGAAATATGTCATTGATTTGTGTTGTATTTCATCACATTGAGAAGTCAAGGGTTGGCCAACAACTCCAATGTACTCCAACACTTGGCAAAATCCAATAATGCACAAAAGGGTAAAAGGGTCATTTGGCTTTTATTTTTAATGGCAAAATCGTAATCTTAACAAAGCCTAAGGGTTTGACCTTTAGGTTTTAGGTTTAAATTAAAATAAAATAAAAATAGTTTCTAAAATAGAAATTTAGGGTTTGTTAATTAGTTAGGCTTTCTAATTACATTATACAGGAATATTAGAGTTTAAAATTCACTAATTATAATTAACCTTGATAATTTAGCAATTAGGGTTTACAATTTTGATAATTGGAATTACCAAATTATAATTAGGGTTTCCAATTGTTAAATTAGGGTTCTAGATATTAGGTTTTAAGTTACTAATTAGGTTTTCTCATAATTAGCAATAAACTCTACTATACATGATATTAATCACATTAACACACAATTTCGATCGATCATAAACTCCAGTTTAGGTTTCAAATTAGGTTTCTAATTTTAGAAATTAGGATTTTATAAATAGTGAGTTTCTAAAGATTAATTAGGGTTACCTAATTAATCATTTAATACACAACATAAATCATATAACATGCTTATATAATTGATCTTTGAATTTCCCATTTGAATTTAAAATAGGGTTAAACAAATTAATGCTAGTGTTTTGACATTATACACCATAATTGATCAACCATTATCAATACGTATATACTATACATATTTATAACACTAAAAATCAAAAAAAAATCAAAATCAATATTATATTATTATTCTTATTCGTTGATCAAAATCTCAAATTATGGTTTGATTCCATATCCGATTTACCTTGATTATTTAACATTATTAATTAAATTAAAATAATTAACTTAATTAATCTAACATAAATTCATATAATAAAATAAAATAATAATTTAATAATACCGCTTTACAATAAAGTAACTTAGTTTTTATCTTTTGTATAATAACATATCGTAATAAGATTATTTTACTGATTAGAATAACATATCACAACACATAGCACTGCTTATTGTAGTCAGCACATAACCTAATCACATTGCCAATTATGTTCAACAGTCATTGGATCACAAACAAACATTAATACAGTTAAAATATCTAAGTCCAGATTAATTTCTAAAACATGTCGGTGTACCGACGACTTTATCGTGTAATTATCGAGTCCAAGACTTTATTCTGTAGCTCAATATATGTAATTATCAGTCAGATTATTTTTAAATGACTTATAATAATTTTTAAACATTTATTATAATTTATCATGAATTTTCAAACACCGGAATCCTTATTAAATGATTTAAATATTAAATAATTCTATTATCATTAATATTTAATTAATATTAAACTATTAATGAATCCATTTCCAAAATATTAAAGTTATTTATAATAACTTCAAATATTTTTAAAGTATTAATATTACCCTTAAATGATTTTTAAATAATTACCATTAATATTAAAGTATTAATGTATTATTTATCAAAATATTAAAAGTTATTATTTATAACTTAAAATATTTTAATTCATTTATATAAATTTTAAATGATTTTTAAATTAATAAAACTATTTTTAAACAATTTATTTAATAAAATTATTAAATAAATTTAATATCATTAATAATAAATTAATAATCATTAAATTATTAATGAAATTATCCTTTAAATATTAAAGTTATATTTTATAACTTAAAATATCTTTAAACACTTTATTTTTATTTAAAATGATTTTTATAATATTAAAATCATTTTTAAACTAAATTATTTAATATAATTATTAAATAACTTTAATATCATTAATAAATAAATAATTAATAAAATTTACCTTTAAATATTGAAAGTTATATTTTATAACTTCAAATATTTTTAAATACCTTATTATTATTTAAAATGTTTTTTAATATAATAAAATAAATTTTAATTTATTTATTTAATTCATTTATTAATTAACTTAATTATCATTAATAAAATTTATTAATGAAATTTATCACAAAATATCAAAAGTTAAAAAAAAATAACTTAAAATATTTTCTTATACCATAATATAATTTTAAATGATTTTTAAAGTATTAAAATCATTTTTAAATAATTTATTTTATATAATAATTAAATAAATTAAATATCTTTAATATTTCAAAAATATTAATTATTTATAAAATATATTAAAAATTATTAAAAACTAATTTTCAGACTTTAAAATAATTTTTAATAATTTTTAATAATTAAAAACTTATTTTCTATAATTATTTAATAATAATATAATTTTTTTTTTAATAAAAATGTGGCTAAATACCACATATAGCGACAGAACTGTCGATATAGGTGTTCTTTGTGTTCATCATGAAAACCCAGAACATTCATGCCAGTTTGAGGGACTTAGTTTGACCAAACTTAAATCAGTGCCTACTGTGTTTCTGAGAGATCTATTACCTTGATCTTGTAGTACTAGTGTAATACTACATGAATCAACAACAAACATGAACAAATCACATAACAAGAAAGAGATCTGATCGCCCAAAATAGCTGTCACAACTGTTAATCATTTTCTGGGTTACCCAGAAATGAAGAACAGTTCGACTGCTCATATTTGGGCTTCCACAACTTGTGATCTAAGTGTTTTTTTTGTGATATAAAAGTTTCATATAGTAGCCAACATTTAACTTAAGAGATCTATTCCAAAACATCAACAAAACAACAACAGAATAGCAAGATCTTGTCCTGTCAAACCACGTATGGAAGCCCACGCCATGAACTTTCTAGGTTACCCGTAAAGCTCATCCGTGAACCTTCCGCTTGGTTTGACCATCCCCAAATCTCGTATGTTTGTGATAAAAGCGATCTAAGAGCATTAACCTGTAGTATAATTACCATACTATAACTTTAATGCAACAACAAACAAAAATCAACAACAGTTTACAAGATCGAGGCGCAAAAGTCTTGTCGGACTAGTTTTTCAGGCGCTTCAGGTTACCCAAAAATGCCCAGTCATGGCCGGTCAACGAATTTTGACCTCGATTATGTTGCAATCTGTTTATGATATGAACTTGATTCTTGATCCAGATCAAAGAGCTCATAGCAAACTAAAAGAATAAAGCTTCAAACAACAAAAATACAAAACAAACTAACATCTAAAAGGTCTGACATTCATTGTGAGACAACAAAAAATTATTTTTCCAGATTTTGAAGAAAATCAAATCCGAGCCTATAGATGTTATGGATCTAACATCTATCAACCCAGATCATCATTATACACCATAAACAACTTATTAAAACACAGAATCATAACATCTAACAACAGATCAATGGTCAGATTTTCAAGTTAGGGTTTATACCTTTACTTTAATCAATCTTGATCTTAGGGTTATGATATGATATAGATGTTAGTGGGGCTGGTGTTGGGGAATGATATGCCTTATAATTTCGTTGGTTTTGAGGGAGAGAGGTTTAGTGGAGAGCAAGTGCACAAATGAGCTAAAATGGGACTTTCTCTCTCTCTTGATCTATTTATATAATGTTGTAATGAACATGGCTGAGATATGTTGGCGTATTTGTGTTGTATTTCAGTTACATTGAGAAGTCAAGGGTTGGCCAACGACTCCAACAGCTCCAACAATTGGCAAAATCCAATAATGCACCAAAGGGTAAAAAGGGTCATTTGGCTTTTATTTTTAATGGAAAAATCGTAATCTTGACAAACCCTTAGGGTTTGACCCTTATGGTTTAACCCTAAGGTTTAGCACAACATGAATTTCTAGGTTTTCATTTAGGATTTAAATTAAAATAAAAATAAAAATAGTTTCTAAAAATAGAAATTTAGGATTTGTTAATTAGTTAGGTTTTTTAATTATATTATACAGGAACATTAGGGTTTAAAATTTACTAATTATAATTAACCTTGCTAATTTAGCAATTAGGGTTTACAATTTTGATAATTAGAATTACCAAATTACAATTAGAGTTTCTAATTATTAAATTAGGGTTCTAGATATTAGGGTTTTAAGTTACTAATTAGGTTTTCTCATAATTAGCAATAAACTCTACTATACATGATATTAATCACATTAACACAATTTTTGAATGATCACAAACTCAAGTTTAGGTTTCAAATTAGGGTTTCAAATTTCAGAAATTAGGATTTTATAATTAGTGTTTTCTAAAGATTAATTAGGGTTTCTAGATTTTAATTAGGGTTTACCTAATTAATCATTTAATACACAACATAAATCATATAATATAATTATATAACAGTCTTGAATTTCCCATTTGAATTTAAAAATAGGGTTAAACAAATTAATGCTAGTGTTTTGACATTATACACCATAATTGATCAATCATTATCAATACGTACATACTATACATATTTATAGCACATAAAAATCAAAATAAAAATTAATATTATATTATTATTCTTATTCCTTGATCAAAATCTAAAATTAGGGTTTAGATTCCATATCTGATTTACCTTGCCTATTTAACATTATTAATTAAGTTAAAATAATTAACTTAATTAATCTAACATAAATTCATATAATAAAATAAAATAATAATTCTAATAATTCTAATACGTTGCTTACAATATGCAACTTAGTTTTTATCTTTCGTATAATAACATATCAGTAATAAGATTATTTTACTGATTAGAATAACATATCACAACACATAGCACTGCTTATTGCAGTCAGCACATAACCTAATCACATTGCCACTTATGTTCAATAGTCATTGGATCACAAACATACATTAATACAGTCAAAATATCTAAGTCCAGATTAATTTCTGAAACATGTCGGTGTACCGACGACTTTATCGGGTAATTATCGAGTCCAAGACTCTAAATATATGTAATTATCAGTCATATTATTTTTAAATGACTTATAATAATTTTTAAATATTTAGTATAATTTTATCATGAATTTTCAAACACCTAATCCTTATTAAATGATTTAAATATTAAATAATTCTATTATCATTAATATTTAATTAATAATAAACTATTAATGAAACCATTTCCAAAATATTAAAGTTATTTATAATAACTTCAAATATTTTTAAAGTATTAATATTACCCTTAAATGATTTTTAAATAATTACCATTAATATTAAAGTATTAATGTATTATTTATCAAAATATTAAAAGTCATTATTTATAACTTAAAATATTTTTAATTCATTTATATACTTTTTAAATGATTTTTAAATTAATAAAACCATTTTAAAACTATTTATTTAATATCATTAATAATAAATTAATAATCATTAAATTATTAATGAAATTATCCTTTAAATATTAAAAGTTATATTTTGTAACATAAAATATCTTTAAACACTTTATTTTTATTTAAAATGATTTTTATAATATTAAAATCATTTTTAAACTAAATTATTTAATATAATTATTAAATAACTTTAATAGCATTAATAAATAAATAATTAATAAAATTTACCTTTAAATATTGAAAGTTATATTTTATAACTTAAAATATTTTTAAATACCTTATTATTATTTAAAATGTTTTTTAATATAATAAAATCGATTATAATTTATTTATTTAATTCATTTATTAAATAACTTAATTATCATTAATAAAAATTTATTAATAAAATTTATCACAAAATATCAAAAGTTAAAAAAATAAATTAAAATATTTTCTTATACCATAATATAATTTTAAATGATTTTTAAAGTATTAAAATCATTTTTAAATAATTTATTTCATATAATAATTAAATAAATTAAATATCTTTAATATTTCAAAATTTTAATTATTTATGAAATTTATTAAAATTATTAAAACTAATTTTTAGACTTTAAAATAATTTTTAATAATTTATTGTGTATTTTTAATAATTAAAAACTAATTTTCTATAATTATTTAATAATAATATAATTTTTTTATACTAAAAATGTCGCTAAAGACCACCAATAATTATTTATGAAATGTCGCTATAGGTGTTCTTCGTGTTCATCATGAAAACCTAGAACATTCATGCAGTTTGATGGACTTAGTTTGACCAAACTTAAATCAGTGTCTACTGTGTTTCTGGGAGATCTATTACCTTGATCTTGTAGTACTAGTGTAATACTACAAGAACCAACAACAAACATGAACAAATCACATAACAAGAAAGAGATCTGATCGCCCAAAATAGTTGTCACAGCTGTTATTCATTTTTTAGGTTACCCAGAAATGAGGAACAGTTCGACTACTCATATTTGGGCTTCCACAACTTGTGATCTAAGTGTTGTTTTTGTGATATAAAAGTATCATATAGTAGCCAACATTTAACTTAAGAGCTCTATTCCAAAACATCAACAAAACAACAACAGAATAGCAAGATCTTGTCCTGTCAAACCATGTCAGAAGCCAAGCTCATGAACTTTCTAGGTTACCCAAAAAGCTCATCCGTGAACCTTCTGCTTGGTTTGACCATCCCCCAAATCTCGTATGTTTGTGATAAAAGCGATCTAAGAGCATTAACCTGTAGTATAACTACCATACTATAACTTTAATGCAACAACAAACAAAAATCAACAACAGTTTACAAGATCAGAGGCGTCAAAAGTCTTGTCAGACCGTTTCTGGGCAGTTTCTGGGTTACCCAAAAATGCCCAGTCATGGCCGGTCAACAACTTTTGACCTCGATTATGTTGCAATCTGTTTATGATGTGAACTTGATTCATGATCTAAATCAAAGAGCTCATAGCATACTACAAGAATAAAACTTCAAACAAAAAAAATAGAAAACAGACTGACATCTACAAGGTCTGACATTCATTGTGAGACAACAAAAAATTATTTTTCCGTATTTTGAAGAAAATCAAATCTGAGCCTATAGATGTTATGGATCTAACATCTATCAACCAAGTTCATGATTATACACCATAAACAAATTATTAAAACACAAAATCATAACATCTAACAACAGATCAATGGTCAGATTTTCAAGTTAGGGTTTATACCTTTACTTTGATCAATCTTGATCTTAGGGTTATGATATGATATAGATGTTAGTGGGGCTGGTGTTGGGGAGAGATATGCCTTATAATTTCATTGGTTTTGAGGGAGAGAGGATTAGTGGAAAGCAAGTGCACAAATGAGCTAAAATGGGACTTTCTCTCTCTCTTGATCTATTTATATAATGTTGTAATGAACATGGCTGAAATATGTTGGCTGATTTGTGTTGTATTTCAGTCACATTGAGAAGTCAAGGGTTGGCCAACAACTCCAACAGCTCCAACACTTGGCAAAATCCAATAATGCACAAAAGGGTAAAAAGGGTCATTTGGCTTTTATTTTTAATGGCAAAATCGTAATCTTAACAAAGCCTAAGGGTTTGACCTTTAGGGTTTAAATTAAAATAAAAATAAAAATAGTTTCTAAAAATAGAAATTTAGGGTTTGTTAATTAGTTAGGCTTTCTAATTACATTATACAGGAATATTAGAGTTTAAAATTCACTAATTATAATTAACCTTGATAATTTAGCAATTAGGGTTTACAATTTTGATAATTGGAATTACCAAATTATAATTAGGGTTTCCAATTGTTAAATTAGGGTTCTAGATATTAGGGTTTTAAGTTACTAATTAGGTTTTCTCATAATTAGCAATAAACTCTACTATACATGATATTAATCACATTAACACAATTTCTGACTGATCATAAACTCCAGTTTAGGTTTCAAATTAGGGTTTCTAATTTTAGAAATTAGGATTTTATAAATAGTGGTTTCTAAAGATTAATTAGGTTTTACCTAATTAATCATTTAATACACAACATAAATCATATAACATGCTTATACTTGGTCTTGAATTTCCCATTTAAATTTAAAAATAGGGTTAAACAAATTAATGCTAGTGTTTTGACATTATACACCATAATTGATCAACCATTATCAATACGTACATACTATACATATTTATAACACTAAAAAATCAAAATCAAAATCAATATTATATTATTATTCTTATTCGTTGATCAAAATCTCAAATTATGGTTCAGATTCCATATCTGATTTACCTTGACTATTTAACATTATTAATTAAATTAAAATAATTAACTTAATTAATCTAACATAAATTCATATAATAAAATAAAATAATAATTCTAATACGCTGCTTACAATAGGCAACTTAGTTTTTATCTTTTGTATAATAACATATCAGTAATAAGATTATTTTACTGATTAGAATAACATATCACAACACATAGCACTGCTTATTGTAGTCAGCACATAACCTAATCACATTGCCAATTATGTTCAACAGTCATTGGATCACAAACAAACATTAATACAGTTAAAATATCTAAGTCCAGATTAATTTCTAAAACATGTCGGTGTACCGACGACTTTATCGTGTAATTATCGAGTCCAAGACTTTATTATGTAGCTCAATATATGTAATTATCAGTCAGATTATTTTTAAATGACTTATAATAATTTTTAAACATTTATTATAATTTATCATGAATTTTCAAACACCGGAATCCTTATTAAATGATTTAAATATTAAATAATTCTATTATCATTAATATTTAATTAATATTAAACTATTAATGAATCCTATAATAAAACATTTTTAATTCATTTATATCCTTTTAAATGATTTTTAAATTAATAAAATTATTTTAAAACTATTTATTTAATATAATTATTAAATAAATTTAATATCATTAATATTCATTAATATCAAATTATTAATGAAATTATCCTTTAAATATTAAAAGTTATATTTTATAACTTCAAATATCTTTAAACACTTTATTTTCATTTAAAATGATTTTTATATATAAAATCATTTTTAAACTAATTTATTTAATATAATTATTAAATAACCTTAGTATCATTAATAATAATTAATTAATGAAATTTACCTTTAAATATTGAAAGTTATATTTTATAAATATTTTTAAATACCTTATTATTATTTAAAATGATTTTTAATATAATAAAATCATTTTAATTTATTTATTTAATTCATTTATTAAATAACTTAATTATCTTTAATATTAATTTATCAATGAAATTCCTCACAAAATATTAAAAGTCATTAAAAATAACTTAAAATATTTTCTTATATCATTAGATAATTTTAAATAATTTTTCAAGTATTAAAATCATTTTTAAATAATTTATTTTATATAATAATAATTAAATACCTTTAATATTTCAAAAATATTAATTATTTATGAAATATATTAAAAATTATTAACAACTAATTTTTAGACTTTTAAAATATTTTTTAGTAATTTAATTTGTATTTTGAATAATTAAAACTAATTTTCTATAATTATTTAATAAAATATAATTTTTTATAAAGCGACGCTAAAGACCGCTTTATAACTGATGTAACCGTCGTTATAAATTGTTATTCATGTTCTTCCTCAAACCCCAGAACATTCATTCAGTTTCGAGGGTCTTAGTTTGACCAAACTTAAATCAGTGTTTATTATGTTTTTGGGAGATCTAGTACCTTGATCTTGCAGTACTAGTGTAATACTACAAGACCCAATAACAAACATGAACAAACCACATGACAAGAAAGAGATCTGATCACCCAAAATAGTTGTCAGAGATGTTCTTCATTTTCTAGGTTACCGAAATGAAGAAACGATTCGATATTCATATTTGGGCTTCCACAACTTGCCTTTTTATGTAATGTTTTAGTGATCTATAAGCTTCAGTATGTAGCCAGCATGTAGGACAACATTTCTATTACATAAAATCAACTTAACAACAACCAAATCACTAGCTACACTACGGTCAAACTATGTTAAAGATAATATCCTTACGTTTTCTAGGTTACCTAAAAAATGGAAATCATGCCCATCCTATCTGCTTTTACCAGTCACCATGATCGAAGTGTTTGATGTCTGGGTGATATAAAGGCAGGAATTTGTAGTACATATAACAAGATACAACTTAGATACAAGAACAACATCAAAACAACAAAACACTTACAGATCTAATCGATTTAAAACGTTGTCAGGCCGTTTCTGGGCAATTTATGGGTTACCCAGAAACGCCCAATCATGGCCGGTCAACGACTTTTGACTATCAATAACTTCCAATCAGTTAATGCTATGAACTTGATTCAACTTCCAGTTTAAAGAGCTCATATCATACTGCAAGATAAAAGCTTAAAACAACCAAAAACTTAAACAGAGAAAGATCTACATGGTCTGACATTAGGCTGCACAAAAAATATTTTTCCAGATTTTGTGAAATTTCAAATCGAGCCTCTAGATGTTATGGATCTAACATCTAGCAACCCAAATCATCATTATACACTATATATAACATGTTTAACACAAAGAATTTAACATCTAACAACATATCAATGGTCAGATTTTCAAGTTAGGGTTTATACCTTTACTTTGATCAATCTTGATCTTAGGGTTTTGATTTGATATAGATGTTAGTGGGGCTGCTTTTGGGGAGTGATATGCCTTATTATTTCGTAGGTTTTGAAGGAGAGAATTGGTTAAGGGTTTGTGTAAAAATGAACTAACAAGTGCCATTTTCTCTCTCTCAATCTTATTTATAGATTGATATAATGCACATGGCTGAGATATAGAGCTGATGTGCTGGAGATTTTATATCAAAAGTGTAGTTACATTTGGTCACCAACTCCCATCTTGGCAAGATTCACAAGTAAGCTTAATAAAAAAATGTTCATAAGGGCTTTTTGGTTATTTGGTTGACAAATTTAATGGCAAACTTGTAACTTGGCAAACCCTTAGGGTTTGACCCTTGGGGCTTAACCCTAAGGTTTTCAAAATCTAAATTTCTAGGCTTTAAATTTAGGGTTTAAAATAAAATTAAAATTAGTTTCTAAAAATAGAAAATTAGGGTTTGTTAATTAGATTAGGTTTCTAATTACATTATACAGGAACATTAGGGTTTAAAATTTACTAATTTTAATTAACCTTGCTAATTTAGCTATTAGGGTTTACAACTAGCAATTAGGTTTTAAAATTACTAATTAGGGTTTACAATTTTAATAATTAGGGTTACCAAATTAAAGTTAGGGTTTTTAATTACCAAATTAGGGTTCTAGATATTAGGGTTTTAAATTACTAATTAGGTTCTTTTTAATTAGCAATAAAATCTACCATACATGATATTAATCATATTAATATTATTTTTGACTGAGCCTAAACTCCAGTTTAAGTTTCACATTAGGGTTTCTAATTTTAGAAATTAGGGTTTTAATTTACAATTATGGTTTTCCATAATAATAAGGCTTTACCTAAAATACAAATCGTATAAAACATAACATAGTGTCTTAACAGATTTTAAAGTCTCATTTGACTTCTAAACTAGGGTTTAATAGTAATATTAGGCTTTATAAAAATATTGCTAGGGTTTGGTCATAATACACCATAATTGACCAACCATTATTAATGCGTACATACAGTACATATTTATAGCACTAAAAAGTCAAAATATAATTAATATTATATTATTATCCTAAATGCATTGATCAAAATTCAAAATTAGGGTTTGGATTCCATATCGATTTATCTCATTATATATAACCTTATTAATTAAGGTAAAATAATTAACTTAATAACTGTACAAAAATTATATATAAAAAAACATTTTAATTCATATATATCCTTTTTAAATGATTTTTAAATTAATAAAATTATTTTAAAACTATTTATTTAATATATATTATTAAATAAATTTAATATCATTAATATTCATTAATATCAAATTATTAATGAAATTATCCTTTAAATATTAAAAGTTATATTTTATAACTTCAATTATCTTTAAACACTTTATTTTCATTTAAAATGATTTTTATAATAATAAAATCATTTTTAAACTAATTTATTTAATATAATTATTAAATAACCTTAGTATCATTAATAATAATTAATTAATGAAATTTACCTTTAAATATTGAAAGTTATATTTTATAAATATTTTTAAATACCTTATTATTATTTAAAATGATTTTTAATATAATAAAATCATTTTAATTTATTTATTTAATTCATTTATTAAATAACTTAATTATCTTTAATATTAATTTATCAATGAAATTCCTCACAAAATATTAAAAGTCATTAAAAATAACTTAAAATATTTTCTTATATCATTAGATAATTTTAAATAATTTTTCAAGTATTAAAATCATTTTTAAATAATTTATTTTATATAATAATTAAATACCTTTAATATTTCAAAAATATTAATTATTTATGAAATATATTAAAAATTATTAACAACTAATTTTTAGACTTTAAAATAATTTTTTAGTAATTTAATTTGTATTTTTGAATAATTAAAAACTAATTTTCTATAATTATTTAATAAAAATATAATTTTTATAAAGAAACTGTCGCTAAAGACCGCCTATAACGACAGAACCGTCGTTATAGGTGTTATTCATGTTCTTCCTCAAACCCCAGAACATTCATTCAGTTTCGAGGGTCTTAGTTTGACCAAACTTAAATCAGTGTTTATTATGTTTCTGGGAGATCTAGTACCTTGATCTTGCAGTACTAGTGTAATACTACAAGACCCAATAACAAACATGAACAAACCACATGACAAGAAAGAGATCTGATCACCCAAAATAGTTGTCAGAGTTGTTCTTCATTTTCTAGGTTACTCGGAAATGAAGAACAGTTCGACTGTTCATATTTGGGCTTCCACAACTTGCCTTTTTATGTAATGTTTTAGTGATCTATAAGCTTCAGTATGTAGCCAACATGTAGGACAACATTTCTATTACATAAAATCAACTTAACAACAACCAAATCACTAGCTACACTACGGTCAAACTATGTTAAAGATAATATCCTTACGTTTTCTAGGTTACCTAAAAAATGGAAATCATGCCCATCCTATCTGTTTTTACCAGTCACCATGATCGATGTGTATGATGTCTGGGTAATATAAAAGCAGGAATTTGTAGTACATATAACACGAAACAACTTAGATACAAGAACAACATCAAAACAACAAAACACTTACAGATCTAATCGATTTAAAACGTTGTCAGGCCGTTTCTGGGCAATTTATGGGTTACCCAGAAACGCCCAATCATGGCCGGTCAACGGCTTTTGACTATCAATAACTTCCAATCAGTTAATGCTATGAACTTGATTCAACTTCCAGTTTAAAGAGCTCATATCATACTGCAAGCTTAAAACAACCAAAAACTTAAACAGAGAAAGATCTACATGGTGCGACACAGTGCACAAAAATATTTTTCCAGATTTTTGTGAAATTTCAAATCCGAGCCTCTAGATGTTATGGATCTAACATCTAGCAACCCAAATCATCATTATACACTATATATAACATGTTTAACACAAAGAATTTAACATCTAACAACATATCAATGGTCAGATTTTCAAGTTAGGATTTATACCTTTATTTTGATCAATCTTGATCTTAGGGTTTTGATTTGATATAGATGTTAGTGGGGCTGCTTTTGGGGACTGATATGCCTTATTATTTCGTAAGTTTTGAAGGAGATAGAATTGGTTAAGGGTTTGTGTAAAAATGAACTAACAAGTGCCATTTTCTCTCTCTCAATCTTATTTATAGAATGATATAATGCACATGGCTGAGATATAGAGCTGATGTGTTGGAGATTTTATATCAAAAGTGTCGTTACATTTGGTCACCAACTCCCATCCTGGCAAGATTCACAAGTAAGCTTAATAAAAAATGTTCATAAGGGCTTTTTGGTTATTTGGTTGACAAATTTAATGGCAAACTTGTAACTTGGCAAACCCTTAGGGTTTGACCTTTGGGGCTTAACCCTAAGGTTTTCAAAATCTAAATTTCTAGGCTTTAAATTTAAAATAAAATTAAAATTAGTTTCTAAAAATAGAAAATTAGGGTTTGTTAATTAGATTAGGTTTCTAATTACATTATAAAGGAACATTAGGGTTTAAAATTTACTAATTTTAATTAACCTTGCTAATTTAGCAATTAGGGTTTACAATTAGCAATTAGGTTTTAAAATTACTAATTAGGGTTTACAATTTTAATAATTAGGGTTACCAAATTAAAGTTAGGGTTTTTAATTACCAAATTAGGGTTCTAGATATTAGGGTTTTAAATTACTAATTAGGTTCTTTTTAATTAGCAATAAAATCTACCATACATGATATTAATCATATTAATATTATTTTTGACTGAGCCTAAACTCCAGTTTAAGTTTCACATTAGGGTTTCTGATTTCAGAAATTAGGGTTTTAATTTACAATTATGGTTTTCCATAATAACAAGGCTTTACCTAAAATACAAATCGTATAAAACATAACATAGTGTCTTAACAGATTTTAAAGTCTCATTTGACTTCTAAACTAGGGTTTAATAGTAATATTAGGCTTTATAAAAATATTGATAGGGTTTGGTCATAATACACCATAATTGACCAACCATTATCAATGCGTACATACAGTACATATTTATAGCACTAAAAAGTCAAAATATAATTAATATTATATTATTATCCTCCATGCATTGATCAAAATTCAAAATTAGGGTTTAGATTCCATATCTGATTTATCTGTTATATATAACCTTATTAATTAAGATAAAATTATTAACTTAATAATCTGTACAAAAATTCATATAATAAAAATTTTAAAACAATTTATTTAATAAAATTATTAAATTAATTTAATATCATTAATAATAAATTAATAATCATTAAATTATTAATGAAATTATCCTTTAAATATTAAAAGTTATATTTTATAACTTAAAATATCTTTAAACACTTTTTTATTTAAAATGATTTTTATAATATTAAAATAATTTTAAGCTAAATTATTTAATATAATTATTAAATAAATTTAATATCAATTATAAATAAATAATTAATAAAAGTTACCTTTAAATATTAAGGGAGAGAAGTTTAGTGGAGAGCAAGTGCACAAATGAGCTAAAATGGGACTTTCTCTCTCTCTTGATCTATTTATATAATGTTGTAATGAACATGGCTGAGATATGTTGGCTGATTTGTGTTGTATTTCAGTCACATTGAGAAGTCAAGGTTGGCCAACAACTCCAACAGTTCCAACAATTGGCAAAATCCAATAATGCACAAAAGGGTAAAAGGGGTCATTTGGCTTTTATTTTTAATGGCAAAATCGTAATCTTGACAAACCCTTAGGGTTTGATCCTTAGGGTTTAACCCTAAGGTTTAGCACAACATGAATTTCTAGGTTTTCATTTAGGGTTTAAATTAAAATAAAAATAAAAATAGTTTCTAAAAATAGAAATTTAGGGTTTGTTAATTAGTTAGGTTTTATAATTACATTATACAGGAACATTAGGGTTTAAAATTCACTAATTATAATTAACCTTGCTAATTTAGCAATTAGGGTTTACAATTTTGATAATTAGAATTACCAAATTACAATTAAGGTTTCTAATTATTAAATTAGGGTTCTAGATATTAGGGTTTTAAGTTACTAATTAGGTTTTCTCATAATTAGCAATAAACTCTACTATACATGATATTAATCACATTAACACAATTTTTGACTGATCACAAACTCAAGTTTAGGTTTCAAATTAGGGTGTCAAATTTCAGAAATTAGGATTTTATAATTAGTGTTTTCTAAAGATTAATTAGGGTTTCTATATTTTAATTAGGGTTTACCTAATTAATCATTTAATACACAACATAAATCATATAATACAGTTATATAACAGTCTTGAATTTCCTATTTGAATTTAAAAATAGGGTTAAACAAATTAATGCTAGTGTTTTGACATTATACACCATAATTGATCAATCATTATCAATACGTACATACTATACATATTTATAGCACATAAAAATCAAAATAAAAATTAATATTATATTATTATTCTTATTCCTTGATCAAAATCTAAAATTTGGGTTTAGATTCCATATCTGATTTACCTTGCCTATTTAACATTTTTAATTAAGTTAAAATAATTAACTTAATTAATCTAACATAAATTCATATAATAAAATAAAATAATAATTCTAATACGCTGCTTACAATACGTAACTTAGTTTTTATCTTTTGTATAATAACATATCAGTAATAAGATTATTTTACTGATTAGAATAACATATCACAACACATAGCACTGCTTATTGCAGTCAGCACATAACCTAATCACATTGCCACTTATGTTCAATAGTCATTGGATCACAAACAAACATTAATACAATCAAAATATCTAAGTCAAGATTAATTTATGAAACATGTCGGAGTACCGATGACTTTATCGGGTAATTATCGAGTCCAAGACTCTATTTTGTAGCTCAATATATGTAATTAATATTAAACTATTAATGAAACCATTTCCAAAATATACTTTTTAATTCATTTATATACTTTTTAAATAATTTTTAAAATATTAAAACCATTTTAAAACAATTTATTTAATAAAATTATTAAATTAATTTAATATCATTAATAATAAATTAATAATCATTAAATTATTAATGAAATTATCCTTTAAATATTAAAAGTTATATTTTATAACTTAAAATATCTTTAAACACTTTTTTATTTAAAATGATTTTTATAATATTAAAATAATTTTAAGCTAAATTATTTAATATAATTATTAAATAAATTTAATATCAATTATAAATAAATAATTAATAAAAGTTACCTTTAAATATTAAGGAGAGAAGTTTAGTGGAGAAGCGAAGTGCACAAATGAGCTAAAATGGGACTTTCTCTCTCTCTTGATCTATTTATATAATGTTGTAATGAACATGGCTGAGATATGTTGGCTGATTTGTGTTGTATTTCGGTCACATTGAGAAGTCAAGGTTGGCCAACAACTCCAGCCAGCCCAACAATTGGCAAAATCCAATAATGCACAAAAGGGTAAAAGGGTCATTTGGCTTTTTATTTTTAATGGCAAAATCGTAATCTTGACAAACCCTTAGGGTTTGGTCCTTAGGGTTTAACCTAAGGTTTAGCATAACATGAATTTCTAGGTTTTCATTTAGGGTTTAAATTAAAATAAAAATAAAAATAGTTTCTAAAAATAGAAATTTAGGGTTTGTTAATTAGTTAGGTTTTATAATTACATTATACAGGAACATTAGGGTTTAAAATTCACTAATTATAATTAACCTTGCTAATTTAGCAATTAGGGTTTACAATTTTGATAATTAGAATTACCAAATTACAATTAAGGTTTCTAATTATTAAATTAGGGTTCTAGATATTAGGGTTTTAAGTTACTAATTAGGTTTTCTCATAATTAGCAATAAACTCTACTATACATGATATTAATCACATTAACACAATTTTTGACTGATCACAAACTCAAGTTTAGGTTTCAAATTAGGGTGTCAAATTTTGAAATTAGGATTTTATAATTAGTGTTTTCTAAAAGATTAATTAGGGTTTCTATATTTTAATTAGGGTTTACCTAATTAATCATTTAATACACAACATAAATCATATAATACGCTTATATAATGATCTTGAATTTCCTATTTGAATTTAAAAATAGGGTTAAACAAATTAATGCTAGTGTTTTGACATTATACACCATAATTGATCAATCATTATCAATACGTACATCTATATACATATTTATAGCACATAAAATCAAAATAAAAATTAATATTATATTATTATTCTTATTCCTTGATCAAAATCTAAAATTAGGGTTTAGATTCCATATCTGATTTACCTTGCCTATTTAACATTATTAATTAAGTTAAAATAATTAACTTAATTAATCTAACATAAATTCATATAATAAAATAAAATAATAATTCTAATACTGCTGCTTACAATACGCAACTTAGTTTTTATCTTTTGTATAATAACATATCAGTAATAAGATTATTTTACTGATTAGAATAACATATCACAACACATAGCACTGCTTATTGCAGTCAGCACATAACCTAATCACATTGCCACTTATGTTCAATAGTCATTGGATCACAAACAAACATTAATACAATCAAAATATCTAAGTCAAGATTAATTTATGAAACATGTCGGAGTACCGATGACTTTATCGGGTAATTATCGAGTCCAAGACTCTATTTTGTAGCTCAATATATGTAATTAATATTAAACTATTAATGAAACCATTTCCAAAATATACTTTTTAATTCATTTATATACTTTTTAAATAATTTTTAAAATATTAAAACCATTTTAAAACAATTTATTTAATAAAATTATTAAATTAATTTAATATCATTAATAATAAATTAATAATCATTAAATTATTAATGAAATTATCCTTTAAATATTAAAAGTTATATTTTATAACTTAAAATATCTTTAAACACTTTTTTATTTAAAATGATTTTATAATATTAAAATAATTTTAAGCTAAATTATTTAATATAATTATTAAATAAATTTAATATCAATTATAAATAAATAATTAATAAAAGTTACCTTTAAATATTAAGGGAGAGAAGTTTAGTGGAAGCCAAGTGCACAAATGAGCTAAAATGGGACTTTCTCTCTCTCTTGATCTATTTATATAATGTTGTAATGAACATGCATTTGAGATATGTTGGTCGATTTTTGTGTTGTATTTTCACATTGAGAAGTCGAGGTTGGCCAACAACTCCAAGCAGTTCAACAATTGGCAAAATCCAATAATGCACAAAAGGGTAAAAGGGGTCATTTGGCTTTTATTTTTAATGGCAAAATCGTAATCTTGACAAACCCTTAGGGTTTGGTCCTTAGGGTTTAACCCTAAGGTTTAGCATAACATGAATTTCTAGGTTTTCATTTAGGGTTTAAATTAAAATAAAAATAAAAATAGTTTCTAAAAATAGAAATTTAGGGTTTGTTAATTAGTTAGGTTTTATAATTACATTATACAGGAACATTAGGGTTTAAAATTCACTAATTATAATTAACCTTGCTAATTTAGCAATTAGGGTTTACAATTTTGATAATTAGAATTACCAAATTACAATTAAGGTTTCTAATTATTAAATTAGGGTTCTAGATATTAGGGTTTTAAGTTACTAATTAGGTTTTCTCATAATTAGCAATAAACTCTACTATACATGATATTAATCACATTAACACAATTTTTGATCGATCACAAACTCAAGTTTAGGTTTCAAATTAGGGTGTCAAATTTTGAAATTAGGATTTTATAATTAGTGTTTTCTAAAGATTAATTAGGGTTTCTATATTTTAATTAGGGTTTACCTAATTAATCATTTAATACACAACATAAATCATATAATACAGATTATATAATGAGTCTTGAATTTCTATTTGAATTTAAAAATAGGGTTAAACAAATTAATGCTAGTGTTTTGACATTATACACCATAATTGATCAATCATTATTAATACGTATACTCTTATACATATTTATAGCACATAAAAATCAAAATAAAATTAATATTATATTATTATTCTTATTCCTTGATCAAAATCTAAAATTTGGGTTTAGATTCCATATCTGATTTACCTTGCCTATTTAACATTTTTAATTAAGTTAAAATAATTAACTTAATTAATCTAACATAAATTCATATAATAAAATAAAATAATAATTCTAATAATTTATCTACGCCGCTTATAATACATAACTTTGTTTTTATCTTTCGTATAATAACATATCAGTAATAAGATTATTTTACTGATTAGAATAACATATCACAACACATAGCACTGCTTATTGCAATCAGAACATAACCTAATCACATTGCCACTTATGTTTAACAGTCATTGGATCACAAACAAACATTAATACAATTAAAATATCTAAGTCAAGATTAATTTCTGAAACATGTCGGTGTACTGACGACTTTATCGGGTAATTATCGACTCCAAGACTCTAAATATATGTACTTATTAGTCATATTATTTTTAAATGACTTATAATAATTTTTAAACATTTAGTATAATTTATCATGAATTTTCAAACACCGGAATCCTTATTAAATGATTTTAATATTAAATAATTCTATTATCATTAATATTTAATTAATATTAAACTATTAATGAAACCATTTCCAAAATATTAAAGTTATTTATAATAACTTCAAATATTTTTAAAGTATTAATATTACACTTAAATGATTTTAAATAATTACCATTAATATTAAAGTATTAATGTATTATTTATCAAAATATTAAAAGTCATTATTTATAACTCAAAACTATTTTAATTTATTTATATCTTTTTAAATGATTTTTAAATTAAAAACCATTTTAAAACTATTTATTTAATATAATTCTTAAATAAATTTAATATCATTAATTATAAATTAATAATAATTAAATTATTAATGAAATTATCCTTTAAATATTAAAAGTTATATTTTATAACTTAAAATATCTTTAAACACATTATTTTTATTTAAAATGATTTTTATAATGTGAAAATTATTTTTAAACTAAATTAATTAATATAATTATTAAATAACTTTAATATCATTAATAAATAAATAATTAATAAAATTTACCTTTAAATATTGAAAGTTATATTTTATAACTTAAAATATTTTTAAATACCTTATTATTATTTAAAATATTTTAATATAATAAAATCAATTTTAATTTTTTATTTAATTCATTTATTAAATAACTTAATTATTATTAATAAAAATTTATTAATGAAATTTATCACAAAATATCAAACGTTATTAAAAATAACTTAAAATATTTTCTTATACCATAATATAATTTTAAATGATTTTTAAAGTATTAAAATCATTTTAAATAATTTAGTTCATATAATAATTAAATAAATTAAATATCTTTAATATTTCAAAATATTAATTATTTATGAAATATATTAAAAATTATTAAAACTAATTTTAGACATTAAAATATTTTTAATAATTTATTTTGTATTTTAATTATTAAAAATTAATTTTCTATAATTATTTAATAATAATATAATTTTTTTATAATAAAATGTTGTTAAAGACCACTATAAGCGTACGATTTAACTGTCGATATAGGTGTTATTCGTATTCATCATGAAAAGCGAGAACATTTCATGCTTAGTTGGAGGACTTAGTTTGACCAAACTTAAATCGATGTCTATTGTGTTTTCAGGAGATCTATTACCTTGATCTTGTTGTACTAGTGTAATACTACAAGAACCAACAACAAACATGAACAAATCACATAACAAGAAAGAGATCGAGATCGCCTAAAATAGTCATCACAGCTGTTATTCATTTTTACGGGTTCTGAGAAATGAAGAGCGATTCGATTACTTCATATTTGGGATTCCACAACTTGTGATCTAAGTGTTGTTTTTGTGATATAAAAGTTTCATATAGTAGCCAACATGTAACTTAAGAGATCTATTACAAAACATCAACAAAACAACAGTATAGCTAGATCTTGTACGGTGAAACCATGTCAGAAGCCAAGCTCGTGAACTTTTTGGGTTACCCAGAAAGCTCATCCGTGAACCTTCTGCTTGGTTTGACCATCCCCCAAATCTCGTATGTTTGTGATAAAAGCGATCTAAGAGCATTAACCTGTAGTATAACTACAATACTATAACTTTAATGCAACAACAAACAAAAATCAACAACAGTTTACAAGATCAGAGGCGTCAAAAGTCTTGACAGACTGTTTCTTGGTTACCCAAAAATGTCCAGTCATGGCCGGTCAATGACTTTTGACCTTGATAATGTTGCAATCTGTTTATGATATGAACTTGATTCTTGATCCAGATCAAAGAGCTCATAGCATACTACAAGAATAAAGCTTCAAACAACAAAAATACGAAACAGACTGACATCTACAAGGTCTGACATTCATTGTGAGACAAAAAAAATTATGTTTCTAAATTTTGAAGAAAATCAAATCCAAACCTATAGATGTTATGGATCTAACATCTATCAACTCAGATCATCATTATACACCATAAACAACTTATTAAAACACAGAATCATAACATCTAACAACAGATCAATGGTCAGATTTTCAAGTTAGGGTTTATACCTTTACTTGGATCAATCTAGATCTTAGGGTTATGATATGATATAGATGTTAGTGGGGCTGCTGTTGGGGACTTATATGCCTTATAATTTTGTTGGTTTTGAGGGAGAGAGGATTAGTGGAGAGCAAGTGCACAAATGAGCTAAAATGGGACTTTCTCTCTCTGTCTCTCTCGATCTATTTATATAATGTTGTAATGAACATGGCTGAGATATGTTGGCTGATTTGTTTTGTATTTCAGTCACATTGGAGAAGTCAAGGGTTGGCCAACAAATCCAACAGCTCCAACACTTGACAAAATCCAATAATACACAAAAGGGTAATAAGGGTCATTTGGCTTTTATTTTTAATGGCAAAATCGTAATCTTGACAAACCCTTAGGGTTTGACCCTTAGGGTTTAACCCTAAGGTTTTGTAAAAAATGAATTTCTAGGTTTTCATTTAGGGTTTAAATTAAAATAAAAATAAAAATAGTTTCTTAAAATAGAAATTTAGGGTTTGTTAATTAGTTAGGTTTTCTAATTACATTATACAAGAACATTAGGGTTTAAAATTCACTAATTATAATTAACTTTGCTAATTTAGCTATTAGTGTTTACAATTTTGATAATTAGAATTACCAAATTACAATTAGGGTTTCCAATAATTAAATTAGGGTTCTAGATAATAGGGTTTTAAGTTACTAATTAGGTTTTCTCATAATTAGCAATAAACTCTACTATACATGATATTAATCACATGAACACAATACATTTTAATAATTCATAGATGCTAGTAGATTTCACATTTTAATAATTTATTTTGTATTTTTAATAATTAAAAACTAATTTTCTATAATTATTTAATAATAATATAATTTTTTTATAATAAAAATGTCGCTAAAGACCACTTATAGCGACATAACTGTCGCTATAGGTGTTCTTCGTGTTCATCATGAAAACCCAGAACATTCATGCCAGTTTGAGGGACTTAGTTTGACCAAACATAAATCAATGTCTACTGTGTTTCTGGGAGATCTATTACCTTGATCTTGTAGTACTAGTGTAATACTACAAGAACCAACAACAAACATGAACAAATCACATAACAAGAAAGAGATCTGATCGCCCAAAATAGATGTCAGAGCTGTTATTCATTTTCTGGGTTACCCAGAAATGAAGAAACGATTCGATCGCTTCATATTTGGGCTTCCACAACTTGTGATCTAAGTGTTGTTTTTGTGATATAAAAGTTTCATATAGTAGCCAACATGTAACTTAAGAGATCTATTACAAAACATCAACAAAACAACAACAGAAAAGCAATATCTTCTCCGCTCAAACCATGTCAGAAGCCACGCTCATGAACTTTCTAGGTTACCCAGAAAGCTCATTCGTGAACCTTCTGCTTGGTTTGACCATCCCCCATATCTCGTATGTTTGTGATAAAAGCGATCTAAGAGCATTAACCTGTAGTATAACTACCATACTATAACTTTAATGCAACAACAAACACAAATCAACAATAGTTTACAAGATCAGAGGCGTCAAAAGTCTTGTCAGACCGTTTCTGGGTTACCCAAAAATGCCCAGTCATGGCCGGTCAACGACTTTTGACCTCGATTATGTTGCAATCTGTTTATCATATGAACTTGATTCTTGATCCAGATCAAAGAGCTCATAGCATACTACAAGAATAAAGCTTCAAACAACAAAAATACAAAACAGACTTACATCTACAAGGTCTGACATTCATTGTCAGACAACAAAAAATTATTTTTCCAGATTTTGAAGAAAATCAAATCCGAGCCTATAGATGTTATGGATCTAACATCTATCAATCCAGATCATCATTATACACCATAAACAACTTATTAAAACGTAGAATCATAACATCTAACAACAGGTCAATGGTCAGATTTTCAAGTTAGGGTTTATACCTTTACTTTGATCAATCTTGTTCTTAGGGTTATGATATGATATAGATGTTAGTGGGGCTGGTGTTGGGGACTGATATGCCTTATAATTTCGTTGGTTTTGAGGGAGAGAGGATTAGTGGAGAGCAAGTGCACAAATGAGCTAAAATGGGACTTTCTCTCTCTCTTGATCTATTTATATAATATTGTAATAAACATGGCTGAGATATGTTGGCTGATTTGTGTTGTATTTCAGCCACATTGAGAAGTCAAGGGTTGGCCAACAACTCCAACAGCTCCAACACTTGGCAAAATCCAATAATGCACAAAAGGGTAAAAAGGGTCATTTGGCTTTTATTTTTAATGGCAAAATCGTAATCTTGACAAACCCTTAGGGTTTAACCCTGAGGGTTTAACCCTAAGGTTTAGCACAAAATGAATTTCTAGGTTTTCATTTAGGGTTTAAATTAAAATAAAAATAAAATTAGTTTCTAAAAATAGAAATTTAGGGTTTGTTAATTAGTTAGGTTTTCTAATTACATTATACAGGAACATTAGGGTTTAAAATTCATTAATTATAATTAACCTTGTTAATTTAGCAATTAGGGTTTATAATTTTGATAATTAGAATTACCAAATTATAATTAGGGTTTCCAATTATTAAATTAGGGTTCTAGATATTAGGGTTTTAAGTTACTAAATAGGTTTTCCCATAATTAGCAATAAACTTTACTATACATGTCATTAATCACATTAACAAAATTTTTGACTAATCACAAACTCCAGTTTAGGTTTCAAATTAGGGTTTCTAATTTCAGAAATTAGGATTTTATAATTAGGGTTTTCTAAAGATTAATTAAGGTTTCTAGATTTTAATTAGGGTTTACCTAATTAATCATTTAATACACAACATAAATAATATAACACAGTTATATAACAGTCTTGAATTTCCCATTTGAATTTAAAAATAGGGTTAAACAAATTAATGCTAGGGTTTTGACATTATACACCGTAATTGATCAACCATTATCAATACGTACATATTGTACATATTTATAGCACTAAAAAATCAAAATATAATTAATATTATATTATTACTCTTATTCCTTGATCAAAATCCAAAATTAGGGTCTGGATTCCATATCTGATTTACCTTGCCTATTTAACATTATTAAATAAGTTAAAATAATTAACTTAATTAATCTAACATAAATTCATATAATAAGATAAAATAATAATTCTAATACGTTTCTTACAATACGCAACTTAGTTTTTATTTTTCGTATAATAATATATCAGTAATAAGATTATTTTACTGATCAAAATAACATATCACAACAAATAGCACTGCTTATTGCAGTCAGCACATAACCTAATCACATTGCCACTTATGTTCAACAGTCATTGGATCACAAACAAACATTAATACAGTCAAAATATCTAAGTCCAGATTAATTTCTGAAACATGTCGGTGTACCGACGACTTTATCGGGTAATTATCGAGTCTAAGACTCTATTCTGTAGCTCAATATATGTAATTATCAGTCATATTATTTTTAAATGACTTATAATAATTTTTAAACATTTATTATAATTTATCATGAATTTTCAAACACCGGAATTCTTATTAAATGATTTAAATATTAAATAATTCTATTATCATTAATATTTTATTAATATTAAACTATTAATGAAACCATTTCCAAAATATTAAAGTTATTTATAATAACTTCAAATATTTTTAAGGTATTAATATTACCCTTAAATGATTTTTAAATAATTACCATTAATATTAAAGTATTAATGTATTATTTATCAAAATATTAAAAGTCATTATTTATAACTTAAAATAATTTTAATTCATTTATATACTTTTTAAATGATTTTTAAATTAATAAAACCATTTTAAAACTATTTATTTAATATAATTATTAAATAAATTTAATATCATTAATAATAAATTAATAATCATTAAATTATTAATGAAATTATCCTTTAAATATTAAAAGTTATATTTTATAACTTAAAATATCATTAAATACTTTATTTGTATTTAAAATGATTTTATAATATTAAAATTATTTTTAAACTAAATTATTTAATATAATTATTAAATAACTTTAATATCATTAATAAATAAATAATTAATAAAATTTACCTTTAAATATTGAAAGTTATATTTTATAACTTAAAATATTTTTAAATACCTTATTATTATTTAAAATGTTTTTAATATAATAAAATCAATTTTAATTTATTTATTTAATTCATTTATTAAATAACTTAATTAGCATTAATAATAATTTATTAATAAAATTTATCACAAAATATCAAAATATTAAAAAAATAACTTAAAATATTTTCTTATACCATAATATAATTTTAAATGATTTTTAAAGTATTAAAATCATTTTTAAATAATTTATTTAATATAATAATTAAATAAATTAAATATCTTTAATATTTCAAAAATATTAATTATTTATAAAATATATTAAAAACTAATTTTCAGACTTTAAAATAAATTTTAATAATTTATTTTGTATTTTTAATAATTAAAAACTAATTTTCTATAATTATTTAATAATAATATAATTTTTTTTATAATAAAAATGTCGCTAAAGACCACTTATAGCGACATAACTGTCGCTATAGGTGTTCTTCGTGTTCATCATGAAAACCCAGAACATTCATGCCAGTTTGAGGGACTTAGTTTGACCAAACATAAATCAATGTCTACTGTGTTTCTGGGAGATCTATTACCTTGATCTTGTAGTACTAGTGTAATACTACAAGAACCAACAACAAACATGAACAAATCACATAACAAAAAGAGATCCGATCGCCCCAAAATAGATGTCGAGTCGTTATTCATTTTCGGGTTACCAGTAAAATGAAGAACGATCGATCGCTTCATATTTGGGCTTCCACAACTTGTGATCTAAGTGTTGTTTTTGTGATATAAAAGTTTCATATAGTAGCCAACATGTAACTTAAGAGATCTATTACAAAACAACAACAGAAAAGCAATATCTTCTCCGCTCAAACCATGTCAGAAGCCATGTTCATGAACTTTCTGGGTTACCCAGAAAGCTCATCCCTGAACCTTCTTCTTGGTTTGACCATCCCCTAAATCTCGTATGTTTGTGATAAAAGCGATATAAGAGCATTAACCTGTAGTATAACTACCATACTATAACTTTAATGCAACAACAAACACAAATCAACAACAGTTTACAAAATCAGAGGCGTCAAAAGTCTTGTCAGACCGTTTCTGGGCAATTTCTAGGTTACCCAAAAATTCCCAGTGATGGTCGGTCAACGGCTTTTGACCTCGATTATCTTGCAATCTGTTTATGATATGAACTTGATTCTTGATCCAGATCAAAGAGATCATAGCATACTACAAGAATAAATCTTCATACAACAAAAGTACAAAATAGACTAATTACATCTACAAGGTCTGACATTCATTGTAAGACAACAAAAAATTATTTTTCCAGATTTTGAAGAACATCAAATCTGAGCCTATAGATGTTATGGATCTAACATCTATCAACCCATATCATAATTATACACCATAAACAACTTATTAAAATGGAGAATCATAACATCTAACAACACGTCAATGGTCAGATTTTCAAGTTAGGCTTTATACCTTTACTTTGATCAATCTTGATCTTAGGGTTATGATATGATATAGATGTTAGTGGGGCTGGTGTTTGGGACTGATATGCCTTATAATTTCGTTGGTTTTGAGGGAGAGAGGATTAGTGGAGAGCAAGTGCACAAATGAGCTAAAATGGGACTTTCTCTCTCTCTTGATCTATTTATATAATGTTGTAATGAATATGCCGTGAGATATGTCAATGATTTGTGTCAGATTTTCATCACATTGAGAAGTCAAGGGTTGGCCAACAACTCCAAGACTTGGCAAAATCCAATAATGAACAAAAGGGTAAAAAGGGTCATTTGGCTTTTATTTTTAATGGCAAAATTGTAATCTTGACAAACCCTTAGGGTTTGACCCTTAGGGTTTAACCCTAAGGTTTAGCACAAAATGAATTTCTAAGTTTTCATTTAGGGTTTAAATTAAATTAAAAATAAAATTAGTTTCTAAAAATAGAAATTTAGGGTTTGTTAATTAGTTAGGTTTTCTAATTACATTATACAGGAATATTAGGGTTTAAAATTCACTAATTATAATTAACCTTGCTAATTTAGCAATTAGGGTTTATAATTTTGATAATTAGAATTACCAAATTACAATTAGGGTTTCCGATTATTAAATTAGGGTTCTAGATATTAGGGTTTTAAGTTTCTAATTAGGTTTTCCCATAATTAGCAATAAACTCTACTATACATGATATTAATCACATTAACACAATTTCTGACTGATCACAAACTCTAGTTTAGGTTTCAAATTAGGGTTTCTAATTTTTGAAATTAAGATTTTATAATTAGGGTTTTTAAAGATTAATTAGGGTTTCTAGATTTTAATTAGGGTTTACCTAATTAATCATTTAATACACAACATAAATAATATAACACAATTATATAACAGTCTTGAATTTCCTATTTGAATTTTAAAATAGGGTTAAATAAATTAATGCTAGGGTTTTGATATTATACACCATAATTGATCAACCATTATCAATACGTACATACTTTACATATTTATAGCACTGAAAAATCAAAATATAATTAATATTATATTATTATTCTTATTCCTTGATCAAAATCCAAAATTAGGGTTTGGATTCCATATCTGATTTACCTTGCCTATTTAACATTATTAAATAAGTTAAAATAATTAACTTAATTAATCTAACATAAATTCATATAATAAGATAAAATAATAATTCTAATACGCTGCTTACAATACGCAACTTAGTTTTTATCTTTCGTATAATAATATATCAGTAATAAGACTATTTTACTGATTAGAATAACATATCACAACACATAGCAATGCTTATTGCAGTCAGCACATAACCTAATCACATTGCCACTTATGTTCCACATTCATTGGATCACAAACAAACATTAATACAGTCAAAATATCTAAGTCAAGATTAATTTATGAAACATGTCGGTGTACCGACGACTTTATCTGGTAATTATCAAGTCCAAGACTCTATTCTGTAGCTCAATATATGTAATTATCAATCATATTATTTTTAAATGACTTATAATAATTTTTAAACATTTATTATAATTTATCATGAATTTTCAAACATCGAAATCCTTATTAAATGATTTAAATATTAAATAATTTTATTATCATTAATATTTAATTAATATTAAACTATTAATGAAACCATTTCCAAAATATTAAAGTTATTTATAATAACTTCAAATATTTTTAAAGTTTTAATATTACCCTTAAATGATTTTTAAATAATTACCATTACTATTAAAGTATTAATGTGACGCCCCCAAAATAGGTACAATCCAACCAACCTATTCTGAGTCGCCAAAAATATGGTACAAAAACAACTATAACTTCATTAATACAATTGCCGTACAAAATATGACAACACATAAACTTTGAGTTTAAATACAAATATTATCTTCTAGACAATATCCACACTCAAATAAGTCCTCATTACAATTATTGATACACTATTTTACAAAATAGTGAGGACTACTAAAACAACTGTCTTGAACCATTACTCCACACCCCGACTAGTTCCCGCTATATTCTCGTCTCCTGAGAAGAAAAATGGAACAAAAAGGAAAAGGGTGAGCTCAAATAGTCCAGTAAAGAATATTATGACTAAGATAATGTACAACAAATTATCCTTAGTCTTCAACAAGGAAAAATCTGATAGAATACAATAGACAACAAGTTTTAGATCAACAACTGCAGCGGAAATAACAATTCATTAGAAGAGTTAAGTAGAGAATGAAATCTACTAGCATCTATGAATTTAAAAGTCCATCATCGATATTTTATCCCTGTAACATCAATCAATATACATCATAAATCAAATATTCATCTTTGCACTAAAGGCCAAAGATATTCTCGATTAATTGAGTTCATCTAAACACTGCTCATCTTTTGCACTACTACGCCAAAGATATTCATAAGAAAATCATTAATCTTTGCACTACAGGCCAAAGATATTCAGTTATATCATCATTTAGGGCTGAGGATGATGAAAAATATTTTAAAGAAAACAAATCCAGTGAAACAAAAGAACAAATATTAAGGATTCGTACTTTAAACAATCTAAGTTCAAAAATACTTCATAAAAAACCATAGTGGAGTAAAATTCAAGAATGAAGATCAAAAAATAGATCCAATCAAAGATAGGAACTATAACAGATAATCTTGGACATAGAAAAGAAAATTTAATTTTTCTGTGAATAGTGTCGTATTCATGAATAGTGCCGTATATGTGAATAGTGTCGTATACGTAAATAGTAACTCCGACACCAAAAGATAGAAATTTCACAAAAAACATCAGCATGCTTCGTGAATAGTACTCATGAATAGTAACTCGTGAATAGTAACTCGTGAATAGTAACTCATGAATAGTAACCCTGATATGAAAAGTTCTAAATTTGATAAAAAGTTCCAACCAATATTTCGGCATAATGATATTGAAGAAATAATATAATTTACGAAGAAAATAACATCCCTTACCTCGCAAAAAAAAGTACTTCTGACTAGAATACTGGATATAGTGATGAAAGAACTTGCACCGTATAGCAATACTCAAAGTACTAAAATACTCACAAAAATACGCTGGATATATAACAAGAGAAAGAGAGAGAAAACTTTAGTTTCTGGTGTGATTTTCAATTTTAACCTAAGCACCCTATTTATAGGAAATTGCTTAGAACATCAAAGCAGAAAATTTAATATAATAATAATATATTATAAAAAAATTCCTTCGCCCACTAAGACTCCTGAAATCAGCATGTTTACAACACATGGGGGTCAACCAAAACAATAAAAACGTTTTTCTTAATAAAAATAATTAAAACTTCCAAAAATCAATTATTTCGAAACTTCAATAATTCATAATAAATAGCCCTTTTATCAAAAAATTCGAATCTAACAAGTTTTTATAGGAAATTCAATTCTCTACAACTTTGAAGAAGAAAGTTTTTCCAAATTCCAAACAGAAATTGACCGAAATCCATAAATGGATGATTTTACAAGCTATAATCAAATTTCAATCAAGAAATGGGGTCCACCGACACCCAAAACATGTGTTAATCATTTAATGCAACAAAAATACTCTTCCTCCTCATATACTCATATATCCTACATTCATTGTAAAACTATCACCATTATTATATAATATAATAAAATATTATTTTATCAGAAAAGATAAAATATCAATTTTTAACAATTGTCACTTTAAAAATTTTCTCCATCTATATCCACATAAAATCAATATTTCCCTCATCATATAAATCAATAATTAATTATTCACAAATAATATTACATAATCACAGTACTGACAACCATGTCGTTCCCATGAAAGAGGGGGCTTTCCAATAAGAATTTCTCCTCATCAAGTGCTTGATTAGGTGACCAAACCTCTCCTGAGATGCGAACTTTATAGACATTGCCAATAATGTTTTCTAATAATATTATTCAGATAATATGAATTATTGCTTCGATAATGGAAAATACTGTGTAGTGACAATATTGAAATAATAGTAATATAAAATATCAACGCAAAGAATTATTGAATCAATAAAATAAAATCTTTGAAGAATTCATCGTAACAATTATTGAGTAGTGCCTCACGTAAGAATCAATAATTGGTGCAATACTGAGTGTGCTTCTTGTGCAACAACGCCAGACATCGTATTTTAACCACCGGGTATTCCAATAGTATTAACGGTAACAACTACACCGTTATTTATAAACAACTTATACTTGTCGTTTTCTTCATCCAATCGCTTTTCGTTATGGGGCGCACACAAGTCTTTGTCGTCGTACGAATATTCCCCGACAACAAGAATATTCCACGACCAAACGAATATTCTCCGACAATGAGTATTTTATAACCACTTGCTTATTTAAAATATTTGCGCATTTTACCCATAACTAACCACATTAATCAAATTAACCCTTACTATTTCAAAATAATAAATAGAGGAATTAAATTTTATTTATTAATAATTTGGGGTCTTACAACCTCCCCTCCTTATGAAATTTCGTCCTCGAAATTGACGTGCGTAGGACATGCTCCTTCTTTATCCAAGATCTTGACTGGTACCTCCTCGTACGTTAAATCTTCTGCTATCTCGTCTGGTTCGAACTCAATAATGTGGTTCGGGTCGTCCACATATTTACGTAACATCGAAACGCGAAAAACGAGTCTATAGGCCACAGTTCCTATTCGATCGAGGATTTTAAATGGACTAATAAATCGAAGGTTTGAGCTTTCCTCACATTGCCGATTCTTGATTTTGGAATAACGACTTCTTGTATCTTCTTCTTCAAATTCATCAATTCCAAGTCTATAGCTTGAGCAGCTTTAAATTTATCGATTAAAGTCGATTCTAATCGTATATTCGTTATCTTCAGCCAGGTTCTTGGAATCTTTAACTCTATCTCCATCTTTTGTAAGTCATACGAAATGGGTCTTTGTGTTAACAATATCGCACTCGTAAACGCATACGATCTTTTACTCAACGTGTCAGCTACCATGTTCATTTTTTTTTTCCAGGATGGTATTGAATGGTATGGTCGTAATCTTTCAACAGCTCGAGTCAACGTCGTTGCCGCATGTTGAGTTCTTGGAAGCTCTTTTCATATTCCTCGCTCCATTCGAATTTTGTATCTCTACGAGTCAGCTGAGTTAATGGAGTAGCGATTCGAGAAAATCTTTCCACGAATCTCCGATAATAACCAACTAAGCCTAGAAAGCTACATATTTCGATTACTAACTTAAGTTGCTCTCAACTATGACTCATATCCAAATCTTGGATAGCACGTCACAATGGTACCTATGAGTTTACTATCACACAAATATGGCGTCCCCTATGGAGAGTCTAGCTTCGGTGCATTCCACAAAGGAAGTCACTAGATAAAGGCTCGGGTACAAACTTCTATAGTTGAATTTTTAACTCCTGAAGTTCAATAGGAGCCATGATATTTTAGAAATGGGTTTTGTATCTGGTTCAAAGTCGATACAAAATTCAATATCACACTTTGGGAGTAAGCCAAGAAATTCTTCAGGAAATATGTCAGGAAATTTACTAACAACAGAAATATCATTCAAATCTGACGTATTTTTTTTCAAGTCCATAACATGGCTAAGAAAGCTTGACATCCGTTTTTCAATAAACGAATGACTTTACGGCTTGATATAAAAGAGTTTGACTTCAATGGTTTGGTTGCTTGAATTCGAATAACAGGTTACTTAGGAATATGAAAACTAACAACCTTACAAAAGCAATCAATTTTAGCATGATGAGTGGTTGACTAATCAATCCCTAAGGTCACATCAAATGCAAGAATTTTTAAAGAAATAAGGTCAACAGGTAATGTGATGGTGCCAACTTGAATCAAGCAAGATTTATAAATAGTGGATGTGATGAAAGTTTCTCCTAACGGAGTTTCCACAGATAGGTCAAAGTCTAATTTTCTCCAGAGTCAAGTTTAAATGTTGAGTATAAGCAGGAGAAATAAATGAATGGGTAGAACCGGTATCTAATAAGGTATAAACTTCGTAAGAATTTATAATTAACTAACCCGTGCTAACTTCGTTCGGGTTCCTCGCATTCTGACCAGTCACGAAAAACGCTCTTCCAGGAACCATTGACTTTGTCTTTTCCGTATCCGCCTTTGGTGCCACCGTTCCAGCTGGACTTGATTTCTCTACAGGACAAAATTGAGCTATGTGACCATCTTTTCCACAACTAAAACATACCTTGGAAGGCTGTGAACAGTTTGGACTTATATGTCCCTCCTCTCCGCATTTGTAGCATCTAAGCTGGCAAATCGTTCTTTTCCCTAGAATTTGTTTTTTTGGTCGCACACCAAGTCTTCTGTCATTGTTAAATCTTTCTTCTTAGATCGGACATCTCTTTCCACAATATCAACGCGTCGCATGGCTTTTTTACCATGCATCACTCATTCTCACTCGTTTAGTTATTTCTTCTTTCAGCTCAGATTCTAGCTTTATCATCTTATACTCTGCTAAAGAGTGCTTCTGTTCAAGCATCACATATCGGGTAACACAAGCTTGAATCGTTGCATCCTTTTGCTCCACGACCGTCTGCCGTTCTTCAGCCTGCTCTTCTAACTCATGAATACGATTTTGCAATTCTACATTTTGATCATAAAATACCTCTAATAAATTCTCCTCAGGTACCTCTTCTTCCTCTTCTTCCTCACTCTCAGCTGTTACCTCTGCGACTATCTCAGGTGCAACTATCAATTCTTCACTCACCACATGGATATCTCTAATTCCTTCTTCGCCTGACATCACATTAGCCTGGTTGGTGACTAAAGGTGTCTCCACATTCTCTTTCACTCTATTGTTAACGTTCTCAGTTGCAATTCTCAAATACTGCCATAAAACAAGGGTTAATTAAATAAATTAACAAATCACATAATACCCCTATATTATGACCGACCAACAAATAAGACTGGGTAGGACACACTAGCGAAGGATTTACTCGTCTCTCCCCTCCTAGTTCTATTCCCCGATCTCGCCAGAGATCATATCCTAAGCTCGATATTAATCATGGTGGACGCCTCAAAATAGGTCCAATCCAACCAACCTATTCTCGAAAGTCGCCAAATACATGGTATGTAAACAACTACAACTTCATTAATACAATTGTCGTGCAAAAAATACGACAACACATAAACCGTGAGTTTAAATACAAATATTATCTTCTAGACAATATCCACACTCAAATAAGTCCTCATTATAATTATTGATACACTATTTTACAAAATAGTGAGGACTACTAAAATAACCTGTTTTGAACCATTACTCCACACCCCAACTAGTTCCCTTATATTCTCGCCTCGAGAGAAAAATGGAACAAAAGGAAAAGGGTGAGCTCAACTAGCCCAGTAAAGAATATTATGACTAAGATAATGTACAACAAATTATCCTTAGTCTTCAATAGGGAAAAATCTGATAGAATACAATCGACAATAAGTTTTAGATCAACAACTGCAGCAGAAACAACAATTCATTAGAAGAGTTAAGTAGAGAATGAAATCTACTATCATCTATGAATTTAAAAGTCCATCATCGATATTTTATCCCTGTAACATCAATCAATATACATCTTGAATCAAATAATCATCTTTGTACTACAGGCCAAAGATATTCATCAGTTGGTCATGTTCATCTCAACACCTGTTCATCTTTGCACTACGGGCCAAAGATATTCATCAGTTGGTCATGTTAATCTTAACACATGTTTATCTTTGCTCTACGGGCCAAAGATATTCATCAGAAAATCATTCATCTTTGCACTACAGGCCAAAGATATTCAGTTATATCATCATTTAGGACTGAGGATGATGAAAAATTGTGAAACCCCAGATTTTATGAATAAAGATTTAAATTTATCAAAATATTTTTTTGAATATTATGGTGTGAATTTGATATAATGTTATAGTTGTGGGTAGTATTTATAAATTTTTCAAAGTATTCAAGTTGTTATAAAATATTCGATTGGTCGGGGAATATTCTTTTTGTGTTTGGGAATATTAAATGCGACAAGACAATCATTGGTGGACCCCACAACGGAAGTATTGTCATAGTTAGAAAATGACATAATTATCTTTTATAAAAATAACGGGAAGTGTTACCGTTAAAACTTTTGAACTACTATCGGTAGTAAAAGTACAAGAATACGCATGGTTACATAGTAACAACACGGTATTGATTATTGATGCTTACGTAAGAAGTCACTCAGTTATACTCAATTATTGCTACGAGAATTGTCGTGATCATATCTCTCATATTATTGATTCAATTATTGTCACAGTATCATCTGTATAAAATGTTATTTTATTAAATCAATAATTGAGACGACAAAGTTATTCATATTATAAATTGCAATATTTACAATGTCTAGAAGTTTTGTCAAGGAGAGGTTAGATAGTCTAATTGCGCGCCAATAGGGAGAAATTCTTATCGGAAAGCCCCCTTTTTCCTCGGAACGACCTGGTTGATAAATATTGTGAGTTATAATATTAATGATGAATGTTATTAAAATTGAAGTTGTGTTCGGAGTTGAATTTGGAGACGCGGACGTGATATTTGAGTCCGGAACGATGAAATTAGTAAAAATAGTCTATAAACACAAAATTTTCCAGAATTCACTATTTGGTCAAAAAGTCAACAGTTTACTTTTTCGGGAAAAGTCAAACTTCAAATTTTCAAAATTTATATTTTTGATAAAAATAGTTTCATTATGTTGGAATTGTTTGTGTTAATGAAAATCGACATTTATTCCGATGATAATTGATGTCTAGGGGTTATATTGATAAATCGGGTAATTTATCGGATAAATGAGCAATTAATTGCTACTAATTCACATGCTTATATAACTATTTGTTCACATATGTGTACTATTGAATCACATTATTTACTATTAGGGGAGTTGGTGCAAGAATGATAATACTTGCATGACTAAGTTAAAAATGGAGGTATAGATGGAGGTACTATACTGTAATTCGTATTTTTCACATGATTATACTATTGATTCACATGATTGAACTATTGATTCACATTATTTACTATTAGGGGAGTTGGTGCAAGATTGATAATACTTGCAGGACTAAATTAAAAATGAAAAAAAGAGGAAGGTATTATACTGTAATATTTCGAGCCCCAAAACGTGCAATTATCAAAACTATATTTTCCTATAAATAGAAGCTCATTCTTCCTTCATTTCTCACCAATTCACAAAAGCTTTAGAGAAATTATTATAGAGAGAAATTATAGAGAGAAAGAAGAAGATAAGTCTGCTACCTCACTATTCCAGTATCTAGTTTTTCCAAGGTAGGGAATATTATTTCTTTCTTATCCATGAAGAGAACTTCTGTTATTCCATTCTTTATTATTCTGTTAGAATAACCTGTATACGCGGGCTACCCTATACTTGGGTAAAATTTTTCTGTTGTTCCATTCTTTATCATTCTGTTGGAACATCACTGCTCATGCGTTCTTCACGCAGGACCGGTTAAAATCTTTATTATTTCGTTGAATATCCTGTTTGTGCATTTTATTATGGGACACGATTTCGTCTTTATTATTACATTGGAATATCCACGCTCATGCATTTTACGCCGGACCGATTCCGTCTTTATTATTACATTGTTGAATATCCCGTCTCATGCGCTTTTACGCCGGACTGATTCCGATTATTTATTATTACGTTGGAATAACTCGCATGTATGCGATCTATCGCATGCCTCGGTGATTTCTTTTGTTATTCCATTCTTTATTATACTCGGTTGGTTAAACTTTTGACTTCTATACTCCATGAAATTAGTGGAATATCCTTGATATTTGCGCTTCATCCAAAGATCTTTTCATGGAAATATTCTTCCGAGCATTCTTGAATTTTTTACTCTACAAAGCAAAAGATCATGTTGAAAATTTGGACGTTATCGCCTGGATAAATTAATTCTTGAACTTGTTTTATTGAATTCTTATATCATTGTCATCATCCTCAAGTTTATATTTTGTTGAAAGTCATCTGTGGCCTATAGTGCATAGATGGACTTGGTATGATTATGACCAGGGATTATTTGGTGTAATCATGACCGTAATGTTACAAATGATGTGGTAAAAGTCCTCATTGGCCCATAGTGCATTGATGGACAGTTGTTGGCATGATCATGACCATTATTGAATAAACAAAAATTCTTGGCCCATAGTGCATGGATAATTGTGGTCGTGATACTAAAGAATATCCTTGGCTGTAGTGAAGGGGTGATTCAATGATGTGGATTATTTATTAAGCTGAGTTCCAGTGATAAAAGTGATGGAAAAACCTTCTAACTCATAAAAGATAGTAGATTTTATTCTCTACTTGACTCTTTTAATTGATTACTTGTTCCGCTGCAGTTAAACTTGATGGTTGTTATATTGTATCAGTTTAACACTGTTGAAGGCTAACGATAATATATTCTGCATTATCTTAGTTATAATATTTTCTACTGGGCTAGTTGAGCTCACCCTTTTACTTTTATTGTTTTCTTTAGGAAATGAGAACGTAACAGGGACTAGTCGGGGAACGGAGTGATGGACCAGATGATAGCATTAGTAGTCCTCATTATTCTGTGAAATAGTGTTATAATAATTATAATAAGGACTCCTTTTGAGTTTGTATAATCTCTAGTAGAAAATATTTGTATTCAAACTCACAGTTTATGTTTTGTCGTATTGTACACGACAACTGTATTATTAAGTTGTATTTGAATTTGTGTACCATGTAAGTGGCGACCCAAGATGGGTGACATATACCTAATTTTGGGGACGTCACAGTTGGTATCAAAGCTTAGGGATATGATCCCTGGCTAAGATGTGAGACTAGAACTAGGAGGGGAGAGACGTGGAATTCCTTCGCTACTATGACCTACCTAAGTTTATTTGGTATTTAATTGGTCAGTCAGAGTGTAGGGATAATATGTTTCATGTCAATTAACTCTTTTTTGTGGCAGTATTTAAAAATGGCATCTGAGAATGTTGAGAACATCAATGGAGCACAGGAGACCGTTGAGTCTCCACAGATCAATAACCAGGACAATGTGCATCAGGAAGGCGACAATCCTCATGCAAACACCAACACTGATCAATTGATGAACGACGGTACGTTTAGGAGCTTTTTAGAATTCATGCAACATCAGACGAAGGCCACTCCTGTTCATAATGCAGGAGGAAATAATTGCAACTCACGGTTGGTCACCGCTAAGAAGTTCAAGGAGCTGGGACCACCGGAGTTTTTGGGAAAGCCAGAACCACTTAAGGCAGAGACGTGGTTAAAGCAGATCACCAAGATATTTGATGTCTTTGGATGCTCCGAGGAGCAAAAGGTTCCCTTTGCCACCTTTATGTTGCGTGAAGAGGCAGATCATTGGTGGGAATCAGAAAGCGACTCACCTTTTGGCACTCAAGATATCTTGGGAGAAGTTCCAAGAGCTGTTCAACGACAAGTACTTTCCCGAAAGTATTCGTCACATGAAGGAGGTGGAGTTTATCAAGTTGGAAAAAAATAATATGACCGTGTCGCAATACAAGGCTAAATTTGCGGAGTTATCCCAGTTTGTATCCCATTTGGTCGATAATGAGGAGCGAATGACGCGAATGTTTTTAAGAGGTTTGAAGCCAGAGATACGCCCATATCTTATTTCTCATAAACTGTGTTTGTATTCAGATGTTGTAAATAGGGCTCAGTTAGTGGAGCGCGATAACGAGTCAACGCAACCAAAAGAGAGCAGCCGGCAAAATGATAATACCGGTGATAACAGTTATCAAAGAGGTGACAATAAGCATGGAGGGAATCAACATGCCAGAAATGGTAACCACTTCGGTGGTAATCATGGTCAAAACAATAAGAATGGACATTTCAAGAAGTGGAGATTCAACAATGGGAAGGACGTCAGCACCAGCACCCGTTGTTAAGGAAGGAGAACGACCACCTATCATATGCTTCAAATGCGGAGGGGAGGGACACATAAGTCCAAACTGCGCGATGCCGTCCAAAAAATGTTATAATTGTGGAAGAGAAGGTCACTTAGCACGATTTTTTCGTTCACCGAAGACAAGTTCAGCTACGATGGAGGCACCAAAGGCCGTCCCAAAAAAGTCTAAGCCGGTAGTTTAAGAGAGAACGTTTTTTTTCGTGATGAGGAACCTGAATAAAATTATCACGGGTATGTTAGTCATAAACCCTTGCGAAGTCTATACCGTGTTAGATATCCAGTTCTACTCACTCTTTTATTTCACCTAGTTGTGTTCAATGTTTGAATTTAACTCCAGAGAAGTTAGATTTTGATTTATCTGTTGAAACTCAGTTGGGAGAAACCTTCATTACCTCCACTATTTATAAATCTTGTTCAAATCAACACTTTCACGTTACTTGTCAATCGTATCTCTTTGAAAATACTTTCCTTTGATGTGATTTTAGGAATCAAATGGTTAACTACTCATCATGATTTTCGTAAGGTTGTTAGCTTTCATATTCCTAACCAACCTGTTATGCGAATTCAAGCAACTAAATCACTAAATTCAATCATGGTCATATCAAGCCATAAGTAAAGAGCCCCGGTCCTTTCGTTGGTGACTTCCTTGTGTGGAATGCACCGAAGCCAGACTTTCTGTAGGCGACTCTGTGAATGACGATGGCAAGTTGATAGGTATCATTGTGACGTGTTACCCTAGTCTTGGATGAGAGTAACAGTTTTGAATGATATTTCTACTGTTAATAAATTTTCTTACGTATTCTTGAAGACTTCTTAGCCTACCCCTAGAGCGTGAAATCGAATTTTGTATTGACCCCAGTACAAAACCCGTTTCTAAAACCCTCAAATATTTTTTCAACTAAAATGAACGTAATATGCGCCAAAGACGTTGGCTCGAGCTATTGAAGATTACGATCGTACCATTCAATACCATCGGTGGGAAAACGAGGTGGTAGGCGATGCGTTGAGTAGAAGATCGTATCCGTTTACGAGTGCGATGTTGTTAACAGAAAGACCCATTTCGTACGACTTACAAATGATGAAGATAAAGTTAAAGACTCTAGGAACCCACGTGAAGATAACGAATATACGATTAGAATTGACTTTAATCGATAAAGTTAAATCCGCTCAAGCTACACACCCGGAGCTGATGAATGAAGAAGGTTCAAGAGGGCGTTATTCTAGAAGCAAGAATCAACGAAGAGAGGAAATCTCAACCCTCGATTTAATTAGCCCATTTGAAATCCTCGATCGAGTAGGAACTGTGGCCTATATACTCGTTTTACTGCCAAGTATGTCGCGTATTAATAACGTTATTCACATATCGATGTTACGTAAATATGTGGACGACCTGAACCATATTATTAAATTAGAAGTAGACGATATAGCAGAAGATTTAACGTATGAGGAGAAACGTGTTAAAATCTTGGATAAGAAGGATCGTATTCAACACTGAAAGGTTATACCTCAAGAGTTAGAATCTGAAATGAAGTCAAGGTATCCTCACCTCTTTGGCATATCAAGTGCGTACGTAAATTTTGAGGGCAAAATTTCATAAGGAGGGGAGATTGTGAAACCCAAGATTTTATGAATAAAGATTTAAATTTATCGAAATATTTTTTTGAATATTATGGTGTGGATTTGATATAATGTTATAGTTGTGGGTAGTATCTATAAATTTTTCAAAGTATGCAAGTTGTTATAAAATATTTGATTGGTCGGGGAATATTCTTTTTGTTGGGAAATATTCGTACGACGGCACAATCATTGGTGGACCCCACAACGGAAGTATTGTCATAGTTAGAAAATGACATAATTATCTTTTTATAAAAATAACGGCGGAAGTGTTACCGTTAAAACTATTGAACTACTCGGTAGCAGTAATACGCGTGGTTGCATAGTAGCACATGGTATTGATTATTGATGCTTACGTAAGAAGTCACTCAGTTATACTCAATTATTGCTACAGTAATTGCTGCATCATATCTCTCATATTATTGATTCAATTATTATCACAGTATCATCTGTATAAAATGTTATTTTATTAAATCAATAATTGAGACGACAAAGTTATTCATATTATAAATTGAAATATTTACAATGTCTAGAAGTTTTGTCAAGGAGAGGTTAGATAGTCTAATTGCGCGCCAATAGGAACAAATTCTTATCGGAAAGCCCCCTCTTTTCTGGGAACGACCTGGTTGATAAATATTGTGAGTTATAATATTAATGATGAATGTTATTAAAATTGAAGTTGTGTTCGGAGTTGAATTTGGAGACGCGGACGTGATATTTTAGTCCGGAACGATGAAATTAGTAAAAATAGTCTATAAACACAAAATTTTCTGGAATTCACTATTTGGTCAAAAGTCAATCAAGCATTTACTTTTTTTGGGAAAAGTCAAACTTCAAAATTTCAAAATTTATATTTTGATAAAAATAGTTTCATTATGTTGGAATTATTTATGTTAGTGAAAATCGACATTTATTAGATGATAATTGATGTCTCAGGGGTTATATTGATAAATCGGGTAATTTATCGGATAAATGAGCAATTAATTGCTACTAATTCACATGCTTATATAACTATTTGTTCACATATGTGTACTATTGAATCACATTATTTACTATTAGGGGAGTTGGTGCAAGATTGATAATACTTGCATGACTAAGTTAAAATGGAGGTATAGATGGAGGTACTATAATCGTAATTCAGTATTTTTCACATGATTATACTATTGATTCACATGATTGAACTATTGATTCACATTATTTACTATTAGGGGGAGTTGGTGCAAGATTGATAATACTTGCAGGACTAAATTAAAAATGAAAAAAAGAGGAAGGTATTATACTGTAATATTTCGAGCCCCAAAACGTGCAATTATCAAAACTATATTTTCCTATAAATAGAAGATCATTCTTCCTTCATTTCTCACCAATTCACAAAAGCTTTAGAGCAATTATTATAGAGAAAAATTATAGAGAGAAAGAAGAAGAGAAGTCTGCTACCTCACTATTCCAGTATCTAGTTTTTCCAAGGTAGGGAATATTATTTCTTTCTTATCCATGAAGAGAATTTCTGTTATTCCATTCTTTATTATTCTGTTGGAATAACCTGTATACGCGGGCTAACCTATGCTTGGTGAAATTCTTCTGTTGTTCCATTCTTTATCATTCTGGTGGAACATCATCATGCGTTCTCTGTGGGACCTGGTTAAAATCTTTATTATTACGTTGGAATATCACATGCATGCGATTTCTTGGGACCGATTCCTTCTTTATTATTCTTTTGAATATCCCGTCTGCATGCTTTTCTGCCGGACTGATTTCGTTATTTATTATTACGTTGGAATAACTCACTTTTGTCTGGTCTATCGCATGCCCGGTGATTTCTTTTCTATTCCATTCTTTATTATACTCGGTTGGTTAAAGTTTTGACTTCTATACTCCATGAAATTAGTGGAATATCCTTGATATTTGCGCTTCATCCAAAGATCTTTTCATGGAAATATTCTTCCGAGCATTCTTGAATTTTACTCTACAAAGCAAAGATCATGTTGACAATTTGGACGTTATCGGCCTCGGATAAATTAATTCTTGAACTTGTTTTATTGAATTCTTATATCATTGTCATCATCCTCATGTTTATATTTTGTTGAAAGTCATATTTGGCCTATAGTGCATAGATGGACTTGGTATGATTATGACCGAGGATTATTGATTGTAATCATGACCAGTAATGTTACAAATGATGTGGTAAAAGTCCTCATTGGCCGTAGTGCATTGATGGGACAGGTTGTTGGCATGATCATGACCATTATTGAATACACAAATATTCTTGGCCCGTAGTGCATGGATAATTGTGGTCATGATACTAAAGAATATCCTTGGTCAGTAAAAGTGTGGGTGATTCAATGATGTGGATTATTTATTGTCGAGTCCCCGATGATAAAAGTGATGGAAAAACCTTCTAAATCATAAAAGATTATAGATTTTATTCTCTACTTGACTCTTTTAATGGATTGCTTGTTGCGTTGCAGTTAAACTTGATGGTTGTTATATTGTATCAGTTTAACACTGTTGAAGGCTAACGATAATATATTATGCATTATCTTAGTCATAATATTTTCTACTGGGCTAGTTGAGCTCACCCTTTTACTTTTATTGTTCTCTTCAGAAAATGAGAACGTAACAGGGACTAGTCGGGGAACGGAGTGACGGACCAGATGATAGCATTAGTAGTCCTCACTATTCTGTGAAATAGTGTTATAATAATTGTAATAAGGACTCCTTTTTAGTTTGTATAATCTCTAGTAGAAAATATTTGTATTCAAACTCACAGTTTATGTTTTGTCGTATTGTACACGATAGTTGTATTATTAAGTTGTATTTGAATTTATGTACCATGTAAGTGACGACCCAAGATGGGTGACGTATACCTAATTTTGGGGGCGTCACAAAAATATTTTAAAGAAAACGAATCCAGTGAAACAAAAGAACAAATCTTAAGGATTCGTACTTTAAAAAATCCAAGTTCAAAAATACGTCATAAATAACCAAAGTGGAGTAAAATTCAAGAATGATCAAAACATGGATACAATTAAAGCTAGTATCCATAATAGATATTTTGGACGAAAAACGAAAATTTAATTTTTTTGTGAATAGTGTCGTATTCGTGAATAGTGTCGTATACGTGAATAGTGTCGTATACGTGAATAGTGACTCCGACACAAAAAGATAGAAAGTTTACAAAAAACATTATCATGCTTCGTGAATAGTACTCGTGAATAGTAACTCGTAAATAGTAACTCATGAATAGTGACTCATGAATAGTAATCCCGACATGAAAAAGTTCCAAATTTGATAAAAATTCAAATCAATATTTCGGCATAATGATATTGAAGAAATAATATCATTTATGAAGAAAATAATCTCCCTTACCTCAGAAAGAATTGTACTTCTAACTGGAATACTAGATATAGTGCTAAAAAAACTTGCACCGTATAGTAATAATCGAAGTACTAAAATACTCACAAAAATACGCTCGATATATAGAGAGAGAAAGAGAGAGAAATCTTTAGTTTCTGGTGTGATTTTTAATTCTAACCTAAGCACCCTATTTATAGGAAAATGCTTAGAACACCAAAGCAGAAAATTTAATAAAATATTAATATAATTAAATTTTTGTCAAGCCCACCTTTGAAAATCTGAATTCAGATCATTTATAACACATGTGAGGCCACTAATTGCACAAAAAACGTTTTTCTCAAAATAATTAACTAAAACTCCCAAAAATCAATTATTTCGGAACTTCAATAATTCATAATAAATAGCCCTTTTGTCCGAAAATTCGAATCTCACAAATTTTTATAGGAAATTTAATTCTCTACAACTTAACAGAAGAAAGGTTTCCCAAATTCCAAACAGAAATGGACCGAAATCCATAAACGGGCGATTTTACAGGATATAATCAAATTTCAGTCAAGAAATGGGGTCCACCGACACACAAAACATGTGTTAATCATTTAATGCAACAAAAATACTCTTTCTCCTTATATACTCATGTCAAGATCTTGGATAGGAATGAGCATATCCTACGCACGTCAATTTCGAGGACGAAATTTCATAAGGAGGGGAGGTTGTAAGACCCCAAATTATTAATAAATGAAATTTAATTCCTCTATTTATTATTTTGAAATAGTAAGGGTTAATTTGATTAATGTGGTTAGTTATGGGTAAAATGCGCAAATATTTTAAATAAGCAAGTGGTTATAAAATACTCATTATTGTCGGAGAATATTCGTTTGGTCGTGAAATATTCTTGCTGTCGGGGAATATTCGTACGACGGCGAAGCCTTGTATGGGCCCCATAACGGAAAACGATTGGATGAAGAAAACGACAAGTATAAGTTGTTTATAAATAATGGCGTAGTTGTTACCATTAATACTGTTGGAATACCCGGATGGTTAAAACACAGTAATACGCGTTGTTTCACAGTAGCACACAGTATTCCACCAATTATTGATTCTTACGTAAGAATGCACTACTTAATAATTATTACGGTAATTCTTCAAATATTTTATTTTATTGATTCAATAATTGCTGCGTTGATATTTTATATTACTGTTGTTTCAATATTGTCACTACACAGTATTTTCCATTATCGAAGCAATAATTCATATTATCTAAATAATATTATTAGAAAACATTATTGGCAATGTCTAGAAAGTTCTGTCTAAGGAGAGGTTTGGTCACCTAATTGCGCGCCAGTAAGGAGAAATTCTTATTGGAAAGCCCCCTCTTTCCTAGGAATGGCCTGATGTCAGTACTGTGATTCTGTAATATTATATGTGAATAATTAATTATTGATTTATATGATGAGGAAAATATTGATTTTATGTGGATATAGATGGAGAAAATTTTTAAAGTGACAATTGTTAAAAATTGATATTTTATCTTTTCTGATAAAACAATATTTTATTATATTATTATAATATAATAATGATGATATTTTTATAATGAATGTGGGATTTATGAGTATATGAGGAGAAAGAGTATTTTTGTTGCATTAAATGATTAACACATATTTTGTGTGTCGGTGGACCCCATTTCTTGACTGAAATTTGATTATAGCCTGTAAAATCGCCCGTTTATGGATTTCGGTCCATTTCTGTTTGGAATTTGGAAACACTTTCTTCTGCAAAGTTCTAGAGAATTGAATTTCCTATAAAAACTAATGAGATTCGAATTTTCGGACAAAAGGGCTATTTATTATGAATTATTGAAGTTCCGAAATAATATGACCGTGTCGCAATACGAGGCTAAATTTGCGGAGTTATCCCAGTTTGTATCCCATTTGGTCGATAATGAGGAGCGAATGACGCGAATGTTTTTAAGAGGTTTGAAGCCGGAGATACGCCCATATCTTATTTCTCATAAACTGTGTTTATATTCAGATGTTGTAAATAGGGCTCAGTTAGTGGAGCGCGATAACGAGTCAACGCAACCAAAAGAGAGCGGTAAGACAAAATGATAATACCAAATGATAATAAGTCATCAAAGCGGTGACAATAAGCATGGAGGGAATCAACATGCCAGAAATGGTAACCACTTCGGTGGTAATCATGGTCAAAACAATAAGAATGGACATTTCAAAAAGAGGAGATTCAACAATGGGAAGGACGTCAGCACCAGCACCCGTTGTTAAGGAAGGAGAACGACCACCTATCATATGCTTCAAATGCGGAGGGGAGGGACACATCAGTCCAAACTGCGCGATGCCGTCCAAAACATGTTATAATTGTGGAAGAGAAGGTCACTTAGCCCGATTTTGTCGTTCACCGAAGACAAGTTCAGCTACGATGGAGGCACCAAAGGCCGTCCCAGAAAAGTCTAAGCCGGTAGTTTAAGAGAGAACGTTTTTTTTCATGATGAGAAACCTGAATAAAATTATCACGGGTATGTTAGTCATAAACTCTTGCGAAGTCTATACCGTGTTAGATACCGGTTCTACTCACTCTTTTATTTCACCTAGTTGTGTTCAATGTTTGAATTTAACTCCGGAGAAGTTAGATTTTGATTTATCTGTTGAAACTCAGTTGGGAGAAACCTTCATTACCTCCACTATTTATAAATCTTGTTCAAATCAACACTTTCACGTTACTTGTCAATCGTATCTCTTTGAAAATACTTTCCTTTGATGTGATTTTAGGAATTGATTGGTTAAATACTCATCATGCTTTTCGTAAGGTTGTTAGCTTTCATATTCCTAACCAACCTGTTATGCGAATTCAAGCAACTAAATCACTAAATTCAATCATGGTCATATCAAGCCATAAGTAAAGAGCCCCAGTCCTTTCGTTGTTGACTTCCTTGTGTGGAATGCACCGAAGCCAGACTTTCTGTAGGCAACGCTGTGAATGACGATGGCAAGTTTATAGGTATCAATGTGACGTGTTACCCAAGTCTTGGATGAGAGTAACAGTTTTGAATGATATTTCTATTGTTAATAAATTTTCTTACGTATTCTTGAAGACTTCTTAGCCTGCCCCTAGAGCGTGAAATCGAATTTTGTATTGACCCCAGTACAAAACCCGTTTCTAAAACCCTCAAATATTTCTTCAACTAAAATGAACGTAACATGCGCCAAAGACGTTGGCTCGAGCTGTTGAAGATTACGATCGTACCATTCAATAACATCGTGGGAAAGCGAACGTGGTAGCTGATGCGTTGAGTAGAAGATCGTATGCGTTTACGAGTGCGATATTGTTAACAGAAAGACCCATTTTGTACGACTTACAAATGATGAAGATAGAGTTAAAGACTCTAGGAACCCACGTGAAGATAACGAATATACGATTAGAATTGACTTTAATCGATAAAGTTAAATTCGCTCAAGCTACACACCCGGAGCTGATGAATGAAGAAGGTTCAAGAGGGCGTTATTCTAGAAGCAAGAATCGACGAAGAGAGGAAATCTCAACCCTCGATTTAATTGGCCCATTTGAAATCCTCGATCGAGTAGGAACTGTGGCCTATATACTCGTTTTACTGCCAAGTATGTCGCGTGTTAATAACGTTTTTCAAATATCGATGTTACGTAAATATGTGGACGACCTGAACCATATTATTAAATTAGAACTAGACGATATAGCAGAAGATTTAACGTATGAGGAGAAACGTGTTAAAATCTTGGATAAGAAGGATCGTATTCAACACTCAAAGGTTATACCTCAAGAGTTAGAATCTGAAATGAAGTCAAGGTATCCTCACCTCTTTGGCATATCAAGTGCGTACGTAAATTTCGAGGGCAAAATTTCATAAGGAGGGGAGATTGTGAAACCCCAGATTTTATGAATAAAGATTTAAATTTATCAAAATATTTTTTTGAATATTATGGTGTGGATTTGATATAATGTTATAGTTGTGGGTAGTATCTATAAATTTTTCAAAGTATGCAAGTTGTTATAAAATATTTGATTGGTCGGGGAATATTCTTTTTGTCGGAAATATTAAATGCACTGGCACAATCATTGGTGGATCCTACAACAAACAAGTAGTATTGTCATAGTTAGAAAAGCGACATAATTATCTTTTATAAAAATAACTACCAAGTGTTACCGTTAAAACTGTTGAACTACTCGATAGTAAAAGTACAAGAATGTCTGGCGTGGTTGTATAGTAGCACACACGGTATTGATTATTGATGCTTACGTAAGAAGTCACTCGATTATACTCAATTATTGCTACGATGAATTCTTTGCATCATATCTCTCATATTATTGATTCAATTATTGTCACAAGATCATCATCATCATATAAAATGTTATTTTATTAAATCAATAATTGAGACGACAAAGTTATTCATATTATAAATTGCAATATTTACAATGTCTAGAAGTTTTGTCAAGGAGAGGTTAGATAGTCTAATTGCGCGCCAATAGGAAGAAATTCTTATCGGAAAGCCCCCTCTTTCCTGGTAACGACCTGGTTGATAAATATTGTAAGTTATAATATTAATGATGAATGTTATTAAAATTGAAGTTGTGTTCGGAGTTGAATTTGGAAACGCGGACGTGATATTTGAGTCCGGAACGATGAAATTAGTAAAATAATCTATAAACACAAAATTTTCCGTAATTCACTATTTGTCAAAGAAAAAAGTCAGCAGTTGACTTTTTTGGGAAAAGTCAAACTTTAAAATTTCAAATTTTATATTTTGATAAAAATAGTTTCATTATGTTGGAATTGTTTGTGTTAGTAAAAAATCGACACATTTATTAGATGATAATTGATGTACAGGGTTATATTGATAAATCGGATAATTTATCGGATAAATGAGCAATTAATTGCTACTAATTCACATGCTTATATAACTATTTGTTCAAATATATGTACTATTGAATCACATTATTTACTATTAGGGGAGTTGGTGCAAGATTGATAATACTTGCATGACTAAGTTAAAAATGGAGGTATAGATGGAGGTACTATATTGTAATTCGTATTTTTCACATGATTATACTATTGATTCACATGATTGAACTATTGATTCACATTATTTACTATTAGGGGAGTTGGTGCAAGATTGATAATACTTGCAGGACTAAATTAAAAATGAAAAAAAGAGGAAGGTATTATACTGTAATATTTCGAGCCCCAAAACGTGCAATTATCAAAACTATATTAATGAGCCCCAAAGCTCATTCTTCCTTCATTTCTCACCAATTCACAAAAGCTTTAGAGCAATTATTATAGAGAGAAATTATAGAGAGAAAGAAGAAGAGAAGTCTGCTACCTCACTATTCCAGTATCTAGTTTTTCCAAGGTAGGGAATATTATTTCTTTCTTATCCATGAAGAGAATTTCTGTTATTCCATTCTTTATTATTCTGTTGGAATAACCTGTATACGCGGGCTACCCTATGCTTGGTGAAATTCTTCTGTTGTTCCATTCTTTATCATTCTGTTGGAACATCCGTCTGCATGCGCTCAACTTGGGACCGGTTCCATCTTTATTATTCATTTGAATATCACGTCTGCATGCGCTTTACGGCTGGACTCGATTCCGTCTTTATTATTCTGTTGGAATATCCTGTCTGTGCGTTTTACGCCGGACATGATTTCGTTATTTATTATTCTGTTGGAATAACCTGCCTGTGCGGTCTATCGCATGCCTGGTGATTTCTTTTGTTATTCCATTCTTTATTATACTCAGTTGGTTAAAGTTTTGACTTCTATACTCCATGAAATTAGTGGAATATCCTTGATATTTGCGCTTCATCAAGTATCTTTTCATGAAAATATTCTTCTGAGCATTCTTGAATTTTACTCTACAAAGCAGTATCATGTTAACAATTTGGACGTTATCAGTTCCTGGATAAATTAATTCTTGAACTTGTTTTATTGAATTCTTATATTATTGTCATCATTCTCATGTTTATATTTTGTTGAAAGTCATATGTGGCCTATAGTGCATAGATGGACTTGGTATGATTATGACCAGGGATTATTCGGTGTAATCATGATCGTAATGTTACAAATGATGTGGTAAAAGTCCTCATTGGCCCGTAGTGCATTGATGGACAGTTATTGGCATGATCATGACCATTATTGAATACACAAATATTCTTGGCCCGTAGTGCATGGAAATTGTGGTCATGATACTAAATAATATCCTTGGCCGTAGTGCAGGGGTGATTCAATGATGTGGATTATTTATTAAGCTGAGTCCCAGCGATAAAAGTGATGGAAAAACCTTCTAAATCATAAAAGATAGTAGATTTTATTCTCTACTTGACTCTTTTAATGGATTGCTTGTTCACATGATTAAACTTGATGGTTGTTATATTGTATCGGTTTAACATCTTTGTTAAAGGCTAACGATAATATATTATGCATTATCTTAGTCATAATATTTTCTCTTTGGGCTAGTTGAGCTCACCCTTTTACTTTTATTGTTCTCTTGAGAAAATGAGAACGTAATGAGGGGACTAGTCGGGGAGCGAGTGGACGGATTTTATGATGATAGCATTAGTAGTCCTCACTATTCTGTGAAATAGTGTTATAATAATTGTAATAAGGACTCCTTTTTAGTTTGTATAATCTCTAGTAGAAAATATTTGTATTCAAACTCACAGTTTATGTTTTGTCGTATTGTACACGACAGTTGTATTATTAAGTTGTATTTGAATTTATGTACCATGTAAGTGGCGACCCAAGATGGGTGACGTATACCTAATTTTGGGGGTGTCACAAAAATATTTTAAAGAAAACGAATCCAGTGAAACAAAAGAACAAATCTTAAGGATTCGTACTTTAAACAATCCAAGTTCAAAAATACTTCATAAATAACCAAAGTGGAGTAAAATTCAAGAATAATCAAAACATGGATACAATTAAAGCTAGTATCCATAATAGATATTTTGGACGAAAAACGAAAATTTAATTTTTTTGTGAATAGTGTCGTATTCGTGAATAGTGCCGTATACATGAATAGTGACTCCGACACAAAAAGATAGAAAGTTTACAAAAAACATTATCATGCTTCGTGAATAGTACTCGTGAATAGTAACTCGTAAATAGTAACTCATGAATAGTGACTCATGAATAGTAATCCCGACATGAAAAAGTTCCAAATTTGATAAAATTCAAATCAATATTTAAAAGATAATGATATTGAAGAAATAATATCATTTATGAAGAAAATAATCTCCCTTACCTCAGAAAGAATTGTACTTCTAACTGGAATACTGGATATAGTGCTAAAAAAACTTGCACCGTATAGTAATACTCGAAGTACTAAAATACTCACAAAAATACGCTCGATATATAGAGAGAGAAAGAGAGAGAAATCTTTAGTTTCTGGTGTGATTTTCAATTCTAACCTAAGCACCCTATTTATAGGAAAATGCTTAAAACACCAATTCTGCTTTGGTGTTCTAAGCATTTTCCTATAAATAGGGTGCTTAGGTTAGAATTAAAAATCACACCAGAAACTAAGGTTTCTCTCTATTTCTCTCTCGATATATTGAGCGTATTCTTCGTGAGTATACTTTTGTGTTGCTATACGGTGCAAGTTCAAGTCATAGCCTATATCCGTGTTTCAACTAGAATCTTGTCTTTCGAGGTAAGGATGTTATTTTCTTCGTAAATGATATTATTTTTCAATATCATTATGCCAAATATTGGTTGGAACTTTTATCAAATTTGGAACTTTTCATGCTTGGGGTTACTATTCATGAGTTACTATTCATGAGTACTATTCATTCAAGCATGATGATGTTTTTTGTGAAATTTCTATCTTTTGGTGTCGAGTTACTATTCACATATACTTACACTATTCACGACTATTACACTATTCACTTAATATTTACATTATTCAGAGAAAAATTAAATTTTCTTTTCTATGTCCAAGATTGTCTGTTATAGTTCCTATCTTTGATTGGATCTATTTTTTGGTCTTCATTCTTGAATTTTACTCCACTATAGTTTTTTATGAAGTATTTTTGAACTTAGATTGTTTAAAGTACGAATCCTTAATATTTGTTCTTTTGTTTCACTGGATTCGTTTTCTTTAAAATAATTTTCATCATCCTCAGTCCTAAATGATGATATAACTAAATATCTTCGGCCTGTAGTGCAAAGATGATTATTTGATTCAAGATGTATATTGATTGATGTTACAGGGATAAAATATAGATGATGGACTTTTAAATTCATAGATGATAGTAGATTTCATTCTCTACTTAACTCTTCTAATGAATTATTGTTTCCACTGCAGTTGTTGATCTAAAACTTGTTGTCTATTGAATTCTATCAGATTTTTCCCTATTGAAGACTAAGGATAATTTGTTGTACATTATCTTAGTCATAATATTCTTTACTGGGCTAGTTGAGCTCACCCTTTTCCTTTTTGTTCCATTTTCTTCTCAAGAGACGAGAATATAGCGGGAACTAGTTGGGGTGTGGAGTAATGGTTCAAGACAGTTATTTTAGTAGTCCTCACTATTTTGTAAAATAGTGTATCAATAATTATAATGAGGACTTATTTGAGTGTGGATATTGTCTAGAAGACTATTTGTATTTAAACTCATAGTTTATGTGTTGTCGTATTTTGCACGACAATTGTATTAATGAAGTAGTAGTTATTTCTATACCATGTATTTGGCGACTCAGAATGGGTGATGTATACCTGTTTTGGGGGCTAAAATTCAAGAATGATCAAAACATGCATACAATCAAAACTAGTATCCATAATAGATATTTTGGACAAAAAGAAGAAAATTTCATTTTTCGGTGAATAGTGCCATATTCGTGAATAGTGCCGTATACGTGAATAGTAACTCCGACACTAAAAGATAGAAATTTCACAAAAAAAATTATCATGCTTCGTGAATAGTACTCGTGAATAGTAACTCATGAATAGTAACTCATGAATAGTAACTCATAAATAGTAACTCCGACATGGAAAAGTTCCAAATTTGATAAAAAGTTCCAACCAATATTTCGGCATAATGATATTGAAGAAATAATATCATTTTTTATAAAAAATAATATCCCTTACCTTGCAAAAATAGTACTTCTGACTGGAATACTGGATATAGTGCTGAAAGAACTTGCACCGTATAACAGTACTCAAAGTACTAAAATACTCACAAAATATGCTCAATATTATAGAGAGAGAAAGAGAGAGAAAATTTCAGTTTCTGGTGTGATTTTCAATTCTAACCTAAGCACCCTATTTATAAGAAATTGCTTAGAACACCAAAGTAGAAAATTTAATATAATGATATTATATATAAAACAAATTCCTACGCCCACTTTGAAATCTGATTTTAGCCATCTAGCACATGTTAAAGATGTCCACAAACATTTAAAAAACGTTTTTCTTTTAAAACATAAATAAAACTTCCAAAAATCAATTATTTCAGAATTTCGGAACTTCAATAATTCATAATAAATATCCCTTTTATCAGAAAAATTCCAATCTCCTAATTTTTTTTATAAGAAATTCAATTCTCTACAACTTTACAGAAGAAAGTTTTTCCAAATTCTAAACAGAAATTGATCGAAATCCACAAACGGACGATTTTATAGTCTATAATCAAATTTCAGTCAAGAAATAGGGTCTACCGACATGTTTAACATGTTTTAAACAACTTTTGCAACAAAAATACTCTTCCTCCTCATATACTCATATATACCACATTCATTGTAAAAATATCACCATTATTATATTATTAAAATATAATAATAAATTATTTTATCAGAAAGATAAAATATCAATTTTCAACAATTGTCACTTTAAAAAATTTCTTCATCTATATCCACATAAAATGAATATTTTCCTTATCATATAAATCAATAATTAATTATTCACAAATAATATTACAGAATCACAATAAATGACAACCAGGCAGTTCCCAGGAAAGATGAGGCTTTTCAATAAGAATTTCTCCTTACTGGCGCGTAATTAGTTGACCAAACCTCTCATTGATAGAACTTTCTAGACATTGCCAATAATGCTATCTAATAATATTATTCAAATAATATGAATTATTGATCTGATAATGGGAAATACTGTGTAGTGACAATTATTAAAACAACAGTAATATAAAATATCAATGCAGCAATTATTGAATCAATAAAATATCGAACAAGAATTATCGTAACAATTATTGAGTAAGTGCCTTCTCACGTAAGAATCAATAATTGGTGCAATACCGTGCCATCTGCACAACAACGCAGAGACAGTGTTTTAACCACCGGGTATTCCAACAGTATTAACAATAACAACTACGCCGTTATTTGTAAACAAATTATACTTGTCGTTTTCTTCATCCAATCGCTTTCCGTTATGGGGCCCACAAAGGTCGCTTGTATTGTCAGATGAATATTCCCCGACATGAAGAATATTCCACGACAAAACGAATATTCCCCGACAACAATGAGTATTTTATAACAACTTGCTTATTTAAATTTTTTTTCATATATCATCCTTAACTTTAAACTTTTATCAATTTAACCATTTATAAGAAAAAATTGAATACTTTTATTTCATAAAATTCGGTCTTACAATTAATATATTATTTATCAAAATATTAAAAGTCATTATTTATAACATAAAATAATTTTAATTCATTTATATCCTTTTTTAAATGATTTTTAAATTAATAAAACCATTTTAAAACTATTTATTTAATATAATTATTAAATAAATTTAATGTGATTAATAATAAATTAATAATCAAGAAATTATTAATGAAATTATCCTTTAAATATTAAAAGTTATATTTATAACTTAAAATATCTTTAAATACTTTATTTTAATTAAAATGATTTTTATAATATTAAAATTATTTTTAAACTAAATTATTTAATATAATTATTAAATAACATTAATATCATTAATAAATAAATAATTAATAAAATTTACATTTAAATATTGAAAGTTATATTTTATAAATTAAAATATTTTTAAATACCTTATTATTATTTAAAATGTTTTTTAATATAATAAAATCAATTTGAATTTATTTATTTATTTAATTCATTTATTAAATAACTTAATTATCATTAATAATAATTTATTAATGAAATTTATCACAAAATATCAAAATATTAAAAAATAACTTAAAATATTTTCTTATACCATAATATAATTTTAAATGATTTTTAAAGTATTAAAATCATTTTTAAATAATTTATTTAATATAATAATTAAATAAATTAAATATCTTTAATATTTTAAAATATTAATTATTTATGAAATATATTAAAACTAATTTTCGGACTTTAAAATAATTTTAATAATTTATTTTGTATTTTAATAATTAAAACTAATTTTCTATAATTATTTAATAATAATATAATTTTTTTATAATAAATATGTCGCTTAAAGATCAATTCAGTAGCTTACATAACTGTCGCTATAGGTGTTCTTCGTGTTCATCATGAAAACCCAGAACATTCATGCCAGTTTGAGGGACTTAGTTTGACCAAACTTAAATCAGTGTCTACTGTGTTTCTGGGAGATCTATTACCTTGATCTTGTAGTACTAGTATAATACTACAAGAACCAACAACAAACATGAACAAATCACATAACAAAAAAGAGATCTGATCGACCAAAATAGCTGTCAGAGCTGTTATTCATTTTCTGGTTTACCAAGAAATGAAAAACAGTTCGACTTCTCATATTTGGGCTTCCACAACTTGTGATCTAAGTGTTGTTTTTGTGACAAAACAGTTTCATATAGTAGCCAACATGTAACTTAAGAGATCTATTACAAAACATCAACAAAACAACAACAGAATAGCAAGATCTTGTCCACTCAAACCATGTTAGAAGCCACACTCATGAACTTTTTGGATTACCCAGAAAGCTCATCCGTGAACCTTCTGCTTGGTTTGACAATCCCCCAAATCTCTTATGTTTGTGATAAAAGCGATCTAAGAGCATTAACCTGTAGTATAACTACCATACTATAACTTTAATGCAACAACAAACACAAATCAACAACAGTTTACAAGATCAGAGGCGTCAAAAGTCTTGTCAGACCGTTTTTGGACAGTTTCTGGGTTACCCAAAAATGCCCAGTCATGGCCGGTCAACGACTTTTAACCTCGATTATGTTGCAATCTGTTTATGATATGCACTTGATTCTTGATCCACATCAAAGAGCTCATAGCATACTACAAGAATAAAGCTTCACACAACAAAAATACAAAACAGACTAACATCTACAAAATTTGACATTCATTGTGAGACAACAAAAATTATTTTTCCAGATTTTGAAGAAAATCAAATCCGAGCCTATAGATGTTATGGATCTAACATCTATCAACCCAGATCATCATTATACACCATAAACAACTTATTAAAACACAGAATCATAACATCTAACAACAGATCAATGGTCAGATTTTCAAGTTAGGGTTTATACCTTTACTTTGATCAATCTTGATCTTAGGGTTATGATATGATATAGATGTTAGTGGGGCTGGTGTTGGGGACTGATATGCCATATAATTTCATTGGTTTTGAGGGAGAGAGGATTAATGGAGAACAAGTGCACAAATGAGCTAAAATGGGACTTTCTCTCTCTCTTGATCTATTTATATAATATTGTAATGAACATGGCTGAGATATGTTAGCTGATTTGTGTTCTATTTCAGTCACATTGAGAAGTCAAGGGTTGGCCAACAACTCCAACAGCTCCAACACTTGGCAAAATCCAATAATGCACAAAAGGGTAAAAAGGGTCATTTGGCTTTTATTTTTAATGGCAAAATTGTAATCTTGACAAACCCTTAGGGTTTAACCCTAAGGTTTAGCACAAAATGAATTTCTAAGTTTTTATTTAGGGTTTAAATTAAATTAAAAATAAAATTAGTTTCTAAAAATAGAAATTTAGGGTTTGTTAATTAGTTAGGTTTTCTAATTACATTATACGGGAACATTAGGGTTTAAAATTCACTAATTATAATTAACCTTGCTAATTTAGTAATTAGGGTTTACAATTTTGATAATTAGAATTACCAAATTATAATTAGGATTTTTAATTATTAAATTAGGGTTCTAGATATTAGGGTTTTAAGTTACTAATTAGGTTTTCCCATAATTAGCAATAAACTCTACTATACATGATATTAATCACATTAACACAATTTCTGACTGATCACAAACTCCAGTTTAGGTTTCAAATTAGGGTTTCTAAGTTCAGAAATTAGGATTTTATAATTAGGGTTTTCTAAAGGTTAATTAGGGTTTCTAGATTTTAATTAGGGTTTACCTAATTTATCCTTTAATACACAACATAAATAATATAACACAGTTATATAAAATTCTTGAATTTCCCATTTGAATTTAAAAATAGGGTGAAACAAATTAATGCTAGGGTTTTGACATTATACACCATAATTGATCAACCATTATCAATACGTACATACTGTACATATTTATAGCACTGAAAAATCAAAATATAATTAATATTATATTATTATTCTTATTCGTTGATAAAAATCCAAAATTAGGGTTTGGATAAGTTAAAATAATTAACTTAATTAATCTAACATAAATTCATATAATAAGATAAAATAATAATTCTAATACGCTACTTACAATACGCAACTTAGTTTTTATCTTTCGTATAATAACATATCAGTAATAAGATTATTTTATTTATTAGAATAATATATCACAACACATAGCACTGCTTATTGCAATCAACACATAACCTAATCACATTGCCACTTATGTTCAACAGTCAATGGATCACAAATAAACATTAATACAATCAAAATATCTAAGTCCAAATTAATTTCTGAAACATGTCGGTGTATCGACGACTTTATCGGGTAATTATCGAGTCCAAGACTCTATTCTGTAGCTCAATATATGTAATTATCAGTCATATTATTTTTAAATGACTTATAATAATTTTTAAACATTTGTTATAATTTATCATGAATTTTCAAACACCTGAATCTTTATTAAATGATTTAAATATTAAATAATTCTATTATCATTAATATTTAATTAATATTAAACTATTAATGAAACCATTTCCAAAATATTAAAGTTATTTATAATAACTTCAAATATTTTTAAAGTATTAATATTACCCTTAAATGAATTTTAATAATTACCATTAATATTAAAGTATTAATGTATTATTTATCAAAATATTAAAAGTCATTATTTATAACTCAAAATAATTTTAATTCATTTATATCATTTTTAAATTAATAAAACCATTTTAAAACTATTTATTTAATATAATTATTAAATAAATTTAATATCATTAATTATAATTTAATAATCATTAAATTATTAATGAAATTATCCTTTAAATATTAAAAGTTATATTTTATAACTTAAAATATCTTTAAACACTTTTATTTTATTTAAAATGATTTTTATAATGTTAAAATTATTTGTAAACTAAATTATTTAATATAATTATTAAAGAACTTTAATATCATTAATAAATAAATAATTAATAAAATTTACCTTTAAATATTGAAAGTTATATTTTATAACTTAAAATATTTTTAAATACCTTATTATTATTTAAAATGTTTTTAATATAATAAAATCAATTTTAATTTATTTATTTAATTCATTTATTAAATAACTAAATTATCATTAATAATAATTTATTAATGAAATTTATCACAAAATATCAAAAAAAATAACTTAAAATATTTTCTTATACCATAATATAATTTTAAATGATTTTTAAAGTATTAAAATCATTTTTAAATAATTTATTTAATATAATAATTAAATAAATTAAATATCTTTAATACTTCAAAAATATTAATTATTTATGAAATATATTAAAAATTATTAAAAACTTAATTTTCATACTTTAAAATAATTTTTAATAATTTATTTTGTATTTTTAATAATTAAAAACTAATTTTCTATAATTATTTAATAATAATATAATTTTTTTTATAATAAAAATGTCGCTAAAGACCACCTATAGCGACATAACTGTCGCTATAGGTGTTCTTCGTGTTCATCATGAAAACCCAGAACATTTATGCCAGTTTGAGGGACTTAGTTTGACCAAACTTAAATCATTGTCTACTGTGTTTCTGGGAGATCTATTACCTTGATCGTGTAGTACTAGTGTAATACTACAAGAACCAACAACAAACATGAACAAATCACATAACAAGAAAGAGATCTGATCGCCCAAAATAGCTGTCACAGCTGTTATTCATTTTCTGGGTTACCAAGAAATGAAGAACAGTTCGACAGCTCATATTTGGGCTTTCACAACTTGTGATATAAGTGTTGTTTTTGTGATATAAAAGTTTCATATAGTAGCCAACATGTACCTTAAGAGATCTATTACAAAACATAAACAAAACAACAACAGAATATCAAGATCTTGTCCGCTCAAACCATGTCAGAAGCCACGCTCATGAACTTTCTAGGTTACCCAGAAAGCTCATCCGTGAACCTTCTGCTTGGTTTGACCATCCCCCAAATCTCGTATGTTTGTGATAAAAGCGATCTAAGAGCATTAACCTGTAGTATAACTACCATACTATAACTTTAATGCAACAACAAACACAAATCAACAACAATTTACAAGATCAGAGGCGTCAAAAGTCTTGTCTTAATCGTTTTGGACGGTTTAATAGGTTACCCAAAATGCCCAATCGTGGCTTAGGTCAACGACTTTTAACCTCGATTATGTTGTAATCTGTTTATGATATGCACTTGATTCTTGATCCACATCAAAGAGCTCATAAAGATACTACAAGAATAAAGCTTCACACAACAAAAATACAAAACAGACTAACATCTACAAAATTTGACATTCATTGTGAGACAACAAAAATTATTTTTCCAGATTTTGAAGAAAATCAAATCCGAGCCTATAGATGTTATGGATCTAACATCTATCAACCTGATCATCATCATTATACACCATAAACAACTTATTAAAACACGTAATCATAACATCTAACAATGAGATCAATGGTCGATTTTCAAGTTAGGGTTTATACCTTTACTTTGATCAATCTTGATCTTAGGGTTATGATATGATATAGATGTTAGTGGGGCTGGTGTTGGGGACTGATATGCCATATAATTTCATTGGTTTTGAGGGAGAGAGGATTAATGGAGAACAAGTGCACAAATGAGCTAAAATGGGACTTTCTCTCTCTCTTGATCTATTTATATAATATTGTAATGAACATGGCTGAGATATGTTAGCTGATTTGTGTTCTATTTCAGTCACATTGAGAAGTCAAGGGTTGGCCAACAACTCCAACAGCTCCAACACTTGGCAAAATCCAATAATGCACAAAAGGGTAAAAGGGTCATTTGGCTTTTATTTTAATGGCAAAATTGTAATCTTGACAAACCTTAGGGTTTAACCTAAGGTTTAGCACAAAATGAATTTCTAAGTTTTTATTTAGGGTTTAAATTAAATTAAAAATAAAATTAGTTTCTAAAAATAGAAATTTAGGGTTTGTTAATTAGTTAGGTTTTCTAATTACATTATACGGGAACATTAGGGTTTAAAATTCACTAATTATAATTAACCTTGCTAATTTAGTAATTAGGGTTTACAATTTTGATAATTAGAATTACCAAATTATAATTAGGATTTTTAATTATTAAATTAGGGTTCTAGATATTAGGGTTTTAAGTTACTAATTAGGTTTTCCCATAATTAGCAATAAACTCTACTATACATGATATTAATCACATTAACACAATTTTCGATCGATCACAAACTCCAGCTTAGGTTTCAAATTAGGGTTTCTAAGTTCGTAAATTAGGATTTTATAATTAGGGTTTTCTAAAGGTTAATTAGGGTTTCTAGATTTTAATTAGGGTTTACCTAATTTATCCTTTAATACACAACATAAATAATATAATACGCTTATATAAAATTTTTGAATTTCCCATTTGAATTTAAAAATATGGTGAAACAAATTAATGCTAGGTTTTGACATTATACACCATAATTGATCAACCATTATCAATACGTACATCTTATACATATATATTTATAAAGATCGAAAAATCAAAATATAATTAATATTATATTATTATTCTTATTCGTTGATAAAAATCCAAAATTAGGGTTTGGATAAGTTAAAATAATTAACTTAATTAATCTAACATAAATTCATATAATAAGATAAAATAATAATTCTAATACGCTGCTTACAATATGCAACTTAGTTTTTATCTTTCGTATAATAACATATCAGTAATAAGATTATTTTACTGATTAGAATAACATATCACAACACATAGTACTGCTTATTGCAGTCAGCACATAACCTAATCACATTGCCACTTATGTTCAACAGTCAATGGATCACAAATAAACATTAATACAATCAAAATATCTAAGTCCAAATTAATTTCTGAAACATGTCGGTGTATCGACGACTTTATCGGGTAATTATCGAGTCCAAGACTCTATTCTGTAGCTCAATATATGTAATTATCACTCATATTATTTTTAAATGACTTATAATAATTTTTAAACATTTATTATAATTTATCATGAATTTTCAAACACCGGAATCCTTATTAAATGATTTAAATATTAAATAATTATATTATCATTAATATTTAATTAATATTAAACTATTAATGAAACCATTTCCAAAATATTAAAGTTATTTATAATAACTTCAAATATTTTTAAAGTATTAATATTACCCTTAAATGAATTTTAATAATTACCATTAATATTAAAGTATTAATGTATTATTTATCAAAATATTAAAAGTCATTATTTATAACTCAAAATAATTTTAATTCATTTATATCATTTTTAAATTAATAAAACCATTTTAAAACTATTTATTTAATATAATTATTAAATAAATTTAATATCATTAATTATAATTTAATAATCATTAAATTATTAATGAAATTATCCTTTAAATATTAAAAGTTATATTTTATAACTTAAAATATCTTTAAACACTTTATTTTTATTTAAAATGTTTTTTATAATGTTAAAATTATTTGTAAACTAAATTATTTAATATAATTATTAAAGAACTTTAATATCATTAATAAATAAATAATTAATAAAATTTACCTTTAAATATTGAAAGTTATATTTTATAACTTAAAATATTTTTAAATACCTTATTATTATTTAAAATGTTTTTAATATAATAAAATCAATTTTAATTTATTTATTTAATTCATTTATTAAATAACTAAATTATCATTAATAATAATTTATTAATAAAATTTATCATAAAATATCAAAATATTAAAAAATAACTTAAAATATTTTCTTATACCATAATATAATTTTAAATGATTTTTAAAGTATTAAAATCATTTTTAAATAATTTATTTAATATAATAATTAAATAAATTAAATATCTTTTAATACTTCAAAAATATTAATTATTTATGAAATATATTAAAATTATTAAAACTTAATTTTCATACTTTAAAATAATTTTAATAATTTATTTTGTATTTTTAATAATTAAAACTAATTTTCTATAATTATTTAATAATAATATAATTTTTTTTATAATAAAAAATGTCGCAAGAAGACCACCTATAATGACATAACTGTCTGCTATAGGTGTTCTTCGTGTTCATCATGAAAACCCGAACATTTATGCCATTGAGGACTTAGTTTGACCAAACTTAAATCATTGTCTACTGTGTTTCTGGGAGATCTATTACCTTGATCGTGTAGTACTAGTGTAATACTACAAGAACCAACAACAAACATGAACAAATCACATAACAAGAAAGAGATCTCGATCGCTTCAAAATAGTCATCACAATTTGTTATTCATTTTCTGGGTTACCAAGAAATGAAGAACAGTTCGACAGCTCATATTTGGGCTTTCACAACTTGTGATATAAGTGTTGTTTTTGTGATATAAAAGTTTCATATAGTAGCCAACATGTACCTTAAGAGATCTATTACAAAACATAAACAAAACAACAAATGAATATCAAGATCTTGTCGCTCAAACCATGTCGAAGTTACGCCATGAACTTTCTAGGTTACCCGTAAAGCTCATCCGTGAACCTTCGCTTGGTTCGACCATCCCCAAATCTCGTATGTTTGTGATAAAAGCGATCTAAGAGCATTAACCTGTAGTATAACTACCATACTATAACTTTAATGCAACAACAAACACAAATCAACAACAGTTTACAAGATCAGAGGCGTCAAAAGTCTTGTCAGACCGTTTCTGGGTTACCCAAAATGCCCAGTCAAGGCCGGTCAACGTCTTTTGACCTCGATTATCTTGCAATCTGTTTATGATATGAACTTGATTCTTGATCTAGTTCAAAGAGCTCATAACATACTACAAGAATAAAGCTTCAAACAACAAAAATATAAAACAGACTGACATCTACAAGGTATGACATTCATTGTGAGACAACAAAAAATTATTTTTCCAGATTTTGAAGATCATCAAATTCGAGCCTATAGATGTTATGGATCTAATATCTATCAACCCAGATCATCATTATACACCATAAACAACTTATTAAAACACAGAATCATAACATCTAACAACAGATCAATGGTCAGATTTTTAAGTTAGGGTTTATACCCTTACTTTGATCAATCTTGATCTGAGGGTTATGATATGATATAGATGTTAGTGGGGCTGGTGTTGGGGACTGATATGCCTTATAATTTTGTTGGTATTGAGGGAGAAAGGATTAGTTGAGAAGTGCACAAATGAGCTAAAATGGGACTTTCTCTCTCTCTCTCTTGATCTATTTATATAATGTTGTAATGAACATGGCTGAGATATGTTGGCTGATTTGTGTTGTATTTCAGTCACATTGAGAAGTCAAGGGTTGGCCAACAACTCCAACAGCTCCAACACTTGGAAAAATCCAATAATGCACAAAAGGGTAAAAAGGGTCATTTAGCTTTTATTTTTAATGGCAAAATCATAATCTTGACAAACCTTAGGGTTTGAACCCTAAGGTTTAGCAAAAAATAAATTTCTAAGTTTTCATTTAGGGTTTAAATTAAATTAAAAATAAAATTAGTTTCTAAAAATAGAAATTTAGGGTTTGTTAATTAATTAGGTTTTCTAATTACATTATACAGGAACATTAGGGTTTAAAATTCACTAATTATTATTAACCTTGTAAATTTAGCAATTAGGGTTTACAATTTTGATAATTAGAATTACCAAATTACAATTAGGGTTTTCAATTATTAAATTAGGGTTCTTAAGTTACTAATTAGGTTTTCTCATAATTAGCAATAAACTCTACTATACATGATATTAATCACATTAACACAATTTCTGACTGATCACAAACTCTAGTTTAGGTTTCAAATTAGGGTTTCTAATTTCAGAAATTAGGATTTTATAATTAGGGTTTTCTAAAGATTAATTAGGGTTTCTAGATTTTAATTAGGGTTTACCTAATTAATCATTTAATACACAACATAAATCATATAACACAGTTATATAACAGCCTTGAATTTCCCATTTGAATTTAAAAAATAGGGTTAAACAAATTAATGCTAGTGTTTTGACATTATACACCAGAATTGATCAACCATTATCAATACGTACATACTATACATATTTATAGCACTTAAAAATCAAAATTAAAATCAAAATTAAAATTATATTATTATTATTCTTATTCCTTGATAAAAATCTAAAATTAGGGTTTAGATTCCATATCTGATTTACCTTGCCTATTTAACATTAATAATTAAGTTAAAATAATTAACTTAATTAATCTAACATAAATTCATATAATAAAATAAAATAATAATTCTAATAATTCTAATACCGCCATAATACGTAACTTAGTTTTTATCTTTTGTATAATAACATATCAATTAATAAGATTATTTTACCGATTAAAATAACATATCACAACACATAGCAATCGCTTATTACGCAAAAAGACATAACCTAATCACATTGCCACTTATGTTCAACAGTCATTGGATCACAAACAAACATTAATACAGTCAAAATATTTAAGTCCAGATTAATTTCTGAAACATGTCGGTGTACCGATGACTTTATCGGGTAATTATCGAGTCCAAGACTCTATTCTGTAGCTCAATATATGTAATCATCAGTCATATTATTTTTAAATGACTAATAATAATTTTTAAACATTTATTATAATTTATTATGAAATTTCAAACATCGGAATCCTTATTAAATGATTTAAATATTAAATAATTCTATTATCATTAATATTTAATTAATATTAAACTATTAATGAAACCATTTCCAAAATATTAAAGTTATTTATAATAGCTTCAAATATTTTTAAAGTATTAATATTACCCTTAAATGATTTTTAAATAATTACTATTAAAATAAAATTATTAATGTATTGTTTATCAAAATATTAAAAATCATTATTTATAACTTAAAATATTTTTAATTCATTTATATACTTTTTTAAATGATTTTAAATTAATAAAATAAATTAAAAACTATTTATTTAATATAATTATTAAATAAATTTTATATCATTAATAATAAATTAATAATCATTAAATTATTAATGAAATTATCTTTTAAATATTATAAGTTATATTTTATAACTTAAAATATCTTAAAACACTTTATTTTTATTTAAAATGATTTTTTATAATATTAAAATCATTTTTAAACAAAATTATTTAATATAATTTTTAAATAACTTTAATATCATTAATAAATAAATAATTAATAAAATTTACCTCTAAATATTGAAAGTTATATTTTATAACTTAAAATATTTTAAATACCTTATTATTATTTAAAATGTTTTTTAATATAATAAAAGTCAATTTTAATTTATTTATTTAATTCATTTATTGAATAACTTAATTATCATTAATAAAAATTTATTAATGAAATTTATCACAAAATATCAAAATTTATAAAAAATAACCTAAAATATTTTCTTATACCATAATATAATTTTAAATGATTTTTAAAGTATTAAAATCATTTTTAAATAATTTATTTAATATAATAATTAAATAAATTAAATATATTTAATGTTTAAAAATATTAGTTATTTATGAATATATTAAAATTATTAAAAACTAATTTTTAGACATTAAAATAATTTTTAATAATTTATTTTGTATTTTTAATAATTAAAAACTAATTTTCTAGGTTTAGCACAAAATGAATTTCTAGGTTTTCATTCAGGGTTTAAATTAAATTAAAAATAAAATTAGTTTCTTAAAATAGAAATTTAGGGTTTGTTAATTAGTTAGGTTTTCTAATTACATTATACAGGAACATTAGGGTTTAAAATTCACTAATTATAATTAACCTTGCTAATTTAGCAATTAGGGTTTATAATTTTGATAATTAGAATTACCAAATTATAATTAGGGTTTCCAATAATTAAATTAGGGTTCTAGATATTAGGGTTTTAAGTTACTAATTAGGTTTTCTCATAATTAGCAATAAACTCTACTATACATGATATTAATCACATTAACACAATTTCTGATTGATCACAAACTCCAGTTTAGGTTTCAAATTAGGGTTTCTAATTTCAGAAATTAGGATTTTATAATTAGTATTTTCTAAAGATTAATTAGGGTTTCTAGATTTTAATTAGAGTTTACCTAATTAATCATTTAATACACAACATAAATCATATAACATAGTTATATAACAGTCTTGAATTTCCCATTTGAATTTAAAAATAGGGTTAGACAAATTAATGCTAGTGTTTTGACATTATACACCATAATTGATCAACCATTATCAATACGTACATACTATACATATTTATAGCACTGAAAACTCAAAATAAAAATTAATATTATTTTATTATTCTTATTCCTTGATCAAACTCTAAAATTAGGGTTTAGATTCCATATCTGATTTACCTTGCCTATTTAACATTATTAATTAAGTTAAAATAATTAACTTAATTAATCTAACATAAATTCGTAGAATAAAATAAAATAATAATTCTAATACGCTGCTTACAATACGTAACTTAGTTTTTATCTTTCGTATAATAACATATCAGTAATAAGATTATTTTACTAATTAGAATAACATATCACAACACATAGCACTGCTTATTGCACTCAGCACATAACCTAATCACATTGCCACTTATGTTCAACAGTCATTGGATCACAAACAAACATTAATACAGTCAAAATATCTAAGTCTAGATTAATTTCTGAAACATGTCGGTGTACCGACAACTTTATCGGGTAATTATCGAGTCCAAGACTCTAAATATATGTAATTATCAGTCATATTATTTTTAAATGACTTATAATAATTTTTAAACATTTAGTATAATTTATCATGAATTTTCAAACACCGGAATCCTTATTAAATGATTTAAATATTAAATAATTCTATTATCATTAATATTTAATTAATATTAAACTATTAATGAAACCATTTCCAAAATATTAAAGTTATTTATAATAACTTCAAATATTTTTAAAGTATTAATATTACCCTTAAATGATTTTTAAATAATTACCATTAATATTAAAGTATTAATGTATTATTTATCAAAATATTAAAAGTCATTATTTATAATTTAAAATATTTTTAATTCATTTATATACTTTTAAATGATTTTTAAATTAATAAAACCATTTTAAAACTATTTATTTAATATAATTATTAAATAAATTTAATATCATTAATAAAAAATTAATAATCATTAAATTATTAATGAAATTATCCTTTAAATATTAAAAGTTATATTTTATAACTTAAAATATCTTTAAACACTTTATTTTTATTTAAAATGATTTTTATAATATTAAAATCATTTTTAAACTAAATTATTTAATATAATTATTAAATAACTTTAATATCATTAATAAATAAATAATTAATAAAATTTACCTTTAAATATTGAAATTTATATTTTATAACTTAAAATATTTTAAATACCTTATTATTATTTAAAATGTTTTTTTAATATAATAAAATCAATTTTAATTTATTTATTTAATTCATTTATTAAATAACTTAATTATCATTAATAAAAATTTATTAATGAAATTTATCACACAAAATATCAAAAGTTAAAAAAAATAACTTAAAATATTTTCTTATACCATAATATAATTTTAAATGATTTTTAAAGTATTAAAATCATTTTTAAATAATTTATTTAATATAATAATTAAATAAATTAAATATCTTTAATATTTCAAAAATATTAATTATTTATGAAATATATTAAAAATTATTAAAAACTAATTTTTAGACTTTAAAATAATTTTTAATAATTTATTTTGTATTTTTAATAATTAAAAACTAATTTTCTATAATTATTTAATAATAATATAATTTTTTATAATAAAAATGTCGCTAAAGACCACCTATAGCGACAGAACTGTCGTTATAGGTGTTCTTCGTGTTCATCATGAAAACCCAGAACATTCATGCCAGTTTGAGGGACTTAGTTTGACCAAACTTAAATCAGTGTCTATTGTGTTTCTGGGAGATCTATTACCTTGATCTTGTAGTACTAGTGTAATACTACAAGAACCAACAACAAACATGAACAAATCACATAACAAGAAAGAGATCTGATCGCCCAAAATAGCTGTCAGAGTTGTTATTCATTTTCTAGGTTACCCAGAAATGAAGAACAGTTCGACTGCTCATATTTGGGCTTCCACAACTTGTGATCTAAGTGTTGTTTTTGTGATATAAAAGTTTCATATAGTAGCCAACATGTAACTTAAGAGATCTATTACAAAACATCAACAAAACAACAACAGAATAGCAAGATCTTGTCCGGTCAAACCATGTCAGAAGCCACGCTCATGAACTTTCTGGGTTACCCAGAAAGCTCATCCGTGAACCTTCTGCTTGGTTTGACCATCCCCCAAATCTCGTATGTTTGTGATAAAAGTGATCTAAGAGCATTAACCTGTAGTATAACTACCATACTATAACTTTAATGCAACAACAAACACAAATCAACAACAGTTTACAAGATCAAGGCGTCAAAAGTCTTGTCAAACCGTTTCTGGGTTACCCAAAAATGCCCAATCATGGCCGGTCAACGACTTTTGACCTCGATTATGTTGCAATCTGTTTATGATATGAACTTGATTCTTGATCCAGATCAAAGAGCTCATAGCATACTACAAGAATAAAGCTTCAAACAACAAAAATACAAAACAGACTGACATCTACAAGGTCTGACATTCATTGTGAGACAACAAAAAATTATTTTTCAAGATTTTAAAGAAAATCAAATCCGAGCCTATAGATGTTATGGATCTAACATCTATCAACCCAGATCATCATTATACACCATAAACAACTTATTAAAACACAGAATCATAACATCTAACAACATATCAATGGTCAGATTTTCAAGTTAGGGTTTATACCTTTACTTTGATCAATCTTGATCTTAGGGTTATGATATGATATAGATGCTGGTGTTGGGGACTGATATGCCTTATAATTTCGTTGGTTTTGAGGGAGAGAGGATTAGTGGAGAGCAAGTGCACAAATGAGCTAAAATGGGACTTTCTCTCTCTTTCTCTTGATCTATTTATATAATGTTGTAATGAACATGGCTGAGATATGTTGGCTGATTTGTGTTGTATTTCAGTCACATTGAGAAGTCAAGGGTTGGCCAACAACTCCAACAGCTCCAACACTTGGCAAAATCCAATAATGCACAAAAGGGTAAAAAGGGTCATTTGGCTTTTATTTTTAATGGCAAAATCGTAATCTTGACAAACCCTTAGAGTTTGACCCTTAGGGTTTAACCCTAAGGTTTAGCACAACATGAATTTCTAGGTTTTCATTTAGGGTTTAAATTAAAATAAAAATAAAAATAGTTTCTAAAAATAGAAATTTAGGGTTTGTTAATTAGTTAGATTTTCTAATTACATTATACAGGAACATTAGGGTTTAAAATTCACTAATTATAATTAACATTGCTAATTTAGCAATTAGGGTTTATAATTTTGATAATTAGAATTACCAAATTACAATTAGGGTTTCCAATAATTAAATTAGGGTTCTAGATATTAGGGTTTTAAGTTACTAATTAGGTTTTCTCATAATTAGCAATAAACTCTACTATACATGATATTAATCACATTAACACAATTTCTGACTGATCACAAACTCCAGTTTGGGTTTCAAATTAGGGTTTCTAATTTCAGAAATTAGGATTTTATAATTAGTATTTTCTAAAGATTAATTAGGGTTTCTAAATTTTAATTAGAGTTTACCTAATTAATCATTTAATACACAACATAAATCATATAACATGAGTTTATATAATGTCTTTGAATTTCCCATTTGAATTTAAAAATAGGTTAGACAAATTAATGCTAGTGTTTTAACATTATACACCATAATTGATCAACCATTATCAATACGTATATATACTATACATATTTATAAAGATCGAAAAAATCAAAATCAAAATAAAAATTAATATTATATTATTATTCTTATTCCTTGATCAAACTCTAAAATTAGGGTTTAGATTCCATATCCGATTTACCTTTTATTTAACATTATTAATTAAGTTAAAATAATTAACTTAATTAATCTAACATAAATTCATATAATAAAAAAATAAAATAATAATTCTAATAATACTGTTACAATAATACGCAACTTAGTTTTTATCTTTCGTATAATAACATATCAGTAATAAGATTATTTTACTAATTAGAATAACATATCACAACACATAGCACTGCTTATTGCACTCAACACATAACCTAATCACATTGCCACTTATGTTCAACGAACTATTGGATCACAAACAAACATTAATACAATCAAAATATCTAAGTCTATATTAATTTAAAAATACATCTGCACCGATTGACGACTTTATTTGTAATTATCGAGTCCAAGACTCTAAATATATGTAATTATTAATTATATTATTTTTTAAATGACTTATAATAATTTTTAAACATTTAGTATAATTTATCATGAATTTTCAAACACTAGGAATCCTTATTAAATGATTTAAATATTAAATAATTCTATTATCATTAATATTTAATTAATATTAAACTATTAATGAAACCATTTCCAAAATATTAAAGTTATTTATAATAACTTCAAATATTTTTAAAGTATTAATATTACCCTTAAATGATTTTTAAATAATTACCATTAATATTAAAGTATTAATGGATTATTTATCAAAATATTAAAAGTCATTATTTATAATTTAAAATATTTTTAATTCATTTATATACTTTTTAAATGATTTTTAAATTAATAAAACCATTTTAAAACTATTTATTTAATATAATTATTATATAAATTTAATATCATTAATAATAATTTAATAATCATTAAATTATTAATGAAATTATCTTTTAAATATTAAAAGTTATAGTTTATAACTTAAAATATCTTTAAACACTTTATTTTTATTTAAAATGATTTTTATAATATTAAAATCTTTTTAAACAAAATTATTTAATATAATTATTAAATAACTTTAATATCATTAATAAATAAATAATTAATAAAATTTACCTTTAAAAATTGAAAGTTATATTTTATAACTTAAAATATTTTTAAATACCTTATTATTATTTAAAATGTTTTTAATATAATAAAATCAATTTTAATTTATTTATTTAATTCATTTATTAAATAACTTAATTATCATTAATAAAAATTTATTAATGAAATTTATCACAAAATATCAAAAGTTATAAAAAAAATAACCTAAAATATTTTCTTATACCATAATATAATTTTAAATGATTTTTAAAGTATTAAAATCATTTTTAAATAATTTATTTAATATAATAATTAAATAAATTAAATATATTTAATGTTTATAAAATATTAATTATTTATGAAATATATTAAAAATTATTAAAAACTAATTTTTAGACATTAAAATAATTTTTAATAATTTATTTTGTATTTTTAATAATTAAAAACTAATTTTCTATAATTATTTAATAATAATATAATTTTTTTTATAAAGAAAATTGTTCTAAAGAACACCTATAGCGACAGTACTGTCGCTATAGGTGTTCTTCGTGTTCATCATGAAAACCTAGAACATTCACGCCAGTTGGAGGGACTTAGTTTGACCAAACTTAAATCAGTGTCTACTGTGTTTCTGGGAGATCTATTACCTTGATCTTGTAGTACTAGTGTAATACTACAAGAACCAACTACAAACATAAACAAATCACATAACAAGAAAGAGATCTGATCGCCCAAAATAGCTGTCACAGTTGTTATTCATTTTCTAGGTTACCCAGAAATGAAGAACTGTTCGACTGCTCATATTTGGGCTTCCACAACTTGTGATCTAAGTGTTGTTTTTGTGATATAAAAGTTTCATATAGTAGCCAACATGTAACTTAAGAGATCTATTACAAAACATCAACAAAACAACAACAGAATAACAAGATCTTGTCCGCTCAAACCATGTCAGAAGCCACGCTCATGAACTTTCTGGGTTACCCAAAAAGCTCATCCGTGAACCTTCTGCTTGGTTTGACCATCCCCCAAATCTCGTATGTTTGTGATAAAAGCGATCTAAGAGAATTAACCAGTAGTATAACTACCATACTATAACTTTAATGCAACAACAAACACAAATCAACAACAGTTTACAAGATCAGAGGCGTCAAAAGTCTTGTCAGACCGTTTTTGGGTTACCCAAAAATGCCAGTCATGGCCGATCAACGACTTTTGACCTCGATTATGTTGCAATCTGTTTATGATATGAACTTGATTCTTGATCCAGATCAAAGAGCTCATAGTATACTACAAGAATAAAGCTTCAAACAACAAAAATACAAAACAGACTGACATCTACAAGGTCTGACATTCATTGTGAGACAACAAAAAATTATTTTTCCAGATTTTGAAGAAAATCAAATCCGAGCCTATAGATGTTATAGATCTAACATCTATCAACCCAGATTATAATTATACACCATAAACAACTTATTAAAACACAGAATCATAACATCTAACAACATATCAATGGTCAGATTTTCAAGTTAGGGTTTATACCTTTACTTTGATCAATCTTGATCTTAGGGTTATAATATGATATAGATGTTAGTGGGGCTGCAGTTGGGGATTGAGATGCCTTATAATTTCGTTGGTTTTGAGGGAGAGAGGATTAGTGGAGAGCAAGTGCACAAATGAGCTAAAATGGGACTTTCTCTCTCTCTCTCTTGATCTATTTATATAATGTTGTAATGAACATGGTTGAGATATGTTGGCTGATTTGTGTTGTATTTCAGTCACATTGGAGAAGTCAAGGGTTGGTCAACAACTCCAACAGCTCCAACACTTGGCAAAATCCAATAATGCACAAAAGGGTAAAAAGGGTCATTTGGCTTTTATTTTAATGGCAAAATCGTAATCTTGACAAACCCTTAGAGTTTGACCCTTAGGGTTCCCTAAGGTTTAGCACAACATGAATTTCTAGGTTTTCATTTAGGGTTTAAATTAAAATAAAAATAAAAATAGTTTCTAAAAATAGAAATTTAGGGTTTGTTAATTAGTTAGATTTTCTAATTACATTATACAGGAACATTAGGGTTTAAAATTCACTAATTATAATTAACATTGCTAATTTAGCAATTAGGGTTTATAATTTTGATAATTAGAATTACCAAATTACAATTAGGGTTTCCAATAATTAAATTAGGGTTCTAGATATTAGGGTTTTAAGTTACTAATTAGGTTTTCTCATAATTAGCAATAAACTCTACTATACATGATATTAATCACATTAACACAATTTCTGACTGATCACAAACTCCAGTTTGGGTTTCAAATTAGGGTTTCTAATTTCAGAAATTAGGATTTTATAATTAGTATTTTCTAAAGATTAATTAGGGTTTCTAAATTTTAATTAGAGTTTACCTAATTAATCATTTAATACACAACATAAATCATATAACACAGTTATATAACAGTCTTGAATTTCCCATTTGAATTTAAAAATAGGGTTAGACAAATTAATGCTAGTGTTTTAACATTATACACCATAATTGATCAACCATTATCAATACGTACATACTATACATATTTATAGCACTGAAAAATCAAAATCAAAATAAAAATTAATATTATATTATTATTCTTATTCCTTGATCAAACTCTAAAATTAGGGTTTAGATAACATATCTGATTTACCTTGCCTATTTAACATTATTAATTAAGTTAAAATAATTAACTTAATTAATCTAACATAAATTCGTAGAATAAAATAAAATAATAATTCTAATAATACGTTACAATAATAACTTAGTTTTTATCTTTCGTATAATAACATATCAATAATAAGATTATTTTACTAATTAGAATAACATATCACAACACATAGCACTGCTTATTGCACTCAGCAACTTGTGATCTAAGTGTTGTTTTTGCGATATAAAAGTTTCATATAGTAGCCAACATGTAACTTAAGAGATCTATTACAAAACATCAACAAAACAATAGCAGAATAGCAAGATCTTGTCCAGTCAAACCATGTCAGAAGCCACGCTCAAGAACTTTCTAGGTTACCTAGAAAGCTCATCCGTGAACCTTCTGCTTGGTTTGACCATCCCCCAAATCTCGTATGTTTGTGATAAAAGCGATCTAAGAGCATTAACCTGTAGTATAACTACCATACTATAACTTTAATGCAACAACAAACAAAAATCAACAACAGTTTATAAGATCAGAGGCGTCAAATGTCTTCTCAGACCGTTTCTGGGTTACCCAAAAATGCCCAGTCATAACCAACGACTTTTGACCTCGATTATGTTGCAATCTGTTTATGATATGAACTTGATTCTTGATCCAGATCAAAGAGCTCATAGCATACTACAAGAATAAAGCTTCAAACAACAAAAATACAAAACAGACTGACATCTACAAGGTCTGACATTCATTGTGAGACAACAAAAAAATATTTTTCAAGATTTTGAAGAAAATCAAATCCGAGCCTATAGATGTTATGAATCTAACATCTATCAACCTAGATCATCATTATACACCATAAACAACTTATTAAAACACAGAATCGTAACATCTAACAACAGATCAATGGTCAGATTTTCAAGTTAGGGTTTATACCTTTACTTTGATCAATCTTGATCTTAGGGTTATGATATGATATAGATGTTAGTGGGGCTGGTGTTGGGGACTGATATGCCTTATAATTTCGTTGGTTTTGAGGGAGAGAGGATTAGTGGAGAGCAAGTGCACAAATGAGCTAAAATGGGACTTTCTCTCTCTCTTGATCTATTTATATAATGTTGTAATAAACATGGCTGAGATATGTTGGCTGATTTGTGTTGTATTTCAGTCACATTGAGAAGTCAAGGGTTGGCCAACAACTCCAACAACTCCAATACTTGGCAAAATCCAATAATGCACAAAAGGGTAAAAAGGGTCATTTGGCTTTTATTTTTAATGGCAAAATCGTAATCTTGACAAACCCTTAGAGTTTGACCCTTAAGGTTTAACACAACATGAATTTCTAGGTTTTCATTTAGGGTTTAAATTAAAATAAAAATAAAAATAGTTTCTAAAAATAGAAATTTAGGGTTTGTTAATTAGTTAGATTTTCTGATTACATTATACAGGAACATTAGGGTTTAAAATTCACTAATTATAATTAACATTGCTAATTTAGCAATTAGGGTTTATAATTTTGATAATTAGAATTACCAAATTATAATTAGGGTTTCCAATTATTAAATTAGGGTTCTAGATATTAGGGTTTTAAGTTACTAATTAGGTTTTCTCATAATTAGCAATAAACTCTACTATACATGATATTAATCACATTAACACAATTTCTGACTGATCACAAACTCCAGTTTAGGTTTCAAATTAGGATTTCTAATTTCAGAAATTAGGATTTTATAATTAGTGTTTTCTAAAGATTAATTAGGGTTTCTAGATTATAATTAGTGTTATAAATCATATAACACAGTTATATAACAGTCTTGAATTTCCCATTTGAATTTAAAATTTGGGTTAAACTAATTAATGCTAGTGTTTTGACATTATACACCATAATTGATCAACCATTATCAATACGTACATACTATACATATTTATAGAACTGAAAAATCAAAATAAAAATTAATATTATATTATTATTCTTATTCCTTGATCAAAATCTAAAATTAGGGTTTAGATTCTATATCTGATTTACCTTCATTTATTTAACATTATTAATTAAGTTAAAATAATTAACTTAATTAATCTAACATAAATTCATATAATAAAATAAAATAATAATTCTAATAATTCTAATACTACCGCTTACAATACGTAACTTAGTTTTTATCTTTCAGTATAATAACATATCAAGAATAAGATTATTTTCTTGATTAGAATAACATATCACACACACATAACACCGCTTATTGTAAACAAACACATAACCTAATCACATTGCCACTTATGTTCAACAGTCATTGGATCACAAACAAACATTAATACAGTCAAAATATCTAAGTCCAGATTAATTTCTGAAACATGTCGGTGTACCGACGACTTTATCGGGTAATTATCGAGTCCAAGACTCTCAATATATGTAATCATCAGTCATATTATTTTTAAATGACTTATAATAATTTTTAAACATTTATTATAATTTATCATGAACTTTCAAACTCCGGAATCCTTATAAAATGATTTAAATATTAAATAATTCTATTATCATTAATATTTAATTAATATTAAACTATTAATGAATCCATTTCCAAAATATTAAAGTTATTTATAATAACTTCAAATATTTTTAAAGTATTAATATTACCCTTAAATGATTTTTAAATAATTACCATTAATATTAAAGTATTAATGTATTATTTATCAAAATATTAAAAGTCATTATTTATAACTTAAAATATTTTTAATTCATTTATATACTTTTTAAATGATTTTTAAATTAATAAAACCATTTTAAAACTATTTATTTAATATAATTATTAAATAAATTTAATATCATTAATAATAAATTAATAATCATTAAATTATTAATGAAATTATCCTTTAAATATTAAAAGTTATATTTTATAACTTCAAATATCTTTAAACACTTTATTTTTATTAAAAATGATTTTTATAATATTAAAATCATTTTTAAATTAAATTATTTAATATAATTATTAAATTTAATAACTTTAATATCATTAATAAATAAATAATTAATAAAATTTACCTTTAAATATTGAAAGTTATATTTTATAACTTAAAATATTTTTAAATACCTTATTATTATTTAAAATGTTTTTTAATATAATAAAATCAATTTTAATATATTTATTTAATTCATTTATTAAATAACTTAATTATCATTAATAAAAATTTATTAATGAAATTTATCACAAAATATCAAAAGTTATAAAAAATAAACTTAAATATTTTCTTATACCATAATATAATTTTAAATAATTTTTAAAGTATTAAAATCATTTTTAAATAATTTATTTAATATAATAATTAAATAAATTAAATATCTTTAATATTTCAAAAATATTAATTTTTTATGAAATATATTAAAAATTATTAAAAACTAAATTTCAGACTTTAAAATAATTTTTAATAATTTATTTTGTATTTTTAATAATTAAAAACTAATTTTCTATAATTATTTAATAATAATATAATTTTTTTATAATAAAAATGTCGCAAAAGACCACCTATAGCTACAGAACCGTCGCTATAGGTGTTCTTCGTGTTCATCATGAAAACCTAGAACATTCATGCCAGTTTGAGGGACTTAGTTTGACCAAACTTAAATCATTGTCTATTGTGTTTCTGGGAGATCTACTACCTTGATCTTGTAGTACTAGTGTAATTCTACAAGACCCAACAACAAACATGAACAAATCACATAACAAGAAAGAGATCTGATCGCCCAAAATAGCTGTCAGAGTTGTTATTCATTTTCTAGGTTACCCAGAAATGAAGAACAGTTCGACTGCTCATATTTGGGCTTCCACAACTTGTGATCTAAGTGTTGTTTTTGTGATATAAAAGTTTCATATAGTAGCCAACATGTAACTTAAGAGATCTATTACAAAACATCAACAAAACAACAACAGAATAGCAAGTTCTTATCCGGTCAAACCATGTCAGAAGCCACGCTCAAGAACTTTCTAGGTTACCTAGAAAGCTCATCCGTGAACCTTCTGCTTGGTTTGACCATCCCCCAAATCTCGTATGTTTGTGATAAAAGCGATCTAACAGCATTAACATGTAGTATAACTGCCATACTATAACTTTAATGCAACAACAAACAAAAATCAACAACAGTTTACAAGATCAGAGGCGTCAAAAGTCTTCTCAGACCGTTTCTGGGTTACCCAAAAATGCCCAGTCATGGCCGGTCAACGACTTTTGACCTCGATTATGTTGCAATCTGTTTATGATACGAACTTGATTCTTGATCCAGATCAAAGAGCTCATAGCATACTACAAGAATAAAGCTTCAAACAACAAAAATACAAAACAGAATGACATCTACAAGGTCTGACATTCATTGTGAGACAACAAAAAAATATTTTTCAAGATTTTGAAGAAAATCAAATCCGAGCCTATAGATGTTATGAATCTAACATCTATCAACCTAGATCATCATTATACACCATAAACAACTTATTAAAACATAGAATCGTAACATCTAACAACAGATCAATGGTCAGATTTTCAAGTTAGGGTTTATACCTTTACTTTGATCAATCTTGATCTTAGGGTTATGATATGATATAGATGTTAGTGGGGCTGGTGTTGGGGACTGATATGCCTTATAATTTCGTTGGTTTTGAGGGAGAGAGGATTAGTGGAGAGCAAGTGCACAAATGAGCTAAAATGGGACTTTCTCTCTCTCTTGATCTATTTATATAATGTTGTAATGAAACATGGCTGAGATATGTTGGCTGATTTGTGTTGTATTTCAGTCACATTGAGAAGTCAAGGGTTGGCCAACAACTCCAACAGCTCCAACACTTGGCAAAATCCAATAATGCACAAATGGGTAAAAAGGGTCATTTGGCTTTTATTTTTAATGGCAAAATCGTAATCTTGACAAACCCTTAGAGTTTGACCCTTAGGGTTTAATCACAACATTAATTTCTAGGTTTTCATTTAGGGTTTAAATAAAAATAAAAATAAAAATAATTTCTAAAAATAGAAATTTAGGGTTTGTTAATTAGTTAGGTTTTCTAATTACATTATACCGGAACATTAGGGTTTAAAATTCACTAATTATAATTAACATTGCTAATTTAGCAATTATGGTTTACAATTTTGATAATTAGAATTACCAAATTACAATTAGGGTTTCCAATTATTAAATTAGGGTTCTAGATATTAGGGTTTTAAGTTACTAATTAGGTTTTCTCATAATTAGCAATAAACTCTACTATACATGATATTAATCACATTAACACAATTTTTGACTGATCACAAACTCCAGTTTAGGTTTCAAATTAGGGTTTCTAATTTCAGAAATTAGGATTTTATAATTAGTGTTTTCTAAAGATTAATTAGGGTTTCTAGATTTTAATTAGGGTTTACCTAATTAATCATTTAATACACAACATAAATCATATAACACAGTTATATAACAATCTTGAATTTTCCATTTGAATTTAAAAATTGGGTTAAACAAATTAATGCTAGTGTTTTGACATTATACACCATAATTGATCAACCATTATCAATACGTACATACTATACATATTTATAGCACTGAAAAATCAAAATAAAAATTAATATTATATTATTATTCTTATTCCTTGATCAAAATCTAAAATTAGGGTTTAGATTCCATATCTGATTTACCTTGCCTATTTAACATTATTAATTAAGTTAAAATAATTAACTTAATTAATCTAACATAAATTCATATAATAAAATAAAATAATAATTCTAATAATTCTAATACGCTGCTTACAATACGTAACTTAGTTTTTATCTTTCGTATAATAACATATCAGTAATAAGATTATTTTACTGATTAGAATAACATATCACAACACATAGTACTGCTTATTGCAGTCAACACATAACCTAATCACATTGCCACTTATGTTCAACAGTCATTGGATCACAAACAAACATTAATACAGTCAAAATATCTAAGTCCAGATTAATTTTTTCAAAACATGTAGACTCTAAAAAATCAATTTAAGCGACTTTATCGGGTAATTATCGAGTCCAAGACTCTATTAAATATATATAATAATTATCGTCATATTATTTTTAAATGACTTATAATAATTTTTAAACATTTATTATAATTTATCATGAATTTTCAAACACCGGAATCCTTATTAAATGATTTAAATATTAAATAATTCTATTATCATTAATATTTAATTAATATTAAACTATTAATGAAACCATTTCCAAAATATTAAAGTTATTTATAATAACTTCAAATATTTTTAAAGTATTAATATTACCCTTAAATGATTTTTAAATAATTACCATTAATATTAAAGTATTAATGTATTATTTATCAAAATATTAAAAGTCATTATTTATAACTTAAAATATTTTTAATTCATTTATATACTTTTTAAAAAATGATTTTAAATTAATAAAACCATTTTAAAACTATTTATTTAATATAATTATTAAATAAATTTAATATCATTAATAATAAATTAATAATCATTAAATTATTAATGAAATTATCCTTTAAATATTAAAAGTTATATTTTATAACTTAAAATATCTTTAAACACTTTATTTTTATTTAAAAATGATTTTTATAATATTAAAATCATTTTTAAATTAAATTATTTAATATAATTATTAAATTTAATAAATTTAATATCATTAATAAATAAATAATTAATAAAATTTACCTTTAAATATTGAAAGTTATATTTTATAACTTAAAATATTTTTAAATACCTTATTATTATTTAAAATGTTTTTAATATAATAAAATAAATTTTAATATATTTATTTAATTCATTTATTAAATAACTTAATTATCATTAATAAAAATTTATTAATGAAATTTATCACAAAATATCAAAAGTTAAAAAAAATAACTTAAAATATTTTCTTATACCATAATATAATTTTAAATGATTTTTAAAGTATTAAAATCATTTTTAAATAATTTATTTCATATAATAATTAAATAAATTAAATATCTTTAATATTTCAAAAATATTAATTATTTATGAAAAATATTAAAATTATTAAAACTAAATTTTTAGACTTTAAAATAATTTTTAATAATTTATTTTGTATTTTTAATAATTAAAAACTAATTTTCTATAATTATTTAATAATAATATAATTTTTTTAATAATAAAAATGTCGCTAAAGACCACCTATAGCGACAGAACTGTCGCTATAGGTGTTCTTCGTGTTCATCATGAAAACCCAGAACATTCATGCCAGTTTGAGGGACTTAGTTTGACCAAACTTAAATCAGTGTCTACTGTGTTTCTGGGAGATCTATTACCTTGATCTTGTAGTACTAGTGTAATACTACAAGAACCAACAACAAACATGAACAAATCACATAACAAGAAAGAGATCTGATCGCCCAAAATAGCTGTCAGAGCTGTTATTCATTTTCTAGGTTACCTAGAAATGAAGAACAGTTCGACTGCTCATATTTGGGCTTCCACAACTTGTGATCTAAGTGTTGTTTTTGTGATATAAAAGTTTCATATAGTAGCCAACATGTAACTTAAGAGATCTATTACAAAACATCAACAAAACAACAATGTAATAGCAATATCTTATCCCATTAAACCATGTCGGGTTACGCCAAGAACTTTCTAGGTTACCCGTAAAGCTCATCCGTGAACCTTCGCTTGGTTTGACCATCCCCAAATCTCGTATGTTTGTGATAAAAGCGATCTAAGAGCATTAACATGTAGTATAACTACCATACTATAACTTTAATGCAACAACAAACAAAAATCAACAATAGTTTACAAGATCAGAGGCGTCAAAAGTCTTGTCAGACCGGTTTCTGGGAAGTTTTCGGGTTACCCAAAAATGCCCAGTCATGGCCGGTCAACGACTTTTGACCTCGATTATGGTGAAATCTGTTTATGATACGAACTTGATTCTTGATCCAGATCAAAGAGCTCATAGCATACTACAAGAATAAAGCTTCAAACAACAAAAATACAAAACAGACTGACATCTACAAGGTCTGACATTCATTGTGAGACAACAAAAAAATATTTTTCAAGATTTTGAAGGAAATCAAATCCGAGCCTATAGATGTTATGGATCTAACATCTATCAACCTAGATCATCACTATACAACATAAACAACTTATTAAAACACAGAATCGTAACATCTAACAACAGATCAATGGTCAGATTTTCAAGTTAGGGTTTATACCTTTACTTTGATCAATCTAAATCTTAGGGTTATGATATGATATAGATGTTAGTGGGGCTGGTGTTGGGGACTGATATGCCTTATAATTTCGTTGGTTTTGAGGGAGAGAGGATTAGTGGAGAGCAACTGCACAAATGAGCTAAAATGGGACTCTCTCTCTTGATCTATTTATATAATGTTGTAATGAACATGGCTGAGATATGTTGGCTGATTTGTGTTGTATTTCAGTCACATTGAGAAGTCAAGGGTTGGCCAACAACTCCAACACTTGGCAAAATCCAATAATGCACAAAAGGGTAAAAAGGGTCATTTGGCTTTTATTTTTAATGGCAAAATCGTAATCTTGACAAACCCTTAGGGTTTGACCCTTAGGGTTTAACCCTAAGGTTTAGCACAAAATGAATTTCTAGGTTTTCATTTAGGGTTTAAATTAAAATAAAAATAAAATTAGTTTCTAAAAATAGAAATTTAGGGTTTGTTAATTAGTTAGGTTTTCTAATTACATTATACAGGAACATTAGGGTTTAAAATTCACTAATTATAATTAACATTGCTAATTTAGCAATTAGGGTTTACAATTTTGATAATTAGAATTACCAAATTACAATTAGGGTTTCCAATTATTAAATTAGGGTTCTAGATATTAGGGTTTTAAGTTACTAATTAGGTTTTCTCATAATTAGCAATAAACTCTACTATACATGATATTAATCACATTAACACAATTTTTGACAGATCACAAACTCCAGTTTAGGTTTCAAATTAGGGTTTCTAATTTCAAAAATTAGGATTTTATAATTAGTGTTTTCTAAAGATTAATTAGGGTTTCTAGATTTAATTACGGTTTACCTAATTACTCATTTAATACACAACATAAATCATATAACACAGTTATATAACAGTCTTGAATTTCCTATTTGAATTTAAAAATTGGGTTAAACAAATTAATGCTAGGGTTTTGACATTATACACCATAATTGATCAACCATTATTAATACGTATATACTATACATATTTATAGCACTGAAAAATCAAAATCAAAATCAAAATTAATATTATATTATTATTCTTATTCCTTGATCAAAATCTAAAATTAGGGTTTGGATTCCATATATGATTTTCCTTGCCTATTTAACATTATTAATTAAGTTAAAATAATTAACTTAATTAATCTAACATAAATTCATATAATAAAATAAAATAATAATTCTAATACGCTGCTTACAATACGTAACTTAGTTTTTATCTTTCGTATAATAACATATCAGTAATAAGATTATTTTACTGATTAGAATAACATATCACAACACATAGCACTGCTTATTTCAGTCAGCACATAACCTAATCACATTGCCACTTATGTTCAACAGTCATTGGATCACAAACAAACATTAATACAGTCAAAATATCTAAGTCCAGATTAATTTCTGAAACATGTCGGTGTACCGACGACTTTATCGGGTAATTATCGAGTCCAAGACTCTAAATATATGTAATTATCAGTCATATTATTTTTAAATGACTTATAATAATTTTTAAACATTTATTATAATTTATCATGAATTTTCAAACACCGGAATCCTTATTAAATGATTTAAATATTAAATAATTCTATTATCATTAATATTTAATTAATATTAAACTATTAATGAAACCATTTCCAAAATATTAAAGTTATTTATAATAACTTCAAATATTTTTAAAGTATTAATATTACCCTTAAATGATTTTTAAATAATTACCATTAATATTAAAGTATTAATGTATTATTTATCAAAATATTAAAAGTCATTATTTATAATTAAAATATTTTAATTCATTTATATACTTTTTAAATGATTTTTAAATTAATAAAACCATTTTAAAACTATTTATTTAATATAATTATTAAATAAATTTAATATCATTAATAATAAATTAATAATCATTAAATTATTAATGAAATTATCCTTTAAATATTAAAAGTTATATTTTATAACTTAAAATATCTTTAAACACTTTATTTTTATTTAAAATGATTTTTATAATATTAAAATCATTTTTAAACTAAATTATTTAATATAATTATTAAATAACTTTAATATCATTAATAAATAAATAATTAATAAAATTTACCTTTAAATATTGAAAGTTATATTTTATAACTTAAAATATTTTTAAATACCTTATTATTATTTAAAATGTTTTTTAATATAATAAAATCAATTTTAATTTATTTATTTAATTCATTTATTAAATAACTTAATTATCATTAATAAAAATTTATTAATGAAATTTATCACAAAATATCAAAAGTTAAAAAAAATAACTTAAAATATTTTCTTATACCATAATATAATTTTAAATGATTTTTAAAGTATTAAAATCATTTTTAAATAATTTATTTCATATAATAATTAAATAAATTAAATATTTTAATATTTCAAAAATATTAATTATTTATGAAATATATTAAAATTATTAAAAACTAATTTTTAGACTTTAAAATAATTTTTAATAATTTATTTTGTATTTTTAATAATTAAAACTAATTTTCTATAATTATTTAATAATAATATAATTTTTTTTTAATAATAAAATGTTTAAAGACCACTTATAGCTGGTAATCGTCGCTATAGGTGTTCTTCGTGTTCATCATGAAAACCTAGAACATTCATGCCAAGTTTGAGGGACTTAGTTTGACCAAACTTAAATCGTTGTTCATTGTGTTTCGGGAGATCTATTACCTTGATCTTGTAGTACTAGTGTAATACTACAAGAACCAACAACAAACATGAACAAATCACATAACAAGAAAGAGATCGATCGCCAAAATATGTCGAGTCGTTATTCATTTTCTAGGTTACCCAGAAATGAAGAACAGTTCGACTGCTCATATTTGGGCTTCCACAACTTGTGATCTAAGTGTTGTTTTTGTGATATAAAAGTTTCATATAGTAGCCAACATTTAACTTAAGAGATCTATTCCAAAACATCAACAAAACAACAACAAAATAACAAGATCTTCCTCATCAAACCATGTCGAAGTTACGCCATGAACTTTCTAGGTTACCCAGAAAGCTCATCCGTGAACCTTCTGCTTGGTTTGACCATCCCCCAAATCTCGTATGTTTGTGATAAAAGCGATCTAAGAGCATTAACCTCTAGTATAACTACCATACTATAACTTTAATGCAACAACAAACAAAAATCAACAACAGTTTACAAGATCAGAGGCGTCAAAAGTCTTCTCAGACCGTTTCTGGGTTACCCAAAAATGCCCAGTCATGGCCGGTCAATGACTTTTGACCTCGATTATGTTGCAATTTGTTTATGATATGAACTTGATTCTTGATCCAGATCAAAGAGGTCAAAGCATACTACAAGAATAAATCTTCAAACAACAAAAATACAAAACAGACTGACATCTACAAGGTCTGACATTCATTGTGAGACAACAAAAAATTATTTTTCAAGATTTTGAAGAAAATCAAATCTGAGCCTATAGATGTTATGGATCTAACATCTATCAACCCAGATCATCATTATACACCATAAACAACTTATTAAAACACAAAATCATAACATCTAACAACAGATCAATGGTCAGATTTTCAAGTTAGGGTTTATACCTTTACTTTGATCAATCTTGATCTTAGGATTATGATATGATATAGATGTTAGTGGGGCTGGTGTTGGGGACTGATATGCCTTATAATTTCGTTGGTTTTGAGGGAGAGAGGATTAGTGGAGAGCAAGTGCACAAATGAGCTAAAATGGGACTTTCTCTCTCTTGATCTATTTATATAATGTTGTAATGAACATGGCTGAGATATGTTAGCTGATTTGTGTTGTATTTCAGTCACATTGAGAAGTCAAGGGTTGGCCAACAACTCCAACAGCTCCAACACTTGGCAAAATCCAATAATGCACAAAAGGGTAAAAAGGGTCATTTGGCTTTTATTTTTAATGGCAAAATCGTAATCTTGACAAACCCTTAGAGTTTGATCCTTAGGGTTTAACCCTAAGGTTTAACACAACATGAATTTTTAGGTTTTCATTTAGGGTTTAAATTAAAATAAAAATAAAAATAGTTTCTAAAAATAGAAATTTAGGGTTTGTTAATTAGTTAGGTTTTCTAATTACATTATATACAGAACATTAGGGTTTAAAATTCACTAATTATAATTAACATTGCTAATTTAGCAATTAGGGTTTAGAATTTTGATAATTAGAATTACCAAATTACAATTAGGGTTTCCAATTATTAAATTAGGGTTCTAGATATTAGGGTTTTAAGTTACTAATTAGGTTTTCTCATAATTAGCAATAAACTCTACTATACATGATATTAATCACATTAACACAATTTTAATCGATCACAAACTCCAGCTTTAGGTTTCAAATTAGGGTTTCTAATTTCGTAAATTAGGATTTTATAATTAGTGGTTTTCTAAAGATTAATTAGGGTTTCTAGATTTTAATTAGGGTTTACCTAATTAATCATTTAATACACAACATAAATCATATAACACAGCTTATATAACAAATCTTTGAATTTCCCATTTGAATTTAAAAAATAGGTTAAACAAATTAATGCTAGTGTTTTAACATTATACACCATAATTGATCAACCATTATCAATACGTATATACTATACATATTTATATAACTTTGAAAAATCAAAAATCAAAATAAAATTAATATTATATTATTATTCTTATTCCTTGATCAAAATCTAAAATTAGGGTTTAGATTCCATATCTGATTTACCTTGACTATTTAACATTATTAATTAAATTAAAATAATTAATTTAATTAATCTAACATAAATTCATATAATAATAATAAAATAAAATAATAATTCTAATACGCGCTTACAATACGAAACTTAGTTTTTATCTTTTCAGATAATAACATATCAAGAATAAGATTATTTTACTGATTAGAATAACATATCACAACACATAAGATCGCTTATTGCAACAAAGACATAACCTAATCACATTGCCACTTATGTTCAACAAATATTGGATCACAAACAAACATTAATACAACCAAAATATCTAAGTCCAGATTAATTTTTCAAACATGTATGCAATATGCACGATGACTTTATCGGTAATTATCGAGTCCAAGACTCTAAATATATGTAATTATCATCATATTATTTTTAAATGACTTATAATAATTTTTAAACATTTATTATAATTTATCATGAATTTTCAAACACCTAATCCTTATTAAATGATTTAAATATTAAATAATTCTATTATCATTAATATTTAATTAATATTAAACTATTAATGAAACCATTTCCAAAATATTAAAGTTATTTATAATAACTTCAAATATTTTTAAAGTATTAATATTACCCTTAAATGATTTTTAAATAATTACCATTAATATTAAAGTATTAATGTATTATTTATCAAAATATTAAAAGTCATTATTTATAACTTAAAATATTTTTAATTCATTTATATACTTTTTAAATGATTTTTAAATTAATAAAACCATTTTAAAACTATTTATTTAATATAATTATTAAATAAATTTAATATCATTAATAATAAATTAATAATCATTAAATTATTAATGAAATTATCCTTTAAATATTAAAAGTTATATTTTATAACTTAAAATATCTTTAAACACTTTATTTTTATTTAAAATGATTTTTATAATATTAAAATCATTTTTAAACTAAATTATTTAATATAATTATTAAATAACTTTAATATCATTAATAAATAAATAATTAATAAAATTTACCTTTAAATATTGAAAGTTATATTTTATAACTTAAAATATTTTTAAATACCTTATTATTATTTAAAATGTTTTTTAATATAATAAAATCAATTTTAATTTATTTATTTAATTCATTTATTAAATAACTTAATTATCATTAATAAAAATTTATTAATGAAATTTATCACAAAATATCAAAAGTTTAAAAAAATAACTTAAAATATTTTCTTATACCATAATATAATTTTAAATGATTTTTAAAGTATTAAAATCATTTTTAAATAATTTATTTCATATAATAATTAAATAAATTAAATATCTTTAATATTTCAAAAATATTAATTATTTATGAAATATATTAAAAATTATTAAAAACTAATTTTTAGACTTTAAAATAATTTTTAATAATTTATTTTGTATTTTTAATAATTAAAAACTAATTTTCTATAATTATTTAATAATAAAATAATTTTTTAATAATAAAAATGTCGCTAAAGACCACCTATAGAGACAGAACTGTCGCTATAGGTGTTCTTCGTGTTCATCATGAAAACCTAGAACATTCATGCCAGTTTGAGGGACTTAGTTTGACCAAACTTAAATCAATGTTCATCGTGTTTTTGGGAGATCTATTACCTTGATCTTGTAGTACTAGTGTAATACTACAAGAACCAACAACAAACATGAACAAATCACATAACAAGAAAGAGATCTGATCGCCCAAAATAGCTGTCAGAGCTGTTATTCATTTTCTAGGTTACCTAGAAATGAAGAAACGATTGATCGCTTTCATATTCGGGGCTTCCACAACTTGTGATCTAAGTGTTGTTTTTGTGATATAAAAGTTTCATATAGTAGCCAACATTTAACTTAAGAGATCTATTCCAAAACATCAACAAAACAACAACAAAATAGCAAGATCTTGTCCTGTCAAACCATGTCAGAAGCCACGCTCATGAACTTTCTAGGTTACCCAGAAAGCTCATCCGTGAACCTTCTGCTTGGTTTGACCATCCCCCAAATCTCGTATGTTTGTGATAAAAGCGATCTAAGAGCATTAACCTCTAGTATAACTACCATACTATAACTTTAATGCAACAACAAACAAAAATCAACAACAGTTTACAAGATCAGAGGCGTCAAAAGTCTTCTCGTGGACGCTTCTCAAGGTTACCCAAAATGCCCAACACATGGCATGGGTCAACGACTTTTGACCTCGATTATGTTGCAATTTGTTTAAGATATGAACTTGATTCTTGATCCAGATCAAAGAGGTCAAAGCATACTACAAGAATAAATCTTCAAACAACAAAAATACAAAACAGACTGACATCTACAAGGTCTGACATTCATTGTGAGACAACAAAAAATTATTTTTCAAGATTTTGAAGAAAATCAAATCTGAGCCTATAGATGTTATGGATCTAACATCTATCAACCCAGTTCATCATTATACACCATAAACAACTTATTAAAACACAAAATCATAACATCTAACAATGTATCAATGGTCGATTTTCAAGTTAGGGTTTATACCTTTACTTTGATCAATCTTGATCTTAGGGTTATGATATGATATAGATGTTAGTGGGGCTGGTGTTGGGGACTGATATGCCTTATAATTTCGTTGGTTTTGAGGGAGAGAGGATTAGTGGAGAGCAAGTGCACAAATGAGCTAAAATGGGACTTTTTCTCTCTCTTGATCTATTTATATAATGTTGTAATGAACATGGCTGAGATATGTTAGCCGATTTGTGTTGTATTTCACCACATTGAGAAGTCAAGGGTTGGCCAACAACTCCAACAGCTCCAACACTTGGCAAAATCCAATAATGCACAAAAGGGTAAAAAGGGTCATTTGGCTTTTATTTTTAATGGCAAAATCGTAATCTTGACAAACCCTTAGAGTTTGATCCTTAGGGTTTAACCCTAAGGTTTAACACAACATGAATTTCTAGGTTTTCATTTAGGGTTTAAATTAAAATAAAAATAAAAATAGTTTCTAAAAATAGAAATTTAGGGTTTGTTAATTAGTTAGGTTTTCTAATTACATTATACCGGAACATTAGGGTTTAAAATTCACTAATTATAATTAACATTGCTAATTTAGCAATTAGGGTTTAGAATTTTGATAATTAGAATTACCAAATTACAATTAGGGTTTCCAATTATTAAATTAGGGTTCTAGATATTAGGGTTTTAAGTTACTAATTAGGTTTTCTCATAATTAGCAATAAACTCTACTATACATGATATTAATCACATTAACACAATTTCTGACTGATCACAAACTCCAGTTTAGGTTTCAAATTAGGGTTTCTAATTTCAGAAATTAGGATTTTATAATTAGTGGTTTCTAAAGATTAATTAGGGTTTCTAGATTTTAATTAGGGTTTGCCTAATTAATCATTTAATACACAACATAAATCATATAACACAATTATATAACAGTCTTGAATTTCCTATTTGAAAATAGGGTTAGACAAATTAATGCTAGTGTTTTAACATTATACACCATAATTGATAAACCATTATCAATACGTACATACTATACATATTTATAGCACTAAAAAATCAAAATTAAAATCAAAATTAATATTATATTATTATTCTTATTCCTTGATCAAAATCTAAAATTAGGGTTTAGATTCCATATCTGATTTACCTTGACTATTTAACATTATTAATTAAATTAAAATAATTAATTTATTTAATCTAACATAAATTCATTTAATAAAATAAAATAATAATTCTAATACGCTGCTTACAATAGGCAACTTAGTTTTTATATTTTCAGATAATAACATATCAAGAATAAGATTATTTTACTGATTAGAATAACATATCACAACACATAAGATCGCTTATCGTAAATAAGACATAACCTAATCACATTGCCACTTATGTTCAACAAACATTAATACAGTCAAAATATCTAAGTCCAGATTAATTTCTGAAACATGTCGGTGTACCGATGACTTTATCTGGTAATTATCGAGTCCAAGACTCTAAATATATGTAATTATCAGTCATATTATTTTTAAATGACTTATAATAATTTTTAAACATTTAATATAATTTATCATGAATTTTCAAACACCGGAATCCTTATTAAATGATTTAAATATTAAATAATTCTATTATCATTAATATTTATTTAATATTAAACTATTAATGAAACCATTTCCAAAATATTAAAGTTATTTATAATAACTTCAAATATTTTTAAAGTATTAATATTACCCTTAAATGATTTTTAAATAATTGCCATTAATATTAAAGTATTAATGTATTAGTTATCAAAATATTAAATGTCATTATTTATAATGTAAAATATTTTTAATTCATTTATATACTTTTTAAATGATTTTTAAATTAATAAAACCATTTTAAAACTATTTATTTAATATAATTATTAAATAAATTTAATATCATTAATAATAAATTAATAATCATTAAATTATTAATGAAATTATCCTTTAAATATTAAAAGTTATATTTTATAACTTAAAATATCTTTAAACACTTTATTTTTATTAAAAATGATTTTTATAATATTAAAATCATTTTTAAACTAAATTATTTAATATAATTATTAAATAACTTTAATATCATTAATAAATAAATAATTAATAAAATTTACCTTTAAATATTGAAAGTTATATTTTATAACTTAAAATATTTTTAAATACCTTATTATTATTTAAAATTTTTTTAATATAATAAAATCAATTTTAATTTATTTATTTAATTCATTTATTAAATAACTTAATTATCATTAATAAAAATTTATTAATGAAATTTATCACAAAATATCAAAAGTTAAAAAAAAAATAACTTAAAATATTTTCTTATACCATAATATAATTTTAAATGATTTTTAAAGTATTAAAATCATTTTTAAATAATTTATTTAATATAATAATTAAATAAATTAAATATCTTTAATATTTCAAAATATTAATTATTTATGAAATATATTAAAATTATTAAAAACTAATTTTTTTAGACTTTAAAATAATTTTTAATAATTTATTTTGTATTTTTAATAATTAAAAACTAATTTTCTATAATTATTTAATAATAATATATTTTTTTTTATAATAAAATGTTCTAAAAGAACTTATAGCTATAGCGGACAAATCGTAGCCGCTATAGGTGTTCTTCGTGTTCATCATGAAAACCTAGAACATTCATGCCAAGTTTGAGGGACTTAGTTTGACCAAACTTAAATCAATGTTCATCGTGTTTCGGGAGATCTATTACCTTGATCTTGTAGTACTAGTGTAATACTACAAGAACCAACAACAAACATGAACAAATCACATAACAAGAAAGAGATCCGATCGCCTCAAAATAGTTGTCGAGTCGTTATTCATTTTTCGGGTTACCCGTAAATGAAGAAAAGCTTCGATCGCTTCATATTTGGGCTTCCACAACTTGTGATCTAAGTGTTGTTTTTGTGATATAAAAGTTTCATATAGTAGCCAACATGTAACTTAAGAGATCTATTACAAAACATCAACAAAACAACAAATGTAATAGCAAGATTTGTCCATTAAACCATGTCGGCCACGCCATGAACTTTCTAGGTTACCCGTAAAGCTCATCCGTGAACCTTCTGCTTGGTTTGACCATCCCCCAAATCTCGTATGTTTGTGATAAAAGCGATATAAGGGCATTAACCTGTAGTATAACTACCATACTATAACTTTAATGCAACAACAAACAAAAATCAACAACAGTTTACAAGATCAGAGGCGTCAAAAGTCTTGTCGGGACTGATTTTCGCAGCGCTTCGGGTTACCCAAAATGCCTCAACCATGGCTTGGCGTCAACGACTTTTGACCTCGATTATGTTGCAATCTGTTTATGATATGAACTTGATTCATGATCTAGATCAAAGAGCTCATAGCATACTACAAGAATAAAGCTTCAAACAACAAAAATACAAAACAGACTGACATCTACAAGGTCTGACATTCATTGTGAGACAACAAAAAAATTATTTTCCAGATTTTGAAGAAAATCAAATCTGAGCCTATAGATGTTATGGATCTAACATCTATCAACCAGCATCATCATTATACACCATAAACAACTTATTAAAACACAGAATCATAACATCTAACAACAGATCAATGGTCAGATTTTCAAGTTAGGGTTTATACCTTTACTTTGATCAATCTTGATCTTAGGGTTATGATATGATATAGATGTTAGTGGGGCTGGTGTTGGGGACTGATATGCCTTATAATTTCGTTGGTTTTGAGGGAGAGAGGATTAGTGGAGAGCAAGTGCACAAATGAGCTAAAATGGGACTTTTTCTCTCTCTTGATCTATTTATATAATGTTGTAATGAACATGGCTGAGATATGTTGGCTGATTTGTGTTGTATTTCAGTCACATTGAGAAGTCAGGGGTTGGACAACAACTCCAATACTTGGCAAAATCCAATAATGCACAAAAGGGTAAAAAGGGTCATTTGGCTTTTATTTTTAATGGCAAAATCGTAATCTTGACAAACCCTTAGGGTTTGACCCTTAGGGTTTAACCCTAAGGTTTAGCACAAAATGAATTTCTAGGTTTTCATTTAGGGTTTAAATTAAAAATAAAATAAAATTAGTTTCTTAAAATAGAAATTTAGTGTTTGTTAATTAGTTAGGTTTTCTAATTACATTATACAGGAACATTAGGGTTTAAAATTCACTAATTATAATTAACATTGCTAATTTAGCAATTATGGTTTACAATTTTGATAATTAGAATTACCAAATTATAATTAGGGTTTCCAATTATTAAATTAGGGTTCTAGATATTAGGGTTTTAAGTTACTAATTAGGTTTTCTCATAATTAGCAATAAACTCTACTATACATGATATTAATCACATTAACACAATTTTTGACAGATCACAAACTCTAGTTTAGGTTTCAAATTAGGGTTTCTAATTTCAAAAATTAGGATTTTATAATTAGTGTTTTCTAAAGATTAATTAGGGTTTCTAGATTTTAATTAGGGTTTACCTAATTAATCATTTAATACACAACATAAATCATATAACACAGTTATATAACAGTCTTGAATTTCCTATTTGAATTTAAAAATACGGTTAAACAAATTAATGCTAGGGTTTTGACATTATACACCATAATTGATCAACCATTATTAATACGTATATACTATACATATTTATAGCACTGAAAAATCAAAATCAAAATCAAAATTAATATTATATTATTATTCTTATTCCTTGATCAAAATCTAAAATTAGGGTTTGGATTCCGTATCTGATTTACCTTGCCTATTTAACATTATTAATTAAGTTAAAATAATTAACTTAATTAATCTAACATAAATTCATATAATAAAATAAAATAATAATTTAATAATATTAATACGCTTATAATACGTAACTTAGTTTTTATCTTTCAGATAATAACATATCAAGAATAAGATTATTTTACCGATTAGAATAACATATCACAACACATAAGATCGCTTATTATTGCAACAAAGACATAACCTAATCACATTGCCACTTATGTTCAACAAATATCGATCACAAACAAACATTAATACAAATCAAAATATCTAAGTCAAGATTAATTTCAAATACGCTTGCAAATTTAACGACTTTATCGGGTAATTATCGAGTCCAAGTCCAAGACTCTAAATATATGTAATTCATCATATTATTTTTTAAATGACTTATAATAATTTTTAAACATTTATTATAATTTATCATGAATTTTCAAACACCTAATCCTTATTAAATGATTTAAATATTAAATAATCTTATTATCATTAATATTTAATTAATATTAAACTATTAATGAAACCATTTTCAAAATATTAAAGTTATTTATAATAACTTCAAATATTTTTAAAGTATTAATATTACCCTTAAATGATTTTTAAATAATTACCATTAATATTAAAGTATTAATGTATTATTTATCAAAATATTAAAAGTCATTATTTATAACTTAAAATATTTTTAATTCATTTATATACTTTTTAAATGATTTTTAAATTAATAAAACCATTTTAAAACTATTTATTTAATATAATTATTAAATAAATTTAATATCATTAATAATAAATTAATAATCATTAAATTATTAATGAAATTATCCTTTAAATATTAAAAGTTATATTTTATAACTTAAAATATCTTTAAACACTTTATTTTTATTTAAAATGATTTTTATAATATTAAAATCATTTTTAAACTAAATTATTTAATATAATTATTAAATAACTTTAATATCATTAATAAATAAATAATTAATAAAATTTACCTTTAAATATTGAAAGTTATATTTTATAACTTAAAATATTTTTAAATACCTTATTATTATTTAAAATGTTTTTTAATATAATAAAATCAATTTTAATTTATTTATTTAATTCATTTATTAAATAACTTAATTATCATTAATAAAAATTTATTAATGAAATTTATCACAAAATATCAAAAGTTATAAAAAAATAACTTAAAATATTTTCTTATACCATAATATAATTTTAAATAATTTTTAAAGTATTAAAATTATTTTTAAATAATTTATTTAATATAATAATTAAATATCTTTAATATTTCAAAAATATTAATTATTTATGAAATATATTAAAAATTATTAAAAACTAATTTTTAGACTTTAAAATAATTTTTAATAATTTATTTTGTATTTTTAATAATTAAAAACTAATTTTCTATAATTATTTAATAATAATATAATTTTTTTATAATAAAAATGTCGCTAAAGACCACCTATAGCGACAGAACCGTCGCTATAGGTGTTCTTCGTGTTCATCATGAAAACCCAGAACATTCATGCCAGTTTGAGGGACTTAGTTTGACCAAACTTAAATCAGTGTCTGCCGTGTTTCTGGGAGATCTATTACCTTGATCTTGTAGTACTAGTGTAATACTACAAGAACCAACAACAAACATGAACAAATCACATAACAAGAAAGAGATCTGATCGCCCAAAATAGATGTCAGAGCTGTTATTCATTTTCTGGGTTACCCAGAAATGAAGAACAGTTCGACTGCTCATATTTGGGCTTCCACAACTTGTGATCTAAGTGTTGTTTTTGTGATATAAAAGTTTCATATAGTAGCCAACATGTAACTTAAGAGATCTATTACAAAACATCAACAAAACAACAACAGAAAAGCAAGATCTTGTCTCATTAAAACCATGTCGGTTACGCCATGAACTTTTCTAGTTACCCAAAAAGCTCATCCGTGAACCTTCTGCTTGGTTTGACCATCCCCAAATCTCGTATGTTTGTGATAAAAGCGATCTAAGAGCATTAACCTGTAGTATAACTACCATACTATAACTTTAATGCAACAACAAACACAAATCAACAATAGCCATAAGATCAGAGGCGCCAAAAGTCTTGTCGAATCGCTTTCAAGGTTACCCAAAATGCCCAGCCATGGCTTGGCCAACGACTTTTGACCTCGATTATGTTGCAAACTGTTTATGATATGAACTTGATTCTTGATCCGCATCAAAGAGCTCATAGCATACTACAAGAATAAAGCTTCAAACAACAAAAATACAAAACAGATCGACATCTACAAGGTCCGACATTCATTGTCGAGACAACAAAAATTATTTTTCCAAGATTTTGAAGAAAATCAAACCGAGCCTATAGATGTTATGGATCTAACATCTATCAACCCAGCATCATCATTATACACCATAAACAACTTATTAAAACACGTAATCATAACATCTAACAATGTATCAATGGTCGATTTTCAAGTTAGGGTTTATACCTTTACTTTGATCAATCTTGATCTTAGGGTTATGATATGATATAGATGTTAGTAATGGTGTTGGGGACCGATATGCCTTATAATTTCGTTGGTTTTGAGGGAGAGAGGATTAGTGGAGAGCAAGTGCACAAATGAGCTAAAATGGGACTTTTTCTCTCTCTCGATCTATTTATATAATGTTGTAATGAACACGGTCGAGATATGTCAGTCGATTTGTGTCAGATTTCACCACATTGAGAAGTCAAGGGTGGCCAACAACTCAACAACTACCCAACACTTGGCAAAATCCAATAATGCACAAAAGGGTAAAAAAGGGTCATTCGCTTTTTTATTTTTAATGGCAAAATCGTAATCTCGACAAACCCTTAGAGTTTGATCCTTAGGGTTTAACCCTAAGGTTTAGCACAACATGAATTTCTAGGTTTTCATTTAGGTTTAAATTAAAATAAAATAAAATTAGTTTCTAAAAATAGAAATTTAGGGTTTGTTAATTAGTTAGGTTTTCTAATTACATTATACAAGAACATTAGGGTTTAAAATTCACTAATTATAATTAAATTTGCTAATTTAGTAATTAGGGTTTACGATTTTGATAATTAGAATTATAAAATTACAATTAGGGTTTCCAATTATTAAATTAGGGTTCTAGATGGTTTTCTCATAATTAGCAATAAACTCTACTATACATGATATTAATCACATTAACACAATTTCTGACTGATCACAAACTCCAGTTTAGATTTCAAATTAGGGTTTCTAATTTCAGAAATTAGGATTTTATAATTACGGTTTTCTAAAGATTAATTAGGGTTTCTAGATTTTAATTAGGGTTTACCTAATTAATCATTTAATACATAACATAAATAATATAACATGCTTATATAATAATGTCTTGAATTTCCCATTTGAATTTAAAAATAGGGTTAAACAAATTAATGCTAGTGTTTTGACATTATACACCATAATTGATCAACTATTATCAATACGTATATATTATACATATTTTATAGCACTAAAAAATCAAAATAAAATTAAAATTAATATTATTATTATTCTTATTCCTCGATCAAAATCTAAAATTAGGGTTTAGATTCCATATCCGATTTACCTCGTTTATTTAACATTATTAATTAAGTTAAAATAATTAACTTAATTAATCTAACATAAATTCATATAATAAAATAAAATAATAATTCTAATACGCTTTACAATAATACGTAACTTAGTTTTTATCTTTTCAGATAATAACATATCAAGAATAAGATTATTTTACCGATTAGAATAACATATCACAAACACATAAGATCGCTTATCGCAACAAAGACATAACCTAATCACATTGCCACACTTATGTTCAACAAATATGGATCACAAACAAACATTAATATACCAAAATATCTAAGTCCAGATTAATTTTCAAACATGCTTGTACCGATTAATTTTATTGTAATTAATTAGTCTAAGACTCCAAGACTCTAAATATATGTAATTATCACCATATTATTTTTTAAATGACTTATAATAATTTTTAAACATTTATTATAATTTATCATGAATTTTCAAACACCTAATCCTTATTAAATGATTTAAATATTAAATAATTCTATTATCATTAATATTTAATTAATATTAAACTATTAATGAAACCATTTCCAAAATATTAAAGTTATTTATAATAACTTCAAATATTTTTAAAGTATTAATATTACCCTTAAATGATTTTTAAATAATTACCATTAATATTAAAGTATTAATGTATTATTTATCAAAATATTAAAAGTCATTATTTATAACTTAAAATATTTTTAATTCATTTATATACTTTTTAAATGATTTTTAAATTAATAAAACCATTTTAAAACTATTTATTTAATATAATTATTAAATAAATTTAATATCATTAATAATAAATTAATAATCATTAAATTATTAATGAAATTATCCTTTAAATATTAAAAGTTATATTTTATAACTTAAAATATCTTTAAACACTTTATTTTTATTTAAAATGATTTTTATAATATTAAAATTATTTTTAAACTAAATTATTTAATATAATTATTAAATAATTATCATTAATAAATATAATAAATAATAAATAATTAATAAAATTTACCTTTAAATATTGAAAGTTATATTTTATAACTTAAAATATTTTTAAATACCTTATTATTATTTAAAATGTTTTTTAATATAATAAAATCAATTTTAATTTATTTATTTAATTCATTTATTAAATAACTTAATTATCATTAATAAAAATTTATTAATGAAATTTATCACAAAATATCAAAAAATATTAAAAAAATAACTTAAAATATTTTCTTATACCATAATATAATTTTAAATGATTTTTAAAGTATTAAAATCATTTTTAAATAATTTATTTAATATAATAATTAAATAAATTAAATATCTTTAATATTTCAAAAATATTAATTATTTATGAAATATATTAAAAATTATTAAAAACTAATTTTTAGATTTTAAAATAAATTTTAATAATTTATTTTGTATTTTTAATAATTAAAAACTAATTTTCTATAATTATTTAATAATAATATAATTTTTTTTATAATAAAAATGTCGCTAAAGACCACTCTATAGCGACATAACTGTCGCTATAGGTGTTCTTCGTGTTCATCATGAAAACCTAGTAACATTCACGCCATTGAGGGACTTAGTTCGACCAAACTTAAATCAATGTTCATCGTGTTTCGGGAGATCTATTACCTTGATCTTGTAGTACTAGTGTAATACTACAAGAACCAACAACAAACATGAACAAATCACATAACAAGAAAGAGATCTCGATCGCCTCAAAATAGATGTCGAGTTGTTATTCATTTTTCGGGTTACCCGTAAATGAAGAACAATTCGATCGCTTCATATTCGGGGCTTCCACAACTTGTGATCTAAGTGTTGTTTTTGTGATATAAAAGTTTCATATAGTAGCCAACATGTAACTTAAGAGATCTATTACAAAACATCAACAAAACAACAATGTAATAGCAAGATCTTGTCCCGTTAAACCATGTCGGTTACGCCATGAACTTTCTAGGTTACCCAAAAAGCTCATCCGTGAACCTTCTGCTTGGTTTGACCATCCCCAAAATCTCGTATGTTTGTGATAAAAGCGATATAAGGGCATTAACCTGTAGTATAACAACCATACTATACCTTCAATGCAACAACAAACAAAAATCAACAACAGTTTACAAGATCAGAGGCGTCAAAAGTCTTGTCGACCGCTTTCAAGCGCTTCGGGTTACCCAAAATGCCTACCATGGCTTTGGCCAACGACTTTTGACCTCGATTATGTTGTAACTGCTTATGATATGAACTTGATTCATGATCTAGATCAAAGAGCTCATAGCATACTACAAGAATAAAGCTTCAAACAACAAAAATACAAAAATGTAATTACATCTACAAGGTCCTACATTCATCAGGAGACAACAAAAAATTATTTTCCAGATTTTGAAGAAAATCAAACCGAGCCTATAGATGTTATGGATCTAACATCTATCAACCTGCATCATCATTATACACCATAAACAACTTATTAAAACACGTAATCATAACATCTAACAATGTATCAATGGTCGATTTTCAAGTTAGGGTTTATACCTTTACTTTGATCAATCTTGATCTTAGGGTTATGATATGATATAGATGTTAGTAATGTGTTGGGGACCGATATGCCTTATAATTTCGTTGGTTTTGAGGGAGAGAGGATTAGTGGAGAGCAAGTGCACAAATGAGCTAAAATGGGACTTTTCTCTCTCGATCTATTTATATAATGTTGTAATGAATATGGTCGAGATATGTCAGTCGATTTTCAGGTCAGATTTCACCACATCGAGAAGTCAAGGGTGGCCAACAACTCCAACAAACTCCAACACTTGGCAAAATCCAATAATGCACAAAAGGGTAAAAAGGGTCATTTCGCTTTTATTTTTAATGGCAAAATCGTAATCTCGACAAACCCTTAGTTTGAATTCTAGGGTTTAACCCTAAGGTTTAGCACAAAATGAATTTCTAGGTTTTCATTTAGGTTTAAATTAAAATAAAAATAAAAATAATTTCTAAAAATAGAAATTTAGGGTTTGTTATTTAGTTAGGTTTTCTAATTACATTATACATGAATATTAGGGTTTAAAATTCACTAATTATAATTAACATTGCTAATTTAGCAATTATGGTTTACAATTTTGATAATTAGAATTACCAAATTATAATTAGGGTTTCCAATTATTAAATTAGGTTCTAGATATTAGGTTTTAAGTTACTAATTAGGTTTTCTCATAATTAGCAATAAACTCTACTATACATGATATTAATCACATTAACACAATTTTTGACAGATCACAAACTCTAGTTTAGGTTTCAAATTAGGGTTTCTAATTTCAAAAATTAGGATTTTATAATTAGTGTTTTCTAAAGATTAATTAGGGTTTCTAGATTTTAATTAGAGTTTACCTAATTAATCATTTAATACACAACATAAATCATATAACACGCTTATATAACAAATTTTGAATTTCCCATTTGAATTTAAAAATAGGTTAAACAAATTAATGCTAGGGTTTTGACATTATACACCATAATTGATCAACCATTATTAATACGTATATACTATACATATTTATAGCACTGAAAAATCAAAATCAAAATCAAAATTAATATTATATTATTATTCTTATTCCTTGATCAAAATCTAAAATTAGGTTTGGATTCCATATCCGATTTACTCTCATTTATTTAATATTATTAATTAAGTTAAAATAATTAACTTAATTAATCTAACATAAATTCATATAATAAAATAAAATAATAATTCTAATAATAATACGCTTACAATACACGTAACTTAGTTTTTATCTTTCAGATAATAACATATCAAGAATAAGATTATTTTACCGATTAGAATAACATATCACAACACATATAAGATCGCTATTTCAACAAAGACATAACCTAATCACATTGCCACTTATGTTCAACAAATATCGATCACAAACAAACATTAATATACCAAAATATCTAAGTCCGTATTAATTTTTCAAACACGTCTTGTAAAATTTAACGACTTTATTTGGGTAATTATCGAGTCCAAGACTCTAAATATATGTAATTATCAGTCATATTATTTTTAAATGACTTATAATAATTTTTAAACATTTAGTATAATTTATCATGAATTTTCAAACACCGTAATCCTTATTAAATGATTTAAATATTAAATAATCTTATTATCATTAATATTTAATTAATAATAAACTATTAATGAAACCATTTCTAAAATATTAAAGTTATTTATAATAACTTCAAATGTTTTTAAAGTATTAATATTACCCTTAAATGATTTTTAAATAATTACCATTAATATTAAAGTATTAATGTATTATTTATCAAAATATTAAAAGTCATTATTTATAACTTAAAATATTTTTAATTCATTTATATACTTTTTAAATGATTTTTAAATTAATAAAACCATTTTAAAACTATTTATTTAATATAATTATTAAATAAATTTAATATCATTAATAATAAATTAATAATCATTAAATTATTAATGAAATTATCCTTTAAATATTAAAAGTTATATTTTATAACTTAAAATATCTTTAAACACTTTATTTTTATTTAAAATGATTTTTATAATATTAAAATCATTTTTAAACTAAATTATTTAATATAATTATTAAATAACTTTAATATCATTAATAAATAAATAATTAATAAAATTTACCTTTAAATATTGAAAGTTATATTTTATAACTTAAAATATTTTTAAATACCTTATTATTATTTAAAATGTTTTTTAATATAATAAAATCAATTTTAATTTATTTATTTAATTCATTTATTAAATAACTTAATTATCATTAATAAAATTTATTAATGAAATTTATCACAAAATATCAAAATTTAAAAAATAACTTAAAATATTTTCTTATACCATAATATAATTTTAAATGATTTTTAAAGTATTAAAATTATTTTTAAATAATTTATTTAATATAATAATTAAATAAATTAAATATCTTTAATATTTCAAAATATTAATTATTTATGAAATATATATTAAAAATTATTAAAACTAATTTTTAAATTTTAAAATAATTTTTAATAATTTATTTTGTATTTTTAATAATTAAAACTAATTTTCTATAATTATTTAATAATAATATAATTTTTTTATAATAAAATGTCGCTAAAGACACTTATATAGCTTACATAATCGTCGCTATAGGTGTTCTTCGTGTTCATCATGAAAACCTGTAATATTCATGCCAAGTTTGAGGGACTTAGTTTGACCAAACTTAAATCAATGTTCATCGTGTTTCGGGAGATCTATTACCTTGATCTTGTAGTACTAGTGTAATACTACAAGAACCAACAACAAACATGAACAAATCACATAACAAGAAAGAGATCTCGATCGCCTAAAAAATAGATGTCGAGTTGTTATTCATTTTTCGGGTTACCCGTAAAATGAAGAACAGCTCGATCGCTTCATATTTGGGCTTCCACAACTTGTGATCTAAGTGTTGTTTTTGTGATATAAAAGTTTCATATAGTAGCCAACATGTAACTTAACAGATCAATTCCAAAACATCAACAAAACAACAACAAAATAGCAAGATCTTGTACAGTCAAACCATGTCAGAAGCAACGCTCATGAACTTTCTGGGTTACCCAGAAAGCTCATCCGTGAACCTTCGGCTTGGTTTGACCATCCCCAAATCTCGTATGTTTGTGATAAAAGCGATATAAGAGCATTAACCTCGTAGTATAACTACCATACTATAACTTTAATGCAACAACAAAACAAAAATCAACAACAGTTTATAAGATCGAGGCGCCAAAAGTCTTGTCGACTGCTTTTCGCGCTTTCGGGTTACCCAAAATGCCCACCATGGCTTCAATCAACGACTTTTGACCTCGATTATGTTGCAACTGCTTATGATATGAACTTGATTCATGATCTAGATCAAAGAGCTCATAGCATACTACAAGAATAAAGCTTCAAACAACAAAAATACAAAACAGAATCGACATCTACAAGGTCCCATATTCATGTGAGACAACAAAAATTATTTTTCCAGATTTTGAAGAAAATCAAAACCGAGCCTATAGATGTTATGGATCTAACATCTATCAACCTGCATCATCATTATACACCATAAACAACTTATTAAAACACGTAATCATAACATCTAACAATGTATCAATGGTCGATTTTCAAGTTAGGGTTTATACCTTTACTTTGATCAATCTTGATCTTAAGGTTATGATATGATATATGATGTTAGTAATGGTGTTGGGGACTGATATGCCTTATAATTTCGTTGGTTTTGAGGGAGAGAGGATTAGTGGAGAGCAAGTGCACAAATGAGCTAAAATGGGACTTTTTCTCTCTCTTGATCTATTTATATAATGTTGTAATGAACATGGCTGAGATATGTTAGCCGATTTGTGTTGTATTTCAGTCACATTGAGAAGTCAAGGGTTGGCCAACAACTCCAACAGCTCCAACACTTGGCAAAATCCAATAATGCACAAATGGGTAAAAAGGGTCATTTGGCTTTTATTTTTAATGGCAAAATCGTAATCTTGACAAACCCTTAGAGTTTGACCCTTAGGGTTTAACCCTAAGGTTTAGCACAACATGAATTTCTAGGTTTTCATTTAGGGTTTAAATAAAAATAAAAATAAAAATAGTTTCTAAAAATAGAAATTTAGGGTTTGTTAATTAGTTAGGTTTTCTAATTACATTATACAAGAACATTAGGGTTTAAAATTCACTAATTATAATTAAACTTGCTAATTTAGCAATTATGGTTTACAATTTTGATAATTAGAATTACCAAATTACAATTAGGGTTTCCAATTATTAAATTAGGGTTCTAGATATTAGGGTTTTAAGTTACTAATTAGGTTTTCTCATAATTAGCAATAAACTCTACTATACATGATATTAATCACATTAACACAATTTCTGATTGATCACAAACTCCAGTTTAGGTTTCAAATTAGGGTTTCTAATTTCAGAAATTAGGATTTTATAATTAGTGTTTTCTAAAGATTAATTAGGGTTTCTAGATTTTAATTAGGGTTTACCTAATTAATCATTTAATACACAACATAAATCATATAACATGCTTATATAACAAATTTCTTGAATTTCCTATTTGAATTTAAAAATAGGGTTAAACAAATTAATGCTAGGGTTTTGACATTATACACCATAATTGATCAACCATTATCAATACGTATATACTATACATATTTATATAATCGAAAAATCAAAATAAAAATTAATATTATATTATTATTCTTATTCCTTGATCAAAATCTAAAATTAGGGTTTAGATTCCATATCCGATTTACCTTGTTTATTTAATATTATTAATTAAGTTAAAATAATTAACTTAATTAATCTAACATAAATTCATATAATAAAATAAAATAATAATTCTAATACGCTATACCGCCACAATATTTAACTTAGTTTTTATCTTTCAGATAATAACATATCAAGAATAAGATTATTTTACCGATTAGAATAACATATCACAACACATAGCATCGCTTATTATTCGCACAAAGACATAACCTAATCACATTGCCACTTATGTTCAACAAATATCGATCACAAACAAACATTAATACAAGTCAAAATATCTAAGTCCAAGATTAATTTTCAAACACGCTTTACCGATTATTCGACGACTTTATCGGTAATTATCGAGTCCAAGAGACTATTCATAAATATATATAATTATCAATCATATTATTTTTAAATGACTTATAATAATTTTTAAACATTTATTATAATTTATCATGAATTTTCAAACACCTAATCCTTATTAAATGATTTAAATATTAAATAATTCTATTATCATTAATATTTAATTAATATTAAACTATTAATGAAACCATTTCCAAAATATTAAAGTTATTTATAATAACTTCAAATATTTTTAAAGTATTAATATTACCCTTAAATGATTTTTAAATAATTACCATTAATATTAAAGTATTAATGTATTATTTATCAAAATATTAAAAGTCATTATTTATAACTTAAAATATTTTTAATTCATTTATATACTTTTTAAATGATTTTTAAATTAATAAAACCATTTTAAAACTATTTATTTAATATAATTATTAAATAAATTTAATATCATTAATAATAAATTAATAATCATTAAATTATTAATGAAATTATCCTTTAAATATTAAAAGTTATATTTTATAACTTAAAATATCTTTAAACACTTTATTTTTTATTTAAAATGATTTTTATAATATTAAAATCATTTTTAAACTAAATTATTTAATATAATTATTAAATAACTTTAATATCATTAATAAATAAATAATTAATAAAATTTACCTTTAAATATTGAAAGTTATATTTTATAACTAAAAAATATTTTTAAATACCTTATTATTATTTAAAATGTTTTTTAATATAATAAAATCAATTTTAATTTATTTATTTAATTCATTTATTAAATAACTTAATTATCATTAATAAAAATTTATTAATGAAATTTATCACAAAATATCAAAAGTTATAAAAAAATAACTTAAAATATTTTCTTATACCATAATATAATTTTAAATGATTTTTAAAGTATTAAAATCATTTTTAAATAATTTATTTAATATAATAATTAAATAAATTAAATATCTTTAATATTTCAAAAATATTAATTATTTATGAAATATATTAAAAATTATTAAAACTAATTTTTAGACTTTAAAATAATTTTTAATAATTTATTTTGTATTTTTAATAATTAAAACTAATTTTCTATAATTATTTAATAATAATATAATTTTTTTTAATATAATAAAATGTGCTAAAGACCACCTATAAATACGTAACCTGTCGCTATAGGTGTTCTTCGTGTTCATCATGAAAACCCGTAATATTCATGCAAGTTTGAGGGACTTAGTTTGACCAAACTTAAATCATTGTTCATCGTGGTTTCGGGAGATCTATTACCTTGATCTTGTAGTACTAGTGTAATACTACAAGAACCAACAACAAACATGAACAAATCACATAACAAGAAAGAGATCTCGATCGCCCCAAAATATTGTCGAGTCAAGTTATTCATTTTCAGGTTACCCGTAAAATGAAGAACAGCTCGATCGCTTCATATTTTGGGCTTCCACAACTTGTGATCTAAGTGTTGTTTTTGTGATATAAAAGTTTCATATAGTAGCCAACATGTAACTTAAGAGATCTATTACAAAACATCAACAAAACAACAATGTAATAGCAAGATCTTGTCCAATTCAAACCATGTCGGGTTACGCCATGAACTTTCTAGGTTACCCAAAAAGCTCATCCGTGAACCTTCCGCTTGGTTTGACCATCCCCAAATCTCGTATGTTTGTGATAAAAGCTACATAAGAGCATTAACCCGGTAGTATAACTACCATACTATAACTTTAATGCAACAACAAACACAAATCAACAACAGTTTACAAGATCGAGGCGTCAAAAGTCTCTTGTCGACAAGCGCTTAGGTTACCCAAAAATGCCTAGTCATGGCCGGTCAACGGCTTTTGACCTCGATTATCTTGCAACTTGTTTATGATATGAACTTGATTCTTGATCCAGATCAAAGAGCTCATAGCATACTACAAGAATAAAGCTTCAAACAACAAAAATACAAAATAGACTGACATCTACAAGGTCTGACATTCATTGTGAGACAACAAAAAATTATTTTTCCAGATTTTGAAGAACATCAAATCCGAGCCTATAGATGTTATGGATCTAACATCTATCAACCGAGATCATCATTATACACCATAAACAACTTATTAAAACACATAATCATAACATCTAACAAATGTATCAATGGTCGATTTTCAAGTTAGGGTTTATACCTTTACTTTGATCAATCTTGATCTTTAGGTTATGATATGATATAGATGTTAGTAAATGGTGTTTGGGACCCGATATGCCTTATAATTTCGTTGGTTTTGAGGAGAGAGGATTAGTGGAGAGCAAGTGCACAAATGAGCTAAAATGGGACTTTTTCTCTCTCGATCTATTTATATAATGTTGTAATGAACACGGTCGAGATATGTTGGGTGATTTGTGTGTTGTATTTCTACCACATTGAGAAGTCAAGGGTTGGCCAACAACTCCAATGTACTCCAACACTTGGCAAAATCCAATAATGCACAAAAGGGTAAAAAGGGTCATTTCGCTTTTATTTTTAATGGCAAAATCGTAATCTTGACAAACCCTTAGGGTTTGACCCTTTAGGGTTTAACCCTAAGGTTTAAGCACAACATGAATTTCTAGGTTTTCATTTAGGGTTTAAATTAAAATAAAATAAAAATAGTTTCTAAAAATAGAAATTTAGGGTTTGTTAATTAGTTAGGTTTTCTAATTACATTATACAGAACATTAGGGTTTAAAATTCACTAATTATAATTAACCTTGCTAATTTAGTAATTAGGGTTTATAATTTTGATAATTAGAATTACCAAATTACAATTAGGGTTTCCAATTATTAAATTAGGTTCTAGATATTAGGTTTTTTAAGTTACTAATTAGGTTTTCTCATAATTAGCAATAAACTCTACTATACATGATATTAATCACATTAACACAATTTTAACGATCGATCACAAACTCCAGCTTTTAGGTTTCAAATTAGGTTTCTAATTTAAGAAATTAGATTTTATAATTAGGGTTTTCTAAAGATTAATTAGGGTTTCTAGATTTTAATTAGGGTTTACCTAATTAATCATTTAATACACAACATAAATCATATAACACGCTTATATAATAAAATTTGAATTTCCCATTTGAATTTAAAAATAGGGTTAATCAAATTAATGCTAGTGTTTTGACATTATACACCATAATTGATCAACCATTATCAATACGTACATACTATACATATTTATAGCACTGAAAATCAAAATCAAAATTAATATTATATTATTATTCTTATTCCTTGATCAAAATCTAAAATTAGGGTTTGGATTCCATATCTGATTTACCTTGCCTATTTAACATTATTAATTAAGTTAAAATAATTAACTTAATTAATCTAACATAAATTCATATAATAAAATAAAATAATAATTCTAATACGCTGCTTACAATACGCAACTTAGTTTTTATCTTTCGTATAATAACATATCAGTAATAAGATTATTTTACTGATTAAAATAACATATCACAACACATAGCACTTCTTATTGCAGTCAGCACATAACCTAATCACATTGCCACTTATGTTCAACAGTCATTGGATCACAAACAAACATTAATACAGTCAAAATATCTAAGTCCAGATTAATTTCTGAAACATGTCGGTGTACCGACGACTTTATCGGGTAATTATCGAGTCCAAGACTCTATTCTGTAGCTCAATATATGTAATTATTAGTCATATTATTTTTAAATGACTAATAATAATTTTTAAACATTTATTATAATTTATCATGAATTTTCAAACACCGAAATCCTTATTAAATGATTTAAATATTAAATAATTTTATTATCATTAATATTTAATTAATATTAAACTATTAATGAATCCATTTCCAAAATATTAAAGTTCTTTATAATAACTTCAAATATTTTTAAAGTATTAATATTACCCTTAAATGATTTTTAAATAATTACCATTAATATTAAAGTATTAATGTATTATTTATCAAAATATTAAAAGTCATTATTTATAACTTAAAATATTTTTAATTCATTTATATACTTTTTAAATGATTTTTAAATTAATAAAACCATTTTAAAACTATTTATTTAATATAATTATTAAATAAATTTAATATCATTAATAATAAATTAATAATCAATAAATTATTAATGAAATTATCCTTTAAATATTAAAAGTTATATTTTATAACTTAAAATATTTTAAACACTTTATTTTTATTTAAAATAATTTTTATAATATTAAAATCATTTTTAAACTATATTATTTAATATAATTATTAAATAACTTTAATATCATTAATAAATAAATAATTAATAAAATTTACCTTTAAATATTGAAAGTTATATTTTATAACTTAAAATATTTTTAAATACCTTATTATTATTTAAAATATTTTTTAATATAATAAAATAAATTTTAATTTAATTATTTAATTAATTTATTAAATAACTTAATTATCATTAATAAAAATTTATTAATGAAATTTATCACAAAAAATATCAAAAGTTATAAAAAAATAACTTAAAATATTTTCTTATACCATAATATAATTTTAAATGATTTTTAAAGTATTAAAATCATTTTTAAATAATTTATTTAATATAATAATATAATAATTAAATATCTTACATATTTCAAAAATATTAATTATTTATGAAATATATTAAAATTATTAAAAACTAATTTTTAGACTTTAAAATAATTTTTAATAATTTATTTTGTATTTTTAATAATTAAAACTAATTTTCTATAATTATTTAATAATAATATAATTTTTTTATAATAAAAATGTCAATTAAAGACCACCTATATAACAGGTAACTGCCGCTATAGGTGTTCTTTTCGTGTTCATCATGAAAACCCGAACATTCATGCAAGTTTGAGGGACTTAGTTTGACCAAACTTAAATCGATTTGTTCATTGTGTTTCTGGGAGATCTATTACCTTGATCTTGTAGTACTAGTGTAATACTACAAGAACCAACAACAAACATGAACAAATCACATAACAAGAAAGATATCTGATCGCCCAGAATAGCTGTCACAGCTGTTATTCATTTTCTGGGTTACCCAGAAATGAAGAACAGTTCGACTGCTCATATTTGGGCTTCCACAACTTGTGATCTAAGTGTTGTTTTTGTGATATAAAAGTTTCATATAGTAGCCAACATGTAACTTAAGAGATCTATTACAAAACATCAACAAAACAACAACAGAATAGCAAGATCTTGTCCAGTCAAACCATGTCAGAAGCCACGCTCATGAACTTTCTCGGTTACCCAGAAAACTCATCCGTGAACCTTCTGCTTGGTTTGACCATCCCCCAAATCTCGTATGTTTGTGATAAAAGCGATATAAGAGCATTAACTACCATCCTATAACTTTAATGCAAAAACAAACACAAATCAACAACAGTTTACAAGATCAGAGGCGTCAAAAGTCTTGTCAGACCGTTTCTGGGTTACCAAAAAATGCCTAGTCATGGCCGGTCAACGGCTTTTGACCTCGATTATCTTGCAACTTGTTTATGATATGAACTTGATTCGTGATCCAGATCAAAGAGCTCATAGCATACTACAAGAATAAAGCTTCATACAACAAAAATACAAAATAGACTGACATCTACAAGGTCTGACATTCATTATCAGACAACAAAAAATTATTTTTCCAGATTTTGAAGAACATCAAATCCGAGCCTATAGATGTTATGGATCTAACATCTATCAACCGAGATCATCATTATACACCATAAACAACTTATTAAAACACATAATCATAACATCTAACAACAGGTCAATGGTCGGATTTTTAAGTTAGGGTTTATACCTTTACTTTGATCAATCTTGATCTTAGGGTTATGATATGATATAGATGTTAGTAATGGTGTTGGGGACTGATATGCCTTATTATTTCGTTGGTTTTGAGGGAGAGAGGATTAGTGGAGAGCAAGTGCACAAATGAGCTAAAATGGGACTTTCTCTCTCTCTTGATCTATTTATATAATGTTGTAATGAACATGGCTGAGATATGTTGGCTGATTTGTGTTGTATTTCAGTAACATTGAGAAGTCAAGGGTTGGCCAACAACTCCAACAGCTCCAACACTTGGCAAAATCCAATAATGCACAAAACGGTAAAAATGGTCATTTGGCTTTTATTTTTAATGGCAAAATCGTAATCTTGACAAACCCTTAGGGTTTGACCCTTAGGGTTTAACCCTAAGGTTTAGCACAAAATGAATTTCTAGGTTTTCATTTAGGGTTTAAATTAAAATAAAAATAAAAATAGTTTTTAAAAATAGAAATTTAAGGTTTATTAATTAGTTAGGTTTTCTAATTACATTATACAGGAACATTAGGGTTTAAAATTCACTAATTATAATTAACCTTGCTACTTTAGTAATTAGGGTTTACTATTTTAATAATTAGAATTACCAAATTACAATTAGGGTTTCGAATTAATAAATTAGGGTTCTAGATATTAGGATTTTAAGTTACTAATTAGATTTTCTCATAATTAGTAATAAACTCTACTATACATGATATTAATCACATTAACACAATTTTTGACTGATCACAAACTCTAGTTTAGGTTTCAAATTAGGGTTTCTAATTTCAGAAATTAGGATTTTATGATTAGGGTTTTCTAAAGATTAATTAGGGTTTCTAGATTTTAATTTGGGTTTACCTAATTATTCATTTAATAGACAACATAAATCATATAACATAGTTATATAACAGTCTTGAATTTCCTATTTGAATTTAAAATTAGGGTTAAACAAATTAATGCTAGGGTTTTGACATTATATACCATAATTGATCAACCATTATCAATACATACATACTATACATATTTATAGCACTAAAAAATCAAAATATAATTAATATTATATTATTATTCTTATTCCGTGATCAAAATCTAAAATTAGGGATTGGATTCCATATCTGATTTACCTTGCCTATTTAACATTATTAATTAAGTTAAAATAATTAACTTAATTAATCTAACATAAATTCATATAATAAAATAAATTAATAATTCTAATAATTCTAATACGCTGCTTACAATACGCAACTTAGTTTTTATCTTTCGTATAATAACATATCAGTAATAAGATTATTTTACTGATTAGAATAACATATCATAACACATAAGATTCGCTTATTGTCACAAGACATAACCTAATCACATTGCTTACTTATGTTCAACGGTCATTGGATCACAAACAAACATTAATCTGATTTACAATATCTAAGTCCAGATTAATTTACGAAACATGTTTGATTATTCAAGCGACTTTATCGGTAATTATCGAGTCCAAGACCTGGTTCCATTCTTTATTATTTTGTTAGAATATCCTGTATGTGCGGGTTACGCATGACCTGGTTCCATTCTTTATTATTCTGTTGGAATAACCTGTTTGTGCGGATTACACACTTTTTGGTGAATTCTTACGTTATTCCATTCTTTATTATTACATTGGAATAACACATCTATGTTGATTACCGCATGCATGGTGAATGATCCTTCGTATTCATTCCTTATTAAATTGTGGAACTGATCTGTCTACGTGGATTACTGCATGGCGGGCAAAAATCCATTTGCGGTTTCATATATTCTATTATACTAAGTTGGTTAAAGTTTTGGCTTCTATACTGCATGAAATTAGTGGAATATCCTTGATATTTATGCTTCATCCAGTATCTTTTCATGGAAATATTCTTCTGAGCATTCTTGAATTTTACTCCACAAAGAAGTATCATGTTGACAATTTGGATGTTATTGATTTCTAGATAAATTAAAATTATAAATCTTTAAAATTTATCCTTGAACTTGTTTTATTGAATTCTTATGTCATTGTCATCATTCTCATGCTTATATTGTGATTAATGTCATCTTTGGCTTACGTGCATAGATGGACTTGGTATGATTATGACCAGGGATTATTCGGTAAAATCATGACCGTAATGTGACGAATGATGTGGTAAAAGTCCTCATTGGCCTGTAGTTCATTGATGGACAGTTGTTGGTATGATTATGACCAGGGATTATTCGGTATAATCATTACCATTGATGATTACATGAATATCCTTGGCCGTGATGCAGGGATGATTCGATTTTATTTATTAAGCTGAGTCTTAGCGATAAATTTGATGAAATTTTTTTTAAATCATAGAAGATAGTAGATTTTATGCTCTACTTGACTCTTCTAATGGATTGCTTGTTCCGCTGCAGTTAAACTTGTTGTCTATTATATTCTATCAGTTTAACATTGTTGAAGGCTAATGATAATTTATTCTGCATTATCTTAGTCATAATATTTCTTATTGGGCTAGTTGAGCTCACTCTTTCTTTCCATGTTCTCTTTAGGGAAATGAGAACCGTAGCGGGACTAGTCGGGGAATGGAGTGACGGTCCAGATGATAGTATTAGTAGTCCTCACTATTCTGTTAAATAGTGTGACAATAAATGTAATGAGGACTCCATTGAGTGTGGATATTGTGTAGATGACAATATTCATATTAAAACTCTTAGATTATGTTTTGTCATATTTTACACGACTGTTGTATAATTAAGTTGTATTTGAATTTTGTACCATGTATTTAGCGACTCAAGATGGGTGATGTATACCTGTTTTGGGGGCGTCACAACAAATCCCTCCGAGCCAGATGGTATTGTCAGAACAGGTGCTGAAATGAGTCTCCTCTTGAGTTCTTGAAAACTCTTCTCACATTCCTCGCTTTTAATCAATTTTGTATCTTTAAAGTCATTTGAGTTAATGGAGTAGTGATTCAAGAAAACCCTTCTACGAATCTCCGATAATAACCAGCTAAGCCGAGAAAGCTACGTACTTCGGTAACTGACTTAGGTTGCTCCCAACTTTGAATTTCTGGGTCAACAGATATTCCATGATTTGATATCACGTGCCCAAGGAATGCTACTTCCTCAAGCCAGAACTTGCAATTCTTCAACTTGGTATATAACTTGTTTTCACGAAGCTTTTGGAGTATCAGCCTTAAGTGTTGCTCATGATCTTCACGACTTTTGGAGTAAATGAGGATGTCATCAATAAAGACGACCACAAAGTGATCCAAATATTCCTTGAATACTCGGTTCATCATATCCATGAAGGTAGCAGGAGGATTAGTCAATCCAAAAGACATGACTAGGAATTCGTAATGCCCGTACCGAGTTCTAAAAGCAATCTTTGGAATGTCATCAGTTTTAATCTTTAATTGATGATATCCGGAACGAAGATCGATCTTTGAAAAGAATTTGGCGCTTTGTAACTGGTCAAACAGATCATCAATGCGAGGCAACGGGTACCTATTTTTTATGGAGACATAATTCAACTCCTGATAATCAATACAAAGTCGAATACTTCCATCTTTCTTCTTCACGAATAGAACAGGAGCACCCCAAGGAGACGTACTAGGTCGAATGAAACCGATGTCTAACAATTCTTGCAGTTGGGTTTTTAACTCCTGAAGTTCAATAGGAGCCATTTGATATAGGGCTTTGGAAATGGGTTTTGTACCGGGTTCAAGGTCGATACCAAACTCGATTTCACACTCCGGGGGTAGGCCAGGAAGTTCTTCGGGGAATACGTCAGGAAATTTGTTAACAATAGAAATATCATTCAAATCTGACGTATTTTTGTTTAAATCTTTGACATGAGCTAAGAAAGCTTGACATCCATTTTTCAATAAACGAATATCTTTATGGCTTGAGATGACCGTGATTGAGTTTAATGGTTTGGTTGTTTGAATTCGCATAATAGGTTGATTAAGAATATGAAAGCTAACAACCTTACGAAAATAATCAATTTTAGCATGATGAGTAGTTAACCAATCAATCCCTAGAATCACGTCAAATGAAAGTATTTTTAAGGAGATAAGATCGACAAATAATGTGCGGTTACCGATTTAAATCAAACAAGACTTATAAACAGTGGATGTAATGAAGATTTCTCCCAACGGAGTTTCATCATATAAATCAAAGTCTAATTTTTCCGGTGTTAAATTTAAACTTTGAGCACAAGTAGGAGAAATAAAAGAATGGGTAGAACCGGTATCAAATAAGCTATAGACTTCTCTAGAGATTATGATTAGCTTACTCGTGATCACCTCATTTGGATTTCTTGCTTTTTGGGAGGTTACAAAAAACGCTCTCCCTTAAACTATCGGTTTTCTTTTGTCTGGGACGGCATTTGATGCCTCCATCCCAGCTGGACTTGACTTCGGTGCATGACAAAATTGGGCTAGGTGACCTTCTCTTCCATAATTGTAACATGTTTTGGACTTCTGCGTACAGTTTGGACTAATGGGTCCCTCCCCTCCGCATTTGTAACATATGACAGGTGGTCATTCTCCCTCCTTAACAATAGGTGATGGTGCTGATGTCCTTCCATCATTATTGAATCTCCTCTTCTTGAAAATCCTACTTTTATTGTCTTGGCCATGATTACCACCAAAGTGGTTACCATTTATGGCATGTTGATTCCCTCCACGTTTGTTGTCACCTCTTAGAAACATTCGCGTTGTTGTCACCTCTTAGAAACATCCGCGCCATTCTCTCCTCATTATCAACCAAGTGGGACGCAAACCAGGACAACTCGGCAAACTTAACCGTCTTGTGATCGTATGGCGCCCCCAAATCCGGGTACTTGTAATCTTGAGCTCGGTGTTTTCACGATACCATTTCTATAAAATTTGAATAATGCTAATAATAATAACAATAATATAAAGTTCAAACTTAATTTACATATGCATCAAAGTTTACTCCCAGGTACGAGACCTTTAAACATTCATTACATCATAGATAATAAGTATCATTGTCTTAATAAACTATAACTATTACACAACATATTATAAATCTCATTCGTACAGCTTTCCTTTCTCTTTGTTCTTGCCTGAGCCTTAAGGTTGATCATACTTAATTGAAAACATTTAAATTTAAAGCAAGAATGAGCATTGGATTGCCCAGCAAGTAATAACAACACTATATATTAGCTGAAAGAATTAAATGTTTTCTTTGAAAGACACTTCTACAACGAATCAACAGTTGTGAAGTAAGCTGAACCAATAATAACAACATATCACTTACATATCAAATCTTTGAAACTACGTACACACTATATCTGGAGATCAGTCAACATACTATGAACATTGTTTTCTATTTTTGAAAAGGTTAAACAGAACTTCATACAGAAATCGTCATAACTTACTGAGCACGGGGATGATCAGCCCGTTATGCCCTGTATTGATCAATACTATATGCAAGAACGATATTATCGTTCACTCTATCCACCTTAGGTTCACAAAAGTTTTCCCATATTCGGGATGTTCATACCTAGTCGGGAATCCAAACCGAAACAATCTGGTTGGATACAATAATGTTCTATCTTGTTCAACAATATTTTTATGTCTAGCTGAATCAAATAGCTTAGACGGCTTTTAAGTCAATGTATACATATACTTGAAATAAATAAGTATGTATCAACATATGATTAAATACAATGGTTATCCAAGTGGGGACACTTGTCTAACCCTATATACGAATTAACGAATAGAATAAATATTTGAATTATACAATAATACAATGATTGAATAATGTAAGAACTTGTATGAAAACAAAGATTGGATACATAATCAATAATAATAGAGTTAATAATCTGGCACAATAATAATATAATTCTAAAACTTTCTTACTCATGTCCATTACATAAAGTAAATGCAAAAGTAGGATACTTGCCTGAGCTGCTGCTTACAATAACGCAACTTAGATTAATCTTTTATATAGCGACCTATCAGTAATAAGATCATTCGTTCGATTAGAATAATATATCGTAACACGGAACAATGTCTATTGCAGTCAGCACATAACCTAATCACTTTGTCACATATATCTAACAATTATTAATTCACTAATAAACACATATCTAGTCAATTTATCTAAGTCCAGATCAATTTTTGAAATATTTCGGTGTACCGACGGTTTTATCGGGTATATATCAAGTCTAAAACTCCATCGTGTAGCTTAATATTCGTTTAGATATTTTAAATATCAGTCATATTATTTTTCATAGCCTTATAATAATTTTTAAATAATTATTATACTTTATCATGAATTTTCAAACTCTGAAATCATTATTAAATGATTTAAATATTAACTAATCATATTATCATTAATATTTAATTAATATTAAACTATTAATGAAACCATTGCCAAAATATTAAAGTTATTTATAATAACTCAAAAATATTTTTAAAGTATTAATATTACCCTTAAATGATTTTTAAAACATCTAAAATCATTTTTAAACAATTACCATTAATATTAGAATATTAATTTATTATTTATCAAAATATTAAAAGTCATTAATGATAACTTAAAATATTTTTAATTCATTTATTTCCTTTTAAATGATTTTTAATTCAATAAAACCATTTTTAAACTATTTATTCAATATACTTATTAAATAAACTTAATATCATTAACATTAAATTATTAATGAAATTTACCTTTAAATATCAAAAGTTATATTTTATAACTTAAAATATTTTTAAACTATTTATTTTCATTTAAAATGATTTTTATAATATTAAAATCATTTTTAATTAATTTATTTAATATAATTACTAAATAAATCTAATATCATTAATATTTAATAATTAATGAAATTTATCTTAAAATATTAAAAGTTATGTTTTATAACTTAAAATATTATTAAATACCTTATTATTATTTAAAATGATTTTAATGCAATAAAATTATTTTTAATTAATTTGTTTAATGCATTTCTTAAATAATTTAAATACCAATAATATCCAAATAAATATTAATATTTATGAAAAATATGTCAAATTATTAAAAGTTAATTTTATAACTTAAAATAATTTTTAAAATTGATTTTATAATTTTTAGGAATTTATTTCTATTTTAATGTATTTTTGAAAATTATAAAACAAAAATAATTAAATCGTCGCTAAAGGCTTTAGTGAGCGATTACATCATGATAAGGTGTTCTTGAGGCTCAAGAACACTGACAGTCAGTGCTCAAGGGTACCTCCTTTGACCATCAATCATTCTCTCTATGAATCGTTTTTGGACATGCTATTGATTAAATATTGTAGTATGTATGTAGAAGTACATGTTCATAACCATTTCTAGACCAAATCATACAACATGAGGGATATCTAAGCATCAGAACATGTTGTCAGAACGTGTTCATCGTACTCTGGGCTGCCCAGAAAATGATAGTAATGGCCGGTCAACGCCCTTTGTGGCCTTAAATCTGTCAATCTGTTCATGTTAATTATTTTCTGCTCGTCGGGCTATTTAGACAAACTATCATAGAACATGTTCCAAACCATGGTAAGGTCTAAACACAATTAATCAAACCGAGCTAAGCTAGCAAACATGCTATCAGTGTTGTTCTTCATTTCTGGGTTTACCCAGAAATGAATAACAGACCGAGTGACCACGTTTAAGCTTCCACTACATGATTCTCGTGCAACATTTTTGTGATATAAAAGTTCCAGGTTGTAGCCAACAGGTAGGTGAAGAGATCTATTACATAAAAACACCATAACAACAAACAAATCTCTAGATTCATGCCAGTCAAAGTACCCTCCCGGAACTATTCTTGAACATTTCTGGGTTTCCCAGAAATGTTCTTGAGCAGTTTCGACTAGCAAGTTTGACCATCTCTAGATTTTATTCTGTTACGTATATATGTGATACAAAGGCTTTAACGTGTAGTATTCATGTCATTCTACAACTACAAAACAATAACATGGCAAAACAAATTACAAGGAGCAAGATCAGAGGCCATCAAAATGCACGTCAGGACCTTACGGGAAATTTACGGGCTTCAAAACGACCCGATCGATGTCGGTCAACCCACTTTGACCTTAAATAACTTTTAATCTACAACAGATATGAACCTGATTCATGTTCCAAATTTAAGATCTTACAACATACTACAAGATCCAACACTTAAAACACACAAATCAAAAACCTACAGAGATCTACACGGCTTGACATTCACTATCAGACATCAAAAAAAATGTTTTTCCAGAATTTTTAAAACATCAAATTCGAGCCTCTAGATGTTATGGATCTAACATCTAGCAACCCAGATCATCATTATAGACTACATACTACATGTTTAACACAAAAAAACTAACATCTAATACCTTGATCAAGTTCAGATTTCTTCTAGGATTTTTACCTCTTTATGAACAAATTCTTGATTCTATGCTTCTGATTTGTTAAGTGTGATCATGGGGCTTGATTGGGGACTGATCTAGCACTATATTTTCGTGGATTTGAGCTTGAGAGAGAATGGCTAAGTGTGGTTGATCAAATGAGCTTTATTTTTTTGCATTTCTCTCTCTTGAATTATGCAAATGACTTGATGCAATGTATTGAATGCTGGAAATGCTGATCATGTGCTGCTGAGTAGCTTTTAGGTAGGTCTAGGGTGGCTGGCCAGATCTTGGATAAGATTTGGCTAGCAATAATGCAACTAATAGGACAAAAGGGCATTTTCATAATTATTTTAAATTTCAAGGGTATTCTTGTCCAATGTTATTAAATCTAGGGTTTAATCACTAGATTTTACATCTTAAAGTTTCCCAAATAATTTCTAGGATTTGGACAATTAAAAATTAAAGTGAAATAAAATTTTAATTTAAAACATACTAATTAAATTAGGGTTTTTAATAAAAATTAGGGTTTAAATAATTAGGGTTCCTTAACAACGTTAGGGTTCCCAAATTAACAATTAGGGTTTGCTAATTATCATTGTAATTTACTAAAATAATAATTAGGGTTTCATATTTTAGCAAATTAGGGTTTTCAAATAATAATTAGGGTTTTTCCTAATTACAGAAATTATATAATATGTAAAGTCCCCGAATTCGGATACTTGAAACACGAACTCGGTACTTCACGATACCATTTCTATGAGCGGAAATATTACTAATAATAATAACAATAATATAATTTCAAACTTAACTTACATTTATCAGAGTCTAATCCCAAGTACGCAACATTTACTACATTCTTTACATGATATATAATACATATCATAGTTCTAATACAGTCTAACTATTACAAAAGATACCAATAAGCACATTCTGTTTGCTTTCTTTTTCACTTGTTCTTGTCTGAACCTTCCAGCTGTTCACACTAAGCTGAAAACATTTAAATTAAGCAAGGATGAGCATTTGAGTGCCCAGCAAGTATTATATATTTATATATAAGCTGAAAGAATTTAAATGTTTTCTTTATAATACCCTTCTACAACGAGTCAAAAGTTGTGAAGTAATGTTTATCAATAATAAGAACATAACAACCCTCGTTCAAATTTTTGAAACTGTGTATTGTCTATATATAAGGTTTATGTGACATATTATGAACATTGTTTTCATTTTCGAAAAGGTTTAGCAGAACTTCATCCGCAAACCGGCATTGCTTACGGGCTTGAGGGTGTACAGTCCATGGGCCCTGTATTGATCAATACTACATTGTTAGAACGATATTATCGTTCATCCTTTGTCCGCCGTAGCGCATAAAAAATTTTCCCATGTTCGGGATGTTCATACTTGTCAGGGTTCCAAAAAAAAGGTTTTATCTTATCCAACAATAATCTATAATTCAACATATATGTATATCAAAGGTGTATCAACATGTTATTAAATACAATGATTATCCAAGTGGGGACACTTGTATAATCATTTATAGAAATTAACGAACAGAATATATATCTGAATTATCATATACTAACATGTTGATAATCAATGGGCGTATATAATATAGGTTTAACAATCTGTATAGTAATAGTATAATTTTGAAACATTCTTACACTTGTCCATTGCATAAAGAAAATGCAAAGGTAGGATACTTGCCTGATACGCTGCTTACAGTTACGCAACTTAGTTTTATCTTTTATACCAAAACCTATCATTAATAAGATCATTCTATCGATTAGAATCATATATCATAACACACAAAGATCGCTTATTGCGATAAAGACATAACCTAATCACATTGTCATACATGTTTCACAGTCATAGAATCATAAATTAACATTCATATAGTCAAAATATCTAAGTCCAGATCAATTTCTGAAACGTGTCGGTCTACCGACGGCTTTATCGGGTAATTATCGAGTCTAAGACTCTATCATATAGTTCAAATATCCATTTAAACTAATTAAATAACAGTCATATCATTTTTAACTGACTTACAATAATTTTCAAACAATTATAATAATTTATCACAAATTTTTAAACACCGGACTCATTATAAAATGATTTAAATATCAAATAATTCTATTATTATTAATATTTAATTAATATTAAACTATTAATGAAACTATTGCCAAAATATTAAAGTTATTTATAATAAGCGAAAATATTTTTAAAGTACTTATGTTACCCTTAAATGATTTTTAAAACAATTAAATTCGTTTTTTGAATAATTACCATTAATATTAAAATATTAATGAACTATTTATCCAAATATTAAAAGTCATTAATTAAAACTTAAAATATTTTTAATTCATTACTACCCTTTTTAAATGATTTTTAAATTAATAAAATCATTTTTAAACTATTTATTTAATATAATTATTAAATAAACTTAATATCATTAATATTAAATTATTAATATTTTCATGACAAAATATCAAAAGTTATATATTATAACTTAAAATATTTTTATAATCCTTTAAATCATTTTTTATATGATTTTTAAATCATTAAATCTATTTTTCATAATTATTTAATACATTTATTAAATAACTTAAATATCATTAATACTAATTAATTAATGAAATTCATCACAAAATATTAAAAGTTATCAAAAATAACTCAAAAATATTTTCTAACACAATAATATAAATTTTCATGATTTTTCATGAATTAAAACCATTTTTAAATAATTTATTTAATATAATAATTCAATAAATAAATACCTTTTATATTGTAAAAATACTAAATATACTCAAAATAATTAAAACTATTTTTTAGGACTTTAAAATAATTTTTTAGAATTTATTTCGTATTTATAATAATTAAAAACCATTTTTATAATTTATTTCCTATTTTTAAGTAATTTTCGGAAAATATAGAAATTAAAAATAATAGAAATCGTCGCTGTAGGTCTTTAGCGACAAAAAGCGTCGCTGTTGGTGTTGTTGAGCCTTAAGAACACTGACAGCTCAGTGGTTAAGGGGTTACGTTTGACCGGCTATAATTTCATTTATAGATCGTTTCTGTCCAATATAAAACCTAATTAGTGTAGGTTTGATGTAACTATACAAGTTTCATAACTTAATATGATCAAACAACAACATAACAAGTCGATCTATGCCAGCAAATTAGCTGTTAGACGGTTTCTGGGTTTTCCCAGAAACCCAGGTGTCGACTGAGCACTTTCATGCTCAAATTAATAGTAGTTCTGATCATTGTTCATGCGATTTGAAGGTTTAAATCAGTAGTACTCGTGTCAAGGAACAACACTACATCAATGAGATAAGCTTAACATTAATGATTTACAAGATCTAAACTCGGTCAAACCCTCGAAATAAGACCAACAATTTTACGGAAATTTCCCGAAATGTAATTAAGTGATCGAGGGACTAGGTTTGACCACATGCTACGTTCGATTTATTGAAGAATTAAGATATCTAGAGGCACTTAGCTATAGTCCAAATAACATGATACAACTTTAATACAATAACAATATCAAACAATCATTAAATTTGTCAGATCAAAGCCGTTCAACATGCTGTCAGACGCTAAAAATTTTCTGGGTTTACCCAGATTTCTTCCCGGTCATGGTCGGTCAACGACCTTTGACCATCAATATCTTTTGATCTAGACATCCAATGACAGTGAATCCACTTTCAGATTAAAGATCTCATACAAGGCTACAAATGTAAACACTTAAACAACAAAAACAATAAAAACACAACGATCTACAGCCCCTGACATTTGATGTCAGACAACAGAAATACATTTTCCAGATTTTTGAAAATCATTGATTTGAGTATTTAGATGTTATGGACTTGCAATATACCAACCCAGATCATTAATTTAGACTACAAACAACATATTACAACATCAATTCACAAGATCTAACAACAACTTTTGGACAGAAATTCAAGGTAGGGTTTTATACTTTTTCTTGGTTTGATTTCTGATTTTTGGCTATTGATGTTGTTATGATAAACGATGAAATTTGGATTTTGGGGGTGATTTGCTTGATATTTTCGGAGGTTTTAGTGAGAGAGGATTGGTTGAGTATTGGACAAATGTTAGCGAACAAAATGAAATAATTCTCTCTCCAATCTATATATAAACAATTTAGATGCATGTATTGGTCATTCTAGAGGCTGATTGCTGGCAAAATCGTGCATGTGGAGTTGTTGGGAGTTGTTGAGCTACTAAAGTATTGGCCAAACTTACAAGTTAGATCAAATAATGCACTAGGGGCAAAATAGTCTTTTGATAATTCCATTTAATGGCAAAATTGTCATCTTGATAAACCCTTAGGGTTTGACCCTTAGGGTTTAATCCTTAGGGTTCAACTCTAAGGTTTAGCACATAGCATAAATTAATTTTAGCAACTAGGGTTTAGAAATGAAATAAAATAATTTTAGTTTTTAAAATTTTGAAAAAAAATAACTTGTTAATTAAATTAAGTTTTTAATTATCTTATACAGGGACATTAGGGTATTAATACCACTAATCAAAATTAACCTTGCCAATTATAGCAGCTAAGGTTTATAATACCAAAAATTAGGGTTTCCATAATACAATTAGGGTTTCTAAAAATTAAATTAGGGTTCTAGGTTTTAGGGTTTTAATTTACTAATTAAGTTTATTTTAATTAGCAATTAAAGTCTATCTGCGTGTTATTAATCACAAGTAACACAATTCTTGTGAGTCAAACCTCCGGTCTAAGTTTTCGGATTAGGGTTTAATAGAAATTCAAATATAATTAGGGTTTATAATTACAAAATAGGGTTACTAATTTAGAGTTTAGGGTTTATAATATAGAAAAATAATAAGGATTTTGAATAATTACGATTCTCCTAATTAGGATTAATACATATAACACCAATCATAAATCACATTAACTTTGATTACATAATAGTCTTAAGTAGGCATTCGGCTTTAACTTAGGGTTTAATGACTTAAACTAGGGTTTTGGCATTTTACACAATATTTAACCAATACTATAAGTCCACGCATATACAGTATATATTTATAGCACTGAAAAATCAAAATATTATTAGTATTATATTATTATCATTATTCCTTAATCCACACGAATTAGGGTTTATCGGGAAGTATTAGGGTTTATAAAAATATTATTAGGGTTTAGTCGTGTCTACAATAAAAGCTATTTCACACATTAACATTACACGCATAACCATACTTATCTATAATATAACGACAAATAATAATATAATATTATTATTCTCATTTTTTTTATCAAAACCCAAAACTAGGGTTTGGATTCCATATCGATTTATCTTTCATATATAACCTTAATAATCAAGTTAAAATAATTAACTTAACTATTCTCGAAATAATTTCATATAATAAAATAAGTATTATAAAAAAATTAATAATCATATCATATACTATTTTGATAATATAATTATCATATTTTCATGGAAAATAAGTATTAAAAACATTTTTACTATAAAAATAACTATTATTAGAATATAATTTATAATGAGCAATAATTCTAAAATAAAATTATTCATAACCATTCATGTAATAAATATATTTTATCTTCATCACATAAATACATACATAATTCCTTTCACGCATTCTTACCTTTAAAATAAATAATTAATAATAAATAAATAAATAAATAAAATTTATACGCAAAATTTTTGATTTAATTATAAAGAAAATATCGGGTTATTACATAATACACAGTAAAATTCATATAACACAAGTACTACACCGTCTCGAACTCATAACCGAGTTTAACATTTAGGGTTTAATAACACGATATGAGGGTTATGCCACAATTTACCATATTTGGCCTACCGTTATCAGTCTATGCATTTACAGTACATATTTATAGCACTGAAAATAAAAATATAATTAATATTATATTATTATTCTCATCCATTGATCAATACCCAAATTTAGGGTTTGGATTCCATATCTGATTTATTCTTCATATACAACATCAATAATTAAGCTAAAATAATTAACTTAAATATTCTGAACAAATTCATATAATAAAATATTTATTATTATACTTCTAATAATCATTTCATATATTATTTAAATAATATAAAATCATGTTTTCATGGAAAATAATTAATAAAACATTTACCTTACAAAATTAATTACTATAAGAATATAATTTGTGGTGATTAAAAATTCTAAAATTATTTATAGGTAATAAATATATTTGCATTTATCATACATTACTTGACACATATTCTCATCATTAAAATAATAAAATAAAATAAAAAAATTAAATGCAAAATTTCTTATTTATTTACATAGAAAATATCGGGTTATTACAGTGACACGGTCATATTGTTTTGCTCCAGCTTGATAAACTCTGCCTCCTTCATGTGACGAATACTTGCGGAAAAGTACTTGTCGTTGAACAGTTCTTGGAACTTCTCCCAAGACATTTTCAGTGCGACAGGTTGAGTACGCTTTACAGATTCCCACCTGTAATCTGCCTCTCCTCGCAACATGAATAGGCAAAGGGAACCTTTTGCTCTTCGGAGCATCCCAAGACATCAAATATCTTGGTGATCTGATTTATCCACATCTCTGCGTTAAGTGGTTTTGGCTCTCCAATAAACTCCAGTGGTCCCAACTCCTTGAACTGTTTAGCGGTGACCAACCAAGAGTTGCCAATGATTCCACCTGCATTTTGAACAGGAGCCGCTCTCGCCTGATGTTGCATGAATTGCATAAAGCCTCGTAACATCCCATCGTTCATCATTTGATCAGTGTTATTGTTTACCTGAGGATTATTGTCTTCTTTTTGCACATTATCCTGGGTATTGGTCGTTGGTGACTCAACGGTCTAATGTGCTTCATTGCTTATCTCAACATTTTCGGATGCCATTTTCAAATACCGCCACAAAACAAAGGTTAATTAACATATCAAATATTATCCCTATACTCTGACCGACCAAATAAATACCAAATAAACTTAGGTATGTCATACTAGCGAAGGAATTTCTCGTCTCTCCCCTCCTAATTTTAGTCTCACATCTCAGCCATGGATCATATCCCTAAACTTTGATACCAACTGTGACGTCCCCAAAATAGGTATACATCACCCATCTTGAGTCGCCAAATACATGATACAGAATTTAAATACAAACTTCTTTTATACTGAAGACGACAAAAGCGTGGTGAGAGTTTCAAAACGGATAATGTCTCGTAGAGAGTATCCAAACTCAAATAAAGTCCTCATTACAATTATTATCACACTATTTCATTAAATAGTGAGGACTACTAATGCAAACATCTGGATCGTCACTCCGTTCCCTGACTAGTCTCAGCTATGTTCTCATTTCCTGAAGAGAACAATGAAAGTAAAAGGGTGAGCTCAACTAGCCCAATAAGAAATATTATGACTAAGATAATGCAGAATAAATTATTGTTAGCCTTCAACGGTGTTAAACTGATAAAATATAATAAACATCAAGTTTAACTGCAGCGGAACAAGCAATCCATTAGAAGAGTCAAGTAGAGTGTTGGTCGTTTTACTAATCAATATATGCGTGCAAGTATACACGGTCAACAAGTAATAAAGAGTAAGTAAAGTATCGTTCCCACGGAGAATTAACTAATAAAGTTCACCAAGCACTAGCCCATAACCATTTTCGTCTTATTTAAACGAATGATTTGATTTTTATATTTAAACTACAAAATTAAATAAACCTAATTATTCATAGAGTGATACTAGATAATGAAGACCTGATATCACAATTTCATCTATTGAATTATTTAAATCAACGCACTCCTTGTTAAGCCAAATTAATCGCACTGGATTGCTAGTCGAGAACACGAAAGTAAAGTACAACCATGTCTCAATGTACCATACCCATATCACATATAATCCACAATTGACAGAATACACATGAACACCCACATTACTTAAACCACTATATGTCTATGCGATTTACAAATAATTAGGGTTTAAGCCCAAATTCTCAATTGACTACGAGCGATGCCTCGGTATATGTCTATCCTAAGCAAGAATCATACATTCCATCACCATGTAGAACATATAAATACAATCTATCAAGATCAGATCTAAACCCATACTTCATCTTTCAAGTTCATATGCATTATCAGAATAATTGATGGCCAATCAACTAAGCAAATAAGCACGAATCTTAATAGACAATCTCATAACAATTAATAAGACTAACAACGAAGCATATCAGAAATAACTAATCCATAGAATCCATTGCAATCTCAAAATAGAATTTAAATCATATATGAATTAACACTATCATCCACATATTGAATAACATCGTAAGATACAGTTAGGAATCAAAGAGAGAATAAAAGTAAGGAATTGTAGTGCAAATCTGTTCTCATGATCCAAGATTGAATCTTCAATGCTTTCCAATTTCTTCAAGTCTTCGATCTAATCACACTCGAAAATAACTACACTAATCTACTCTATTCTATTATTGAAATTTAAGAGAGAAAGAAAACCATTGTTCCTTTTTTTCCCAAAGGAGTGGTATCCCTTTCATCTGATAATACGTCTAATATATAATCCCTAGTTCAACCAACACTTAAAATTTCAAAAATAAAATAAAGTCAAGAATCCATTGATCGATGGGCGTTGCCTTGCCGTCGCGATCCTTTGTAAAGCAAAAGGCGGTAGCGCGAGTGCAAAATAAGTTATGTCTGGTTGATGACACGGGCGCGTGTGTTTTAGCTTGTATAGCCGCATGCTCTCTGAATCTCGCATCCTGTGCTTTCTTCTTTGCTCATCGCTTCTTTGATATGCTACTCTTGCATCTTTGTTCATCAATGCTCAGTTTCATTTGTCCACTCGACTCTCTTGTCATGTCATCATTGATCTCATGCCACATACCAACGCCAAGCTATACCATTTCCTGCAATTTTAGAACAAAGGAGTTCTCAGTACATATAATGCAAAATAACACGAAATGCAACTAAAAACACACTAAAATGTACTTGAGATGGGCATAGATCTCGTGAATTGATATCCAATAAGTAGGTGTAAAACCTACTTATCAAATAGCCCCAAACTTGAACTATTGCTTGCCCTCAAGCAATGCATACGACATAAAACACTAAAAATGCAACTACATGCTATGCAACTAAATCATGATGCAAAATAGTCTCACATTGTTCCAGCTATAACAGAATTTAAGTCCAAAATGCCTCAGCGAATTATCCAGATTCAAGAATACAAATTCAAACCAAACTATAGGCATAATATCATACACTCAGATAATTCGTATATGCTATAAAGATGTTGTGTGTGTGTGTTGTCTTCACCAAAAATTGATTTAAGCAAAGAATACACATGCTAAACTGCTCAAAACAGAAAATTACAGTCTAAATCAAGACTCATGTATACTTATGCAAAAAATATTGTTCCAACATATCAAAACAAACTAAGGTTCAACAATGGGCTTAACTGCTTTATTGCTACTCACGAGGGCAATTTTCGCTCTTTCTCGCGGTGTTTATTGCTATTTTTCTTTTCTTTTTTGTTTTCCTTTTTTTAACATGACTGTGCAAACACTGCTACCCCTTAGCGAGCTTTCAACCAACGACTCCCAGACCATGAAAGACCTTAGGGCACTAGGTGCTAAGACACCCCTACGGGCGTACTTAGTCAAGTAGTCAGGGCCCCGAAATAAGACTAGCCACGTTATTGCTATTCGTTTTTTTTATACATAGCATACCAATGTTTTCCCAAAGTTTGAATATCAATGTTTTTGTACAGTCTAAGTCCTTGTTTCATATATTCCTCTTATTAAAACCACATTTTCTATTAAACAATGCAACACATCATTCTTATGCCTACAAACAATTGTGAACACTTTCGTGCAAATCGAAAGCATCTAAACAGCAACATGAATTTCATTGTGTAAAACATTATAACTAGGTTCATGTTATCCATGTGACACCCCCAAATCTGGGTACTTCATTTCCGCCGAATTTGGTGCTCACTATCAAAATAATTACATCTAACTACCCATAATAAAGGATAAACATTAAATAAATAACTTAAACAATAATCTCTCCCATTAAAGGGTTACATCAAAATCTCAACATAAATCCCAGGTAATCTACCTTAAAATTATTACATCAGTTTGCGAAATACATTATAAAATAAAATAAATCTTAAAACTTCAAGCATTTAAATAAACTTTAACTAATTCTCCATCACTTAGACATCTTGCCCTTTCCCTTTCTAGTAGATGGATAATCACCTCTTTCAACTTTAGCTGCATTGTTTAATTGCAAGAGTGAGCAAAAAATTGCTCACTGACATAAAGATAGTATAATAACAACATGAGAGTGAACAACAAATGCTGAATAATAAAGAACTTGTTCTACGAATCAAAATAGAAAACAAGTTTGAACTTTAATTATCTGAGGATCTTATGACCACGAACTATGTCCACGGTATTTAGGTGTTATTACCTTAACCTTAACAGTCATTAGACTGTACAGACTCTTCTTAACTTACTCAGGGGGATTAGCCCTTTGTACCATGTATTGTGCACAAATATCTAAATGTTACATGTACAAAATCCCCTATATTAGGGTTGTTCGTCTCAGTTTGAATTTTAGAATTTCCACACTAAAGAAAGATTAGTTTGGAACTAGCTTATCAGTGTTTCTTGAATTTTAGAACACTTATTCAAATTCAATCAATAAAGGTTTAATACAGAAATGTATAATTGAACAAGGCTATCCAAGTCAAAGATCGAATATCAACAATATATAACTGAATAAGCATGATATATATATATATATATATATGCAAAGTATTATAATCAAGGAATTAAAACAATCTCCTTTTAATCAATTTATTAGAACAATATATGTTTTGAATACTAATAACAAGAAATGAGAATGTGAAACTCATTTGATGTAACGAATTAGATTACATGAGCTTATTCAATCATTCATCAGAATAGAATCAATAGTCTTGCTCAATGACAAAGATAAGGTTTAGAAACTTGCACAATTATTATAAGAGTAGGGTTAAAGAACTTGCCTTGTTTGTAAGCTACACAAGTGTAAAATAATCTCCAATTATCCTACATACATCATTAAAACCGCAACAACAATTAGTTGTGTGAACATTAGCTTTAAGGACTTAAACCATCATTTAGGTCCTAACCTTAACTTAGCATCTAACCATATAGGTTAACACACTTAACGAATCTGAAATCTCACTACGAGCCAACATAACTTAATCGTTCACCTCTAACTTTGAAAACACCACATTTGTTTTCATTTTATAACTTATTTAACAATTATTTAAAAATCTTTTACACTTTGTATTACAACGCATGACAACTCGTTATTATAGTCTATATTGTGTCTTAACATTATTAACATGCATGCTAAACCAATACAAATCTCATTATTACATGATCGCAATTAAGCATCGCCTTTGCTTATTAAGATTCGTAGGTATAAATGGCATTGCGCCATACTTAAGCTTGGAAGTGCAAATGCAAGTAGATTTCTTGCTACTAAACGCACGTAGCAATGCTACTTATGCATGTACGCGATGAGGCGAAAACGACAACGGTGAACAATAGCCGACTTTAGCCCAACAAACACGAGTTTCACCCAACAAACAGTGAAATTAACATCTACAGTTGGTACAGACTATTACAAACATGTTTGCAAAAATTTACAACCAATTAACACAATTTATCATCAACTAAAACTAGTTTAATTTTTCAAAATTCCATGTTTTCATATAAAACTCCATTTTTGAACTTCTTAGACAAAAATCATCACTGACATCTCTAAACTTGGCCAAAACACTTAATTCAAATTACGTTATGCTCGTTACTTAATAAGCTAGTATAAACAAAACTCACTTTACAGTTTAGCATACGAATTGGCCACTAGAATTAGTACTATTCACAAGCCATATGGAAAATATATACTGACATTACTTTTCTTCCTTTAAACCAATTTCTCATAAATTTGACAAACAAGTATCCAGTATTCATGATGATTAACAGATTTTGCAACACCATATACTCATATAATTCACGTGATTTCCAAATCATATCAAAACTACAAGTAACAAAACAATAGGAGTAGTTTTAGTTTATACCTTAATCTTTGATAGTATGTTAGCAAAATTATAAGAAATCCTTTCCCAAAACCCTTCTTCTCCAACCATCAATATCACTGTTTTTCTCTCTTGCAAATTGTCTGTATTTCTTCTTCTCTCTCAAACCCTCTATGAACTTGGCTTAAAATAAAAGACGCTTAAAAAAAATAAACTGAAGACTCCCCACTTCATTAGTTAAAAAATAAAAAGGCGTCAGTTGGAAAAACCAAAGGCCACAGGGCTATGTTTGGCTAACCACATAATTCCCAAACCAAATTAATATTATATTATTTATATTATATAGTTACTTGTCACACCCTAATTTAGTTAACCTAGATAACTTTAGTTTAAAAATCTTATTATCATTAGATATATAATTAATATATAATTATATATCTAATTTAATTAATAAATTAGAAACATCACTTTATTTAATTTATTTATTTCCATTAAATTAAATAATTCAATTAGTTTAATTATTTTCTTAAATATTAAACAATTGATTTAATTTAATTATTTCCTTAAATTAAATCTCTCAATAAAATTATCATTATTCAATTTAATTACTAAATTAATTCACCACAATTATCAATTATTTATTTTCCATAATAAATAATTATTTAAAATATTTATTTAATTCAATAAATATTTAAATTAAATTACAAATTTCTCAATCGTTACATCCTTCCCTCCTTAAAATGATTCTGTCCCCAGAATCACAACTCGAAAAATTCATTCATTACATTCTTCCCTCCTTAACAAGATTCTGTCCCCAGAATCGCTATACAAAATCAAGCAAACAAGTGAGGATAATTCTTCATCATAAAATCTTCAAGTTCCCACGTAGCTTCCTCAGTATTGTGGTTCCTCCAAATTACCTTAACAGAAGGTATCGCCTTATTCCTTAGTACTTGCTATTTTCTGTCAACAATTTGAACAGGGACTTCTTCATATGTTAAGTATTTTTCAAACTGCAACGGCTCATATTCTATAACATGTTTATAATCAGGTTTATACGGTCTCAATACCGAGATATGAAAAATATTATGGATATGCACCAATTCTGGAGGTAAAACTACCTCATACGCTACTTCACCAACTCAGCGAAGCACTTCAAAAGGTCCTATAAATCTAGGACTCAATTTCCCTTTCTTGCCAAATCGAATTTTTCCCTTCCAGGGAGATACTTTTAAGAAAACATAACTACCAACATCGAATTCCCGATTTTGTCGATGCTGATCGGCATATTTCTTCTATCTATCTTGTGCAGCTATGAATCTTGCTCGAATCACCTTGATGATTTCGACGGTATGTTGCACCAACTCTGGACCCAATAGCTGACGTTCTCCTACCTCATCCCATCACAACGGAGTTCTGCATTTTTTGCTGTATAACGCTTCGTAAGGCGACATACCAATACTCGCGTGATAACTATTATTTTATGAAAATTCAACCAACGGTAAATGACCATTCCAATTTCCCTTGAAATCCATAATACATGCTCTAAGCATATCTTCTAGTGTTTGGATAGTTCTCTCGCTTTGTCCATCGATTTGAGGATGGTACGATGTGCTCATTCTCAGCTTTGTTCCCAAACATTCTTGCAGTCGTTTCCAGACATTTGATGTGAAACGTGGATCTCTGTTTGATACAATGGACACAGGTACACCGTATCTTGAAATGATTTCCTTCACGTACAGTTTTGCTAACCGATCTAGGGTAAATCAAATCTTGATTGGCAAAAAGTGAGCCGACTTCGTCAATCGATCGACAATCACCCAAATAGCATCGTAACCTTGTTGGGTCGTTGGAAGACCTACCACAAAATCCATTGTGATATGCTCCCATTTCCATCTGGTATCTCCAATGGTTGTAACAATTCGCTTGGCCTTTGATGTTCAGCTTTAACCTTCTGACACGTTAAGCATTTTTCCACACACTCAGCTACTCCTTCTTCATATTCGGCCACCAAAAATAATTTCTAAGATCTTGTTACATTTTCGTACTTACAGGGTGAATCGAATATCGTGAGTTGTGAGCTTCACTCAAAATTTCCTCTTTAATTTCTGGTACTAACGGAACTCAAATTCTCCCTTCGAATCGAAGTAACCATTTCGAATCGATTTTGAATTTTTTTTCCTCACCTTTAGATATCTTCTGTTTTATCTTTTCACATTCCTCATCCTGAAGTTCTGCATTCTTCACTTTATCTACCAATGTTGAATTATTTCCTATCTAGAACAAATTTTCATCGGATTCTGTCGGATATTTAATTTCCAACTCGATCTTAGCCATTTTCGACACTAGCTTCTCTTGAGCAGTCAACAACATTAACTTCTCTCGTCCCTTCTTGCTTAAAGCATCAACAACAACATTCGCCTTTCCGGGATGATAGAAAATCTAGCAATCATAGTCTTTGATTAGTTCCAACCATCTTCTTTGTCTCATGTTCAAATCTTTTTGTGTAAAGATATACTTCAGACTTTTATGGTCAGTATATATCTCACACCTCTCTCCGTAAAGATAATGTCTCCAAATCTTCAAGGCAAACACTACCGCAGCCAACTCTAAGTCATGAGTCGGATACCCCTTTTCGTAATCTTTTAATTGACGTGATGCATACGCAATAACTCTATCATTCTACATAAGCACACAACCTTGTCCTTTATGTGATGCGTCACTATACACTACAAAATTCCCTGTATCATCAGGAAATGACAACACAAGTGCTGTACTTAACCTCTTCTTTAATTCATGAAAATTTCTTCACACCTCTCCGTCCAAACAAACTTAACTGCCTTCCTGATTAAATTAAATCCAGCGAATTGAGATCTTGAAAAGTCTTTGAATAAAAGCGCCTATAATAACTTTGTCGATCCTAAGAAACTCCTTATCTCTCGGCGGTGTCTTGGTTGATCCCGATTTACTCTGACTTCAACTTTTGATGGATCTACCGAAATTCCGTCTTTATCAATAACATGCCCGAGAAATTGTACACGTTCCATCCAAAACTCTTATTTTGAAAATTTTGCGTACAACTTGTCCTTTTCTCAATGTCTCCAACGTCACTCTTAAGTGTTCAACATGTTCTTCCTTGGTTTTAGAATACACTAGGATATCATCAATAAACACCACCACAAATTTATCTAGGAATGGTTTAAACACCCTGTTCATCAAATCCATGAACGTTGCAGGTGTGTTGGTTGAACCAAATGACATAACCAGAAACTCGTAATGACCATACCAAGTTATGAATGCCATCTTCGGTACGTCTTCTGGCCTCACCTTTAATTGATGATAACCACTCCTCAACTCTATCTTTGAAAAATATCTCGCCCCCTTCAGTTGATCAAACAGGTCGTCGATTCTTGGTAACGGATATTTATTTTTAATCGTAACCTTATTCAATTCTCGATAGTTAATACAGAGCCGCATCGATCCATCCTTCTTCTTAACAAATAACACTGGCGCTCCCCATGGCGATACGCTCGGCTGGATATACTTCTTGTCGAGCAATTCTTGTAGTTGCACCATCAACTCTTTCATCTCTACCGGGGCCATTCTGTATAGTGCCTTAGATATCGGGCATGTTCCTGGTACTAAATCAATCACGAACTCGATTTGTCGATCTGGCGGAAGACTCGGTAAATCGTCTGGAAATACGTCTACAAAATCTATTATGATCGGTATCTCTTCTAACTTCGCACTTTTCTTTTGTGTATCAACTATTAGGCTAAGTATCCTACACATCCTTGTCTTAACAACTTCTTAGCTTGCATCACCGTCAGACAACTTTCTTTTCGAGGTGATTTGCTGCCATAGAACACAACCTTTGACGGAGTCATAAGGTTAACACATTTTCTTTGGCAATCAATCGCTGTTCAGTGATTGAATAACCAATTCATTCCCAGTATAACATCAAACTCCCCCAGTCTAATTGGTATCAAGTCTACCCTCATCTCTTGACCGTTTATAACCACTTTATAATTCTTATATATGAACCTAACAGGAATCACTTCCCTATTCGCAATCTCTATGCTCCAGGGATAATCTAATTCTTCTTGAGGCAATCTTAAGTTTTGATCAAATTCATCGGATATAAATGAACAAGTAGCACCCGAATCAAACAGTACATAAGCATTAATTCCATTAATCGGAATGATACCTAACACCATATCCTTAGGAATGAAGACATCCCCTGCGGTCATATTGAAAGTTCTTGGCATGGTCATTGGCTTGGCGAAATTTGGTCCGATGATAGTCAATGCACCACCACCATTGTTGTTTTCTTTTCCTCCACTTGCACTCCCCACTGGATTTTTAGGACAATCACGAGCCATGTGATCCTTGAAACCGGGTAAAACATGCTCCCTTTCTTGATTTGAAATAGTTGATTGCAATGTGTCCCCACGACCATAGTTGAAACACACCAGCTTTCCCTTCAAACATACCCCAGTATTGTTCTTTCCATAAGTAGCACAAGCTTCAAACTTTTTCTTCTGTTGACTTCCCTGCTGTTCCCCCGTAGTCGAATTCTAATTCCATTTCCTCTTCTGATTGTTACTTCCAACATTACTTCCACCGACCTTATTCTCGTTATCATTCTTCCTCTTCTTCTGATCTTGGTTATACTTGGTCAAGGCAACGCTTCCACCTTCCGTGATAATTGCCTTTTCCAGTACAGCCGCAAATGTATTTAACTGGAACATTGAAACCTTTTTATACAGCCAGGGTTTCAATCCTTGTTCGAACCTTCTCTCCTTACGCTCATCCGTATTGACTTGATAAGTGGCAAACCTTGCCAACTCGTTAAACTTCGCAGCATATTCTGGCATCGTCATAGTTCCTTGCTTAAGCTCAAGAAATTGCACCTCCAACTGGTTCCGAGAACTCGCTGGAAAGTACATTTCAAAGAACATCTCCTTAAATCTATCCCACGCTACCACTCCTTGTCCTCCACAAACTTTATTTGTTTGCCACCAGTAGCTAGCTTCGGACTTAAGCATAAACATCGCGAACGCAGTCTTTTGATCTTCGTTAACTCTAGCAACGTCAAACACCTTCTCCATTTCCATGATCCAGGTTTGGGCTTCCACTGGATTCATAGACCCTTGAAATTATGGAGGTCCGACTGCTTTGAACTCCTTGAAAGTCGTAACTTGAGCTTGTGGTTGATTCATAAGTGCTCCCATCAACAAAGCTACCAACTGCTGAACTGGATTAGCGTTGGTCTCATTGTTATTGTTAGTAGACCCCTCAGGAGGTGCTTGTTGACGTGGTTGTCTTCTTCTAGGAGGCATTTTTTTGTTAAGAAATACGCTTATTAGCTCATTACTCAACTTCTTGGGTATTTAAAGCTTAACTTAAACATTTCAAGATTGAAGCTTTAACACATAACATTTCAAATAAACTCTAATATTTTATTCATTCATAAAGTTTTAAACATACTAAAGATAGCATATCTGCTATAAACATCCACTTTCCTGAACTAAACCAGTTTCAGGATTACATACTCATACTATCCCTTTATTCATCTCAAAATAAGGGATTCACAATTTATTTACTCACATAATTAACCACATATTATTATCACTCTTATTCTATCTAGGCATATTAAGACGTCGTATGGCCTCTCGATGCTCTTCCTCTATGATACGATACACATTCCTACGATCCATCACGAACCACGACGAGTCTTCAAACTGAGGTGGGTAATAATGGACTCGATCATGGGCCCTATCAATCGCCAAATTAAAAGCATAATCCTCTCCTTCATCTTGGCTTTCTTCACTTGGACCTTAGCCTCAGCACGGTCTACACGTTGAGTCGCCTTCATACAAGCATCCTCTACTCTTGCACGCTTAACTGATTCTTCTTTGAAATCATCTTTCAGCTTCTCCATGTCAGTCTTCATCTTATCGTTCACTGCTAACAAGTCTTCATGCTGACCCTTGGTATGAACTAGATCCCATTCCGTGTTTCCAAGTTTTGAATCAAGTTCCTGAATCTCTACCTCCTTCTGTTCCAATGCAATGTGATGCATCTCTACCATCTCCTTCAGCTCCTCAACATTATCCTATAACTCTATGTTACGGTCATACATCTCAGCCGATACGGAGTTTGGTGGAAACTCCTCAGGATCCTCCTCATCATCATCCTCCTCTATCTCCTCAGGACTATCCTCCTCAGGATCGATCATAGGCTCATCCTCCTGGATCAACTATTCCCGCACTACGTGGATATCCCAGGGTTCGTCATCTCTAGGTACCTGAGGTATCACCTCCCTAGCTGGACTGGACCCTCCTTCGTTAGACATCCTGTCAATAAAATATTTTAAGTTTTACTTAACATTATCAATACTCGCGAGCACATAAGTTATTAACACATAGCACATAATGTCCTTTATTGTTTAGTTTCAATGGATGCCTTAATCCATTCCTTAAAACCCGATAAGAGTTAATCACCTCTATGTTTTCTGACTTCTTAAAGGCTACTTCCTAAGGTTTCCCCACCTAAGGTTCATAACCTAAAGCTTTGATACCAACCTGTGACACCCCCAAATCCGGGTACTTCATTTCCACCGAATTTGGCGCTCACAATCAAAATAATTACATCTAACTACCCATTATAAAAGATAAACATTAAATAAATAACTTAAACAATAATCTCTCCCATTAAAGGGTTACATCAAAATCTCAACATAAATCCCAGGTAATCTGTGGCAGCCCCGAATCCGGGTCCCGAATCGCCGCGGATCCGGTTCGCTATTTCTACAACTGTTGCGGAAGATATAAACATAAATTGTTTATACATTAAACTTTACACACTATTCCCAAAATCGAGTAACCTTAACTTATACACAATCATGACTGTCTAACACATGACAATACTATTCTTCAACATACTTTACAACTTAACTTCACATTCTATCCCCTGTTGAACTTGGCATCATCCTTTTCACAGAATGGTCAGATTCGCTTTTATCTGCAATGTTTTATCATGATATAGCAAGTGTGAGCATGAAAGTTGCCCAGCAAGTTTAAAAAAAAACAAGGTAAAGATATATCATGATTGAAAGAGTTTGAATAATAAGCTGGCTACCTTCACAATGTAGTTGTGAATTAGCATGAACAAAATTTCAAAGCTGAATGAACATTGAAAATGAACATAACAATTATATCTGAACTGAGTGGTAATGAAGGTGATCACCTTTCATACACGATGAATACATGCAATATGTATGAGTACAATTCATAAGCATATCATCTCAGAAACCACTCTTAAAAGAGTTTAAGTAAAAGAACTTGAAAAACTTGCATAAGCCATGCTCACGGGTCTCACTTCATACATCGCATTTTTCCTATTTTTGGACACTTTTGATTTTTTGAAATTTTACCCAGCCTCGCTTAAAACAGCCATAAGTCTCGCGTTTTAAAACATTTTGAGCGATTCTTGAGCCCACGCCGAAGATAACTTCTAGGGCTACAACCTTTGTCTCACGACATTTTTCTAAAATCAGAACACAACAGTCCAAAAGTTACATCAAGAAGGCTGTTTCGGAAATTGAGGAACAGTTTTGCACGCACCTTCCGAACGCATATAACTACCTCATCCCGAGTCGGAATTAGTCCGTTCGGAGTCTATGGAAAGCTAAAACAGTGTACTACAACATATCAAAAGCCCAAAATTTTTAAAGCACAAAAACTGGACGAAATTGCCCTCGCTACTGACTGCCCCGAATCTGCCCATTTTTGGTTATAAAAACGGAACTGTTTTCACCAAATCAGTCACTACCCCATGTAAACTAAACATTTTTGAGTACTACCACTTGGGTTAACTAGTAAACACATATATCTAACATCCCTTTTTGACGGATCGCAAAAAGAAGTCATAGATTTAAAACGGTGAAATTTCAAAGTACTAGAAAATTTCGGATTCAAAACTAGAAAATAAATTTTCTTTATTCTTTTGATTCACCCAAATCAACATCAAAAATGAGTAAATCCATACATAAATTCATAGAAAACACATAGATCTTAAAGGTTTGAACATCCAAATCAAAACCCCCTTTCATAAAAATTCCATAGAAAGAGATTAGAGAGAGATGTTATACCTTTCTTTTCTTCTCCTTCTTCCTTCTTCTTCATGGAGATCCTTCCATCTCCTCCTCTTCCCACACAAGGGCTTTACCACTTCCTTTTCTCTCCCTCTCTTCCTCCCATTTCTTCTTTCTCTCCCTTTCTCATCTAATCCTTATCTTTTCTTTTTCTTTCTTTTTTATTCTAGCAACCTTATCTCTCTTCTTTTTTTTTGAAAAAATTCGACCAAGTGGCCTCCAAATCATCCAAGTGGGCTTAATTTAATTTACTTTCTAAATGACTAAAATGTCCTTCCATAATTGGCCAACACTTGGACATTTTATTTAATTCCTTTGGGCTATGTAATATTTACATAGTCCAATCATTTTCAATTGGTCTCACCCTAAATATTTAATTAGGGTACTCATTCCAAATATTTAGAATTTAAATCATTACTCTACTACATTAAATTCTATAACTTTCGGTTAAGCTTATTTTAATTAAGTTATAAAATTAATAACTTGAGATAATAAAAAATATATCTCTCAACTTAATATAATTTATTACTATCCCACAAGTGGCTTAACTTGGGCCATTAATTAATTCCATTGAGCTAGCCATTTTACTTGTTTTCTACTAACAAAAACTAACTTGGGCTTCCACCCAAAATTTGATTACGTCATTATAATACTTGTCACATACATAATATGTTGGGCTAGATTAAATAATTTAATCATCCTTAATCATTTATCTACAAGTTCCCATGCTTAATTAATTAATTGGGCTTGTTTAAATAATATAACCTCCTTAGCCCATTAAATCCACTTCTCTTGGACTCTATTCAAAATAATTGGGCTATAACCTTATTATAATCCATTATTTTTAATTCTATTTCATTCTACCCTTATCTTTAAATTAGGGTTTACATCTCTCACTCTAGAAAATAAATTCCTTACTCATGCCCTTTTAATTTCATAAACCAAATTATACTTGGTTATAAAATTAATTATTGGAGATATATAAAATAAATCTCTTAATGTCAGTATATACATTTATATACTAATATTCTCCTATATTATAACCTCTCAAAGTTATTTAATCACCACATCTAATATATATATTAGGTTACATAACTTAATTTTACTTCACCCCTTATATACAAAATAAATGTATTCACATTATATAATGTATATTTATTTACTCATATTCATAATTCATATAATCATAACATATTTCACTTCTCACACTAATTTTGACTTTTCTCCATAAAAAGTTAACTGTTGACTTTGACCAAAAGTCAATCTTTACATATTTTGTGCTTACTGTCCATTCTGACTAAACTCGACGTTTTGGACGCAATCGAGCAGTCCATGCTTCAAAATTCTATCTCTAACTCAAATTTTGAGTTTTAAATTACTCCCTTCTCATTGCTAATCGTATTATCTAACGACTTTATACTTATTCAAATTCTTATTTGCCATCGAAGGTTAACACTCAAACTATGTTAATTACTAACATAGTTTTATCTTCGATCATTATATCATTAACTTAATTCATCATTCCTCTTGCTAAAATATATATAGCACCTTACTAAGTATATATATTTCTATACATATACTCATCTTTTTTAACCTCATAGCATCTCTTCATGTGAAATCTTATCTCCAATAATAAAATTTCCATATGTACTTATATAACATTTCTTAGACTATTCAGGTTCACATCAATTACAGTATCGTAATACCTTATTCTTAATATTCCTTCAAGTACATATTAATTCATTTCTAGGGTTTTGGAATTTTGTAACCTATATTTTCTCTATTCTCATTCGAATATCAAACCATATAGGTTTTTACTTGAAAATTTTAAATAAATCCTCAAATTCCCATCTAGGTTTTATTCTTTAACCTTTATTCTAATCATTCAAGATTTTAGAAATTTTCGGGTTATCACATTCACCCCTTCTTCTAAGAATTTCATCCTCGAAATTAAAGCATACTAATCTCTGCTCATTCTCTTATCCATAACTAGGTTTTCAACTTAACCTTTACAATTTCCTCCTTTGAGGATTTCTCTTTCTATCATCACATTTCACCATAACTACTCACTAGGAGTTTACATCTTCTAAACATTCTTCAAAACTAGGTTGTCGTAATAACCTTTATTCAATCATCTCATATTCTACTCGTACACAACGAGTTTACATTATTTCATATCAATCATCACATTCTACCACAACATTACTCTGAAGGGTTTTAAAAAAACTTTTCATATCTCACCCGAGGATCATAAAATTATGAACTTTGAACTCCGGGGTTTAGGGGTATTTCTACCTGCTACCTCTTTCAATTAAGAAAGAAAGGTACTCTACCTCTTAAACATTTCTTTAATAGGTATGGTTACAATCACGAAGAAGGTAAACTACCGATTCTGGTACTTTAGATGATCAGTCTATTGTACCTTAGTAATCCGAACGACTATATGCGTCCTTAAATTGGAATATTCTATCCAATTAGTATATCCCCATTTTCAGGGTTGTTCACCTCAGACTTAGTATAGGATTCCGCACCAAAACAATTTGGTTCGGGAAATTTTTTTCAATGAACACTTAGAGTTTTCATAAACATTAGTCTAGCTGAATCGAATAGCATAGACTCATATCGATAATTCAGTTCAATAGAATTATTTAAGTATAGCCAAACCCGATTGGCAAATTAAAATTTTGAAAACATTTTTTCGAGAATGACGTCATGATGCCGCATTTGTATTTACTGGTCGTTGAGGATTCCAAATCATTTGGTGATTTTATCATACTACATCATACCATAGTGGGTTGGCGATCCCGAGATCACATCCAACACTAAGTAATCTTGCATTGATGACTCTATCATTTTTTTTATCATCTCGCACTAAAGTTGCATGGTACATAAGTGATAAATAAAAACAACTTTTGATACTTCAAATCATTCGCGTCTAAGCCGAAATAAGTAGCATAGATTTATTTTAAATCGTTTCAAAAATCTTTTGCAAATCGGTTTTATCATCTCAACAGTAATGAGGTGTCGGTGGCTTTGAAGTCCACGTGATACACAATGGTCACGGAGTTGAGAATAAAAATCATTTTTCAAAAGCACATAGTGCGTATTTAGCTTGATGTCAAAAACTTCGAAGTCTAGCATAGCTAGAAGATTTGGAATACCTATGCTTCCATCATTAACTTCACTTTTTTTTCTACTGATCCATTGCTTAATAAATCTATCTATTCTTATAATCCTCAATGCTCCATTCACCACTTTGTTATACCCCAGTTCATCAAACTTACCACACATTATGAGTTCAGGAACTTGCCACAATCATATGAGTTTAAGAACTTATCCTAGTCAGACCATAGGCGTCCATTCGCTGAGGGGTTCAAAACATACCATATGATTATGAGTCATGAACTTACCATAAGTATGAGTTTTAAGAACTCACAACTTAACCTTATATCCTCTACCTATTCATTATACACATGAGAAAAGAATCACCTTCTCAACATGCATATAACAAATAGCGACATTAGGTTCCAATGATTATCATTACGAAACTAAGTGGTTGTCAAACCAAACTCGACCCACTAATCAATATAGGAAGCTAGCGGACAATTCCACGCCCCATACAAAAAATTTGTCAACCTAACCACTATATCAACCGAGGAAGCTAAGTGATTCTAAAACCAAGTACAAATTCCCGCCCATACAAGGAATCATACAACTCAAATTGGCGACACGAGTCCTCAATTGAAAACCCATATAATCTTAACTTTCTCTTTTCTTAATCTGAATTTTCTTTAATCCAGTATCTTAACATTTTCCACTCATTTACGAGTTTACATTGTACCATTTCATAGTACCTTTCTCTTTATAGCATCAAGCTATATCATTCCAATCACTTAACAAATCATATGTTATTCAATGATTTAATCGATCACGTGGTGATCTTATTTCGTAATCATTTCTCCTTGCCACTTACGATCGTTTTACTTTTACGATCTTCTTATTCTTCTCTTTAATCATATTATATTATGATTTTATTTACACTTTTCATCTTATAGACATAGTCTATTTATTTTCACTTTTCATCTCTATTCTTTGGAGTTAGGTAACTCCAGCATTCTTATCCTTATATCTCTTCAAGATTCTTCTTTGAATCTTCTTTATCTTCTTCTTTACTTAATGATGAATTTCCATAAATTCATCTCTTATCGCTTAAACTCTATTCGAGTTTATTACTTATCATCTTTGTGGTTATAGCCTAAGGTACACCTACCTAAGGTTTATAACCTCTGACACAATACTAACCGTGGTGACTTCGAATCAAGGGTCCCGAATCGCAGCGGATCCAGGTTATTATTTCTACAATCTGTTGCGGAAGATATAAACATAAATTGTTTATACATTAAACTTTACACACTATTCCCAAAATCGAGTAACCTTAACTTATACACAATCATGACTGTCTAACACATGACAATACTATTCTTCAACATACTTTACAACTTAACTTCACATTCTATCCCAAGCTGAACTTTGCATCATCCTTTTCCTGTAACTGGCCGTATTCGCCTTATCTGCAATGTTTTATCATGATATAGCAAGTGTGAGCATGAAAGTTGTCCAGCAAGTTTAAAAAAAAACAAGGTAAAGATATATCACGATTGAAAGAGTTTGAATAATAAGCTGGCTACCTTCACAATGTAGTTGTGAATTAGCATGAACAAAATTTCAAAGCTGAATGAACATTGAAAATGAACATAACAATTATATCTGGTATTTGGTAATGAAGGTGATCGACCTTTCATACACGATGAATACATGCAATATGTATGCAGTACAATTCATAAGCATATCATGTAAAACCACTCTTAAAAGAGTTTAAGTAAAAGAACTTGAAAAACTTGCATAAGCCATGCTCACGGGTCTCACTTCATACATCGCATTTTTCCTATTTTTGGACACTTTTGATTTTTTTGAAATTTTTATCCAGCCTCGCTAAAACAGCCATAAGTCTCGCGTTTTAAAACATTTTTTGAGCGATTCTTGAGCCCACCTTGAAGATAACTTCTAGGGCTACAACCTTTGTCTCACGACATTTTCTAAAATCAGAACACAACAGTCCAAAAGTTACATCAAGAATTTGTTCGGAAATTGAGAGCAGTTTTTGCTACGCACCTTCCTAACGCCATAACTACCTCATCCGGAGTCGGAATTAGTCCGTTCGGAGTCTATGGAAAGCTAAAACAGTGTACTACAACATATCAAAAGCCCAGAATTTTTAAAGCACAAAAGCGGGACGAAATTGCCCTCGCTCTGACTGCCCCGAATCTGCCCATTTTTGGTTATAAAAGCAGAACTGCTTTTCACCAAATCAGATCACTACCCCATGTAAACTAAACATTTTGAGTACTACCACTTGGGTTAACTAGTAAACACATATATCTAACATCCATTTTGACGGATCGCAAAAAGAAGTCATAGATTTAAAAGCGGTGAAATTTCAAAGTACTAGAAAATTTGGATTCAAAACTAGAAAATAAATTTTCTTTATTCTTTTGATTCACCCAAATCAACATCAAAAATGAGTAAATCCATACATAAATCCATAGAAAACACATAGATCTTAAGGGTTTGAACATCCAAATCAAAACCCCTTTCATAAAAATTCCATAGAAAGAGATTAGAGAGAGATGTTATACCTTTCTTTTCTTCTCCTTCTTCCTTCTTCTTCATGGAGATCCTTCCATCTCCTCCTCTTCCCACACAAGGGCTTGGCCACTTCCTTTTCTCTCCTCTCTTCCTCCCATTTCTTCTTTCTCTCCCTTTCTCATCTAATCCTTATCTTTTTCTTTTCTTTCTCTTTTATTCTAGCAACCTTATCTCTCTTCTTTTTTTTTGAAAAATTTGGCCAAGTGGCCTCAAATCATCAAGTGGGCTTAATTTAATTTACTTTCTAAATGACTAAAATGTCCTTCCATAATTGGCCAACACTTGGACATTTTATTTAATTCCTTTGGGCTATGTAATATTTACATAGTCCAATCATTTTCAATTGGTCTCACCCTAAATATTTAATTAGGGTACTCATTCCAAATATTTAGAATTTAAATCATTACTCTACTACATTAAATTCTATAACTTTCGATTAAGCTTATTTTAATTAAGTTATAAAATTAATAACTTGAGATAATAAAAAATATATCTCTCAACTTAATATAATTTATTACTATCCCACAAGTGGCTTAACTTGGGCCATTAATTAATTCCATTGAGCTAGCCATTTTACTTGTTTTCTACTAACAAAAACTAACTTGGGCTTCCACCCAAAATTTGATTACGTCATTATAATACTTGTCACATACATAATATGTTGGGCTAGATTAAATAATTTAATCATCCTTAATCATTTATCTACAAGTTCCCATGCTTAATTAATTAATTGGGCTTGTTTAAATAATATAACCTCCTTAGCCCATTAAATCCACTTCTCTTGGACTCTATTCAAAATAATTGGGCTATAACCTTATTATAATCCATTATTTTTAATTCTATTTCATTCTACCCTTATCTTTAAATTAGGGTTTACATCTCTCACTCTAGAAAATAAATTCCTTACTCATGCCCTTTTAATTTCATAAACCAAATTATACTTGGTTATAAAATTAATTATTGGAGATATATAAAATAAATCTCTTAATGTCAGTATATACATTTATATACTAATATTCTCCTATATTATAACCTCTCAGGTTATTTAATCACCACATCTAATATATATATTAGGTTACATAACTTAATTCTTACTTCACCCTTATATACAAAATAAATGTATTCACATTATATAATGTATATTTATTTACTCATATTCATAATTCATATAATCATAACATATTTCACTTCTCACACTAATTTTGACTTTTCTCCATAAAAAGTTAACTGTTGACTTTGACCAAAAGTCAATCTTTACATATTTTGTGCTTACTGTCCATTCTGACTAAACTCGGCGTTTTTGGGCCTTAATCGAGCGATCCATGCTTCAAAATTCTATCTCTAACTCAAATTTTGAGTTTTAAATTACTCCCTTCTCATTGCTAATCGTATTATCTAACGACTTTATACTTATTCAAATTCTTATTTGCCAGTCAAGGCCAACACTCAAACTATGTTAATTACTAACATAGTTTTATCTTGATCATTATATCATTAACTTAATTCATCATTCCTCTTGCTAAAATATATATAGCACCTTACTAAGTATATATATTTCTATACATATACTCATCTTCGTTTAACCTCATAGCATCTCTTCATGTGAAATCTTATCTCCAATAATAAAATTTCCATATGTACTTATATAACATTTCTTAGACTATTCAGTTCACATCGAATTTACAGGTATCGTAATACCTTATTCTTAATATTCCTTCAAGTACATATTAATTCATTTCTAGGGTTTTGGAATTTTGTAACCTATATTTTCTCTATTCTCATTCGAATATCAAACCATATAGGTTTTTACTTGAAAATTTTAAATAAATCCTCAAATTCCCATCTAGGTTTTATTCTTTAACCTTTATTCTAATCATTCAAGATTTTAGAAATTTTCGGGTTATCACATTCACCCCTTCTTCTAAGAATTTCATCCTCGAAATTAAAGCATACTAATCTCTGCTCATTCTCTTATCCATAACTAGGTTTTCAACTTAACCTTTACAATTTCCTCCTTTGAGGATTTCTCTTTCTATCATCACATTTCACCATAACTACTCACTAGGAGTTTACATCTTCTAAACATTCTTCAAAACTAGGTTGTCGTAATAACCTTTATTCAATCATCTCATATTCTACTCGTACACAACGAGTTTACATTATTTCATATCAATCATCACATTCTACCACAACATTACTCTGAAGGGTTTTAAAAAAACTTTTCATATCTGTCTGAGGGATCATAAAAATTATGAACTTTGAACTCCGAGGTTTAGGGGTATTTCTACCTGCTACCTCTTTCAATTAAGAAAGAAAGGTACTCTACCTCTTAAACATTTCTTTAATAGGTATGGTTACAATCACGAAGAAGGTAAACTACCGATTCGGTACTTTAGATGATCGGTCTATTGTACCTTAGTAATCCCGAAACGACTATGTCGTCCTTAAATTGGAATATTCTATCCAATTAGTATATCCCCATTTTCGGGGTTGTTCACCTCGAGACTTAGTATAGGATTCCGCACCAAAACAATTTGGTTCGGGAAATTTTTTCAATGAACACTTAGAGTTTTCATAAACATTAGTCTATTTGAATCGAATAGCATAGACTCATATCGATAATTGATTCAATAGAATTATTTAAGTATAGCCAAACCCGTTGGCAAATTAAAATTTTGAAAACATTTTTCGAGAATGACGTCGTGATGCCATAGACTTGTATTTCACGATCCGTTGAGGATTCCGTCATTTGGTGATTTTATCATACTACACATCATACCATAGTGGGTTGACGATCCACGAGATCACATCCAACACTAAGTATCTTTGCATTGATGACTCTATCATTTTTTATCATCTCGCACCGGGTTGCATGGTACATAAGTGATAAATAAAAACAACTTTTGATACTTCAAATCATTCGCGTCTCAGCCGAAATAAGTAGCATAGATTTGATGTACTTTAAATCGTTTCAAAAATCTTTGCAAATCGGTTTTATCATCTCGGCAGTAATGAGGTGACCGGTGGCAGAAGTCCACGCATACACAATGGTCACCCGGAGTTGAGAATAAAAATCATTTTTCAAAAGCACATATAGTGCGTGTTAGCTTGATGTCAAAAACTTGAAGTCTAGCATAGCTAGAAGATTTGGAATACCTATGCTTCCATCATTAACTTCACTTTTTTTCTCATTGATCCATAGCTTAATAAATCTATCTATTCTTATAATCCTCAATGCTCCATTCACCACTTTGTTATACCCAGGTTCATCAAACTTACCACACATTATGAGTTCAGAACTTGCCACAATCATATGAGTTTAAGAACTTATCCTAGTCGGACCATAAAGGCGTCCATTCATTTGAGGGTTCAAAACATACCATATGATTATGAGTCATGAACTTACCATAAGTATGAGTTTTAAGAACTCACAACTTAACCTTATATCCTCTACCTATTCATTATACACATGAGAAAAGAATCACCTTCTCAACATGCATATAACAAATAGCGCGACATTAGGTTCCAATGATTATCATTACCAGAAACTAAGTGGTTGTCAAACCAAACTCGGCCACTAATCAATATAGGAAGCTAAGCGGACAATTCCACGCCCATACAAAAAATTTGTCAACCTAACCACTATATCAACCAGGAAGCTAAGTGATTCTAAAACCAAGTACAAATTCCCCGCCCATACAAGGAATCATACAACTCAGCTGCTGACCTGAGTCCTCAATTGAAAACCCATATAATCTTAACTTTCTCTTTTCTTAATACGAATTTTCTTTAATCCGTATCTTAACATTTTCCACTCATTTCTGAGTTTACATTGTACCATTTCATAGTACCTTCTCTTTATAGCATCAAGCTATATCATTCCAATCACTTAACAAATCATATGTTATTCAATGATTTAATCTGATCACGTGGTGATCTTATTTCGTAATCATTTCTCCTTATGCTTACGATCGCTTTTACTTTTACGATCTTCTTATTCTTCTCTTTAATCATATTATATTATGATTTTATTTACACTTTTCATCTTATAGACATAGTCTATTTATTTTCACTTTTCATCTCTATTCTTTGGAGTTAGGTAACCCAGATTCTTATCCTTATATCTCTTCAAGATTCTTCTTTGAATCTTCTTTATCTTCTTCTTTACTTAATGATGAATTTCCATAAATTCATCTCTCTTATCGCTTAAACTCTATTCGAGTTTATTACTTATCATCTTTGTGGTTATAGCCTAAGGTACACCTACCTAAGGTTTATAACCTCTGACTTTGATACCAACTGTGGCGACCCAGAATCCGGGTCCCGAATCGCCATGGATCCAGGATTTCGCTATTTCTACAATTGCGGAAGATATAAACATAAATTGTTTATACATTAAACTTTACACACTATTCCCAAAAATCGAGTAACCTTAACTTATACACAATCATGATCGTCTAACACATGACAATACTATTCTTCAACATACTTTTACAACTTAACTTCACATTCTATCCCAAGTGAACTTTGCATCATCCTTTTTCCTCATAATTGGTCAGTATTAGCCTTATCTGCAATGTTTTATCATGATATAGCAAGTGTGAGCATGAAAGTTGTCCAGCAAGTTTAAAAAAAAACAAGGTAAAGATATATCACGATTGAAAGAGTTTGAATAATAAGCTGGCTACCTTCACAATGTAGTTGTGAATTAGCATGAACAAAATTTCAAAGCTGAATGAACATTGAAAATGAACATAACAATTATATCTGAACTGACTGGTAATGAAGGTGATCAGCCTTTCATACCTGATGAATACATGCAATATGTACAGAGTACAATTCATAAGCATATCTGTCTGAAACCACTCTTAAAAGAGTTTAAGTAAAAAGAACTTGAAAAACTTGCATAAGCCATGCTCACGGGTCTCACTTCATACATCGCATTTTTCCTATTTTTGGACACTTTTGATTTTTTTGAAATTTTTACCCAGCCTCGCTTAAAACAGCCATAAGTCTCGTTTTAAAACATTTTGAGCGATTCTTGAGCCCACGCGAAGATAACTTCTAGGGCTACAACCTTTGTCTCACGACATTTTTCTAAAATCAGAACACAACAGTCCAAAAAGTTACATCAAGAAGGCTGTTCGGAAATTGAGGAACAGTTTTGCTACGCACCTTCCGAACATATAACTACCTCATCCGAGTCGGAATTAGTCCGTCCGGAGTCTATGGAAAGCTAAAACAGTGTACTACAACATATCAAAAGCCCAGAATTTTTAAAGCACAAAACGGGACGAAATTGCCCTCGCTACTCGACTGCCCCGAATCTGCCCATTTTGGTTATAAAACGGAACTGTTTTCACCAAATCAGTCACTACCCCATGTAAACTAAACATTTTTGAGTACTACCACTTGGGTTAACTAGTAAACACATATATCTAACATCCATTTTTGACGGATCGCAAAAAGAAGTCATAGATTTAAAACGGTGAAATTTCAAAGTACTAGAAAATTTCGGATTCAAAACTAGAAAATAAATTTTCTTTATTCTTTTGATTCACCCAAATCAACATCAAAAATGAGTAAATCCATACATAAATCCATAGAAAACACATAGATCTTAAGGGTTTGAACATCCAAATCAAAACCCCCTTTCATAAAAATTCCATAGAAAGAGATTAGAGAGAGATGTTATACCTTTCTTTTCTTCTCCTTCTTCCTTCTTCTTCATGGAGATCCTTCCATCTCCTCCTCTTCCCACACAAGGGCTTCGGCCACTTCCCTTTTCTCTCCCTCTCTTCCTCCCATTTCTTCTTTCTCTCCCTTTCTCATCTAATCCTTATCTTTTCTTTTTCTTTCTCTTTTATTCTAGCAACCTTATCTCTCTTCTTTTTTTTTTGAAAAAATTCGGCCAAGTGGCCTCCAAATCATCCAAGTGGGCTTAATTTAATTTACTTTCTAAATGACTAAAATGTCCTTCCATAATTGGCCAACACTTGGACATTTTATTTAATTCCTTTGGGCTATGTAATATTTACATAGTCCAATCATTTTCAATTGGTCTCACCCTAAATATTTAATTAGGGTACTCATTCCAAATATTTAGAATTTAAATCATTACTCTACTACATTAAATTCTATAACTCAGTTAAGCTTATTTTAATTAAGTTATAAAATTAATAACTTGAGATAATAAAAAATATATCTCTCAACTTAATATAATTTATTACTATCCCACAAGTGGCTTAACTTGGGCCATTAATTAATTCCATTGAGCTAGCCATTTTACTTGTTTTCTACTAACAAAAACTAACTTGGGCTTCCACCCAAAATTTGATTACGTCATTATAATACTTGTCACATACATAATATGTTGGGCTAGATTAAATAATTTAATCATCCTTAATCATTTATCTACAAGTTCCCATGCTTAATTAATTAATTGGGCTTGTTTAAATAATATAACCTCCTTAGCCCATTAAATCCACTTCTCTTGGACTCTATTCAAAATAATTGGGCTATAACCTTATTATAATCCATTATTTTTAATTCTATTTCATTCTACCCTTATCTTTAAATTAGGGTTTACATCTCTCACTCTAGAAAATAAATTCCTTACTCATGCCCTTTTAATTTCATAAACCAAATTATACTTGGTTATAAAATTAATTATTGGAGATATATAAAATAAATCTCTTAATGTCGTGATATACATTTATATACTAATATTCTCCTATATTATAACCTCTCAGGTTATTTAATCACCACATCTAATATATATATTAGGTTACATAACTTAATTCTTACTTCACCCTTATATACAAAATAAATGTATTCACATTATATAATGTATATTTATTTACTCATATTCATAATTCATATAATCATAACATATTTCACTTCTCACACTAATTTTGACTTTTCTCCATAAAAAGTTAACTGTTGACTTTGACCAAAAGTCAATCTTTACATATTTTGTGCTTACTGTCCATTCTGACTAAACTCGACGTTTTGGACGCAATCGAGCAGTCCATGCTTCAAAATTCTATCTCTAACTCAAATTTTGAGTTTTAAATTACTCCCTTCTCATTGCTAATCGTATTATCTAACGACTTTTATACTTATTCAAATTCTTATTTGCCGTCGAAGGTTAACACTCAAACTATGTTAATTACTAACATAGTTTTATCTTGATCATTATATCATTAACTTAATTCATCATTCCTCTTGCTAAAATATATATAGCACCTTACTAAGTATATATATTTCTATACATATACTCATCTTCGTTTAACCTCATAGCATCTCTTCATGTGAAATCTTATCTCCAATAATAAAATTTCCATATGTACTTATATAACATTTCTTAGACTATTCAGGTTCACATCAATTTGTGTATCGTAATACCTTATTCTTAATATTCCTTCAAGTACATATTAATTCATTTCTAGGGTTTTGGAATTTTGTAACCTATATTTTTCTCTATTCTCATTCGAATATCAAACCATATAGGTTTTTACTTGAAAATTTTAAATAAATCCTCAAATTCCCATCTAGGTTTTATTCTTTAACCTTTATTCTAATCATTCAAGATTTTAGAAATTTTAGGGTTATCACATTCACCCCTTCTTCTAAGAATTTCATCCTCAAAATTAAAGCATACTAATCTCTGCTCATTCTCTTATCCATAACTAGGTTTTCAACTTAACCTTTACAATTTCCTCCTTTGAGGATTTCTCTTTCTATCATCACATTTCACCATAACTACTCACTAGAGTTTACATCTTCTAAACATTCTTCAAAACTAGGTTGTCAGTAATAACCTTTATTCAATCATCTCATATTCTACTGCAGACACAACGCGAGTTTACATTATTCATATCAATCATCACATTCTACCACAACATTACTCTTGAAGGGTTTTAAAAAACTTTTCATATCATCGAGGGATCATAAAAATTATGAACTTTGAACTCCGAGGTTTAGGGGTATTTCTACCGCTACCTCTTTCAATTAAGAAAGAAAGGTACTCTACCTCTTAAACATTTCTTTAATAGGTATGGTTACAATCACGAAGAAGGTAAACTACCGATTCGGTACTTTAGATGATCGGGTCTATTGTACCTTAGTAATCCGAAACGACTATATCGTCCTTAAATTGGAATATTCTATCCAATTAGTATATCCCCATTTTCGGGGTTGTTCACCTCGGACTTAAGATAGGATTCCGCACCAAAACAATTTGGTTCGGGAAATTTTTTCAATGAACACTTAGAGTTTTCATAAACATTAGTCTATTTGAATCGAATAGCATAGACTCATATCGATAATTGAGTTCAATAGAATTATTTAAGTATAGCCAAACCCCCGTTGGCAAATTAAAATTTTGAAAACATTTTTCGAGAATGACGTCATGATGCCGTGATTGTATTTACAAATCCGTTGAGGATTAAAATCATTTGGTGATTTTATCATACTACATCATACCATAGTGGGTTGACGATCCCGAGATCACATCCAACACTAAGTAATATCTTTGCATTGATGACTCTATCATTTTTTATCATCTACGCACCAGTTGCATGGTACATAAGTGATAAATAAAAACAACTTTTGATACTTCAAATCATTCGCGTCTCAGTTAGAAATAAGTAGCATAGATTGTACTTTAAATCGTTTCAAAAATCTTTGCAAATCGGCTTTTATCATCTCAACAGCAATGAGGTGTCGGTGAGTCTCAAGTCCACGCATACACAATGGTCACCCTGAGTTGAGAATAAAATCATTTTTCAAAAGCACATAGTGCGATTTAGCTTGATGTCAAAAACTCAAGTCTAGCATAGCTAGAAGATTTGGAATACCTATGCTTCCATCATTAACTTCACTTTTTTTTCTACTGATCCATTGCTTAATAAATCTATCTATTCTTATAATCCTCAATGCTCCATTCACCACTTTGTTATACCCCAGTTCATCAAACTTACCACACATTATGAGTTCAGGAACTTGCCACAATCATATGAGTTTAAGAACTTATCCTAGTCAGACCATAGGCGTCCATTCGCTGAGGGGTTCAAAACATACCATATGATTATGAGTCATGAACTTACCATAAGTATGAGTTTTAAGAACTCACAACTTAACCTTATATCCTCTACCTATTCATTATACACATGAGAAAAGAATCACCTTCTCAACATGCATATAACAAATAGCGCGACATTAGGTTCCAATGATTATCATTACCAGAAACTAAGTGGTTGTCAAACCAAACTCGGCCACTAATCAATATAGGAAGCTAAGCGGACAATTCCACGCCCATACAAAAAATTTGTCAACCTAACCACTATATCAACCAGGAAGCTAAGTGATTCTAAAACCAAGTACAAATTCCCCGCCCATACAAGGAATCATACAACTCAATTTCTTGAATTCGAGTCCTCAATTGAAAACCCATATAATCTTAACTTTCTCTTTTCTTAATACGAATTTTCTTTAATCCGTATCTTAACATTTTCCACTCATTTCTGAGTTTACATTGTACCATTTCATAGTACCTTCTCTTTATAGCATCAAGCTATATCATTCCAATCACTTAACAAATCATATGTTATTCAATGATTTAATCTGATCACGTGGTGATCTTATTTCGTAATCATTTCTCCTTATGCTTACGATCGTTTTACTTTACGATCTTCTTATTCTTCTCTTTAATCATATTATATTATGATTTTATTTACACTTTTCATCTTATAGACATAGTCTATTTATTTTCACTTTTCATCTCTATTACTGGAGTTAGGTAACTCCAGATTCTTATCCTTATATCTCTTCAAGATTCTTCTTTGAATCTTCTTTATCTTCTTCTTTACTTAATGATGAATTTCCATAAATTCATCTCTTATCGCTTAAACTCTATTCGAGTTTATTACTTATCATCTTTGTGGTTATAGCCTAAGGTACACCTACCTAAGGTTTATAACCTCTGACTTTTGATACCAACCGTGGCGACCTCGAATCCGGGTCCGAATCATGGATCCAGGTTCGCTATTTCTACAACTATCATAGGAAGATATAAACATAAATTGTTTATACATTAAACTTTACACACTATTCCCAAAATCGAGTAACCTTAACTTATACACAATCATGACTGTCTAACACATGACAATACTATTCTTCAACATACTTTACAACTTAACTTCACATTCTATCCCAAGTGAACTTTGCATCATCCTTTTCCCTGAATCGTCAGATTCGCTTTATCCGCAATGTTTTATCATGATATAGCAAGTGTGAGCATGAAAGTTGTCCAAATAAGTTTAAAAAAAACAAGGTAAAGATATATCACGATTGAAAGAGTTTGAATAATAAGTGGCTACCTTCACAATGTAGTTGTGAATTAGCATGAACAAAATTTCAAAATTTGAATGAACATTGAAAATGAACATAACAATTATATCTCGAATCGATTTGGTAATGAAGGTGATCAGCCTTTCATACCTGATGAATACATGCAATATGTACAGAGTACAATTCATAAGCATATCTGTCTGAAACCACTCTTAAAAGAGTTTAAGTAAAAAGAACTTGAAAAACTTGCATAAGCCATGCTCACGGGTCTCACTTCATACATCGCATTTTTCCTATTTTTGGACACTTTTGATTTTTTTGAAATTTTTACCCAGCCTCGCTAAAACAGCCATAAGTCTCGCGTTTTAAAACATTTTTGAGCGATTCTTGAGCCCACGCGAAGATAACTTCTAGGGCTACAACCTTTGTCTCACGACATTTTTCTAAAATCAGAACACAACAGTCCAAAAAGTTACATCAAGAAGGCTGTTCGGAAATTGAGGAACAGTTTTGCTACGCACCTTCCGAACGCCATAACTACCTCATCCGGAGTCGGAATTAGTCCGTTCCGGAGTCTATGGAAAGCTAAAACAGTGTACTACAACATATCAAAAGCCCAGAATTTTTAAAGCACAAAAACGGGACGAAATTGCCCTCGCTACTGACTGCCCCGAATCTGCCCATTTTTGGTTATAAAAACGGAACTGTTTTCACCAAATCAGTCACTACCCCATGTAAACTAAACATTTTTGAGTACTACCACTTGGGTTAACTAGTAAACACATATATCTAACATCCATTTTTGACGGATCGCAAAAAGAAGTCATAGATTTAAAACGGTGAAATTTCAAAGTACTAGAAAATTTTGATTCAAAACTAGAAAATAAATTTTCTTTATTCTTTTGATTCACCCAAATCAACATCAAAAATGAGTAAATCCATACATAAATCCATAGAAAACACATAGATCTTAAGGGTTTGAACATCCAAATCAAAACCCCTTTCATAAAAATTCCATAGAAAGAGATTAGAGAGAGATGTTATACCTTTCTTTTCTTCTCCTTCTTCCTTCTTCTTCATGGAGATCCTTCCATCTCCTCCTCTTCCCACACAAGGGCTTCGGCCACTTCCCTTTTCTCTCCCTCTCTTCCTCCCATTTCTTCTTTCTCTCCCTTTCTCATCTAATCCTTATCTTTCTTTTTTTCTTCTTTTATTCTAGCAACCTTATCTCTCTTCTTTTTTTTTTGAAAAAATTCGGCCAAGTGGCCTCCAAATCATCCAAGTGGGCTTAATTTAATTTACTTTCTAAATGACTAAAATGTCCTTCCATAATTGGCCAACACTTGGACATTTTATTTAATTCCTTTGGGCTATGTAATATTTACATAGTCCAATCATTTTCAATTGGTCTCACCCTAAATATTTAATTAGGGTACTCATTCCAAATATTTAGAATTTAAATCATTACTCTACTACATTAAATTCTATAACTCAGTTAAGCTTATTTTAATTAAGTTATAAAATTAATAACTTGAGATAATAAAAAATATATCTCTCAACTTAATATAATTTATTATTATCCCACAAGTGGCTTAACTTGGGCCATTAATTAATTCCATTGAGCTAGCCATTTTACTTGTTTTCTACTAACAAAAACTAACTTGGGCTTCCACCCAAAATTTGATTACGTCATTATAATACTTGTCACATACATAATATGTTGGGCTAGATTAAATAATTTAATCATCCTTAATCATTTATCTACAAGTTCCCATGCTTAATTAATTAATTGGGCTTGTTTAAATAATATAACCTCCTTAGCCCATTAAATCCACTTCTCTTGGACTCTATTCAAAATAATTGGGCTATAACCTTATTATAATCCATTATTTTTAATTCTATTTCATTCTACCCTTATCTTTAAATTAGGGTTTACATCTCTCACTCTAGAAAATAAATTCCTTACTCATGCCCTTTTAATTTCATAAACCAAATTATACTTGGTTATAAAATTAATTATTGGAGATACATAAAATAAATCTCTTAATGTCAAGATATACATTTATATACTAATATTCTCCTATATTATAACCTCTCAAAGTTATTTAATCACCACATCTAATATATATATTAGGTTACATAACTTAATTCTTACTTCACCCTTATATACAAAATAAATGTATTCACATTATATAATGTATATTTATTTACTCATATCCATAATTCATATAATCATAACATATTTCACTTCTCACACTAATTTTGACTTTTCTCCATAAAAGTTAATCGTTGACTTTGACCAAAAATCAATCTTTACACATTTTGTGCTTACTGTCCATTCTGACTAAACCCGACGTTTTGGACGCAATCGAGCAGTCCATGCTTCAAAATTCTATCTCTAACTCAAATTTTGAGTTTTAAATTACTCCCTTCTCATTGCTAATCGTATTATCTAACGACTTTATACTTATTCAAATTCTTATTTGCCGCTACTAAGGTTAACACTCTCAAACTATGTTAATTACTAACATAGTTTTATCTTGATCATTATATCATTAACTTAATTCATCATTCCTCTTGCTAAAAATATATATAGCACCTTACTAAGTATATATATTTCTATACATATACTCATCTATATTTAACCTCATAGCATCTCTTCATGTGAAATCTTATCTCCAATAATAAAATTTCCATATGTACTTATATAACATTTCTTAGACTATTCAGTTCACATCGAATTTACAGGTATCGTAATACCTTATTCTTAATATTCCTTCAAGTATATATTAATTCATTTCTAGGGTTTTGGAATTTTGTAACCCATATTTTCTCTATTCTCATTTGAATATCAAACCATATAGGTTTTTACTTGAAAATTTTAAATAAATCCTCAAATTCCCATCTAGGTTTTATTCTTTAACCTTTATTCTAATCATTCAAGATTTTAGAAATTTTCGGGTTATCACATAATCTACCTTCAAAATATTACATCAGTTTGCGGAATACATTATAAAATAAAATAAATCTTAAAACTTCAAGAATTTAAATAAACTTTAACTAATTCTCCATCACTTAGACATCGTGCCCTTTCCCTTGCTAGTAGATGGATCATCACCTCTTTCAACTTTAGCTGCATTGTTTAATTGCAAGAGTGAGCAAACAATTGCTCACTGACATAAAGATAGAATAATAACAACATGAGAGTGAACAACGAATACCGAATAATAAAGAACTTGTTCTACAAATTAAAATAGAAAACAAGTTCGAACTTTAATTATCTGAGGGTCTTATGACCACGAACTATATCCACGGTATTTATGTGTTATTACCTTAACCTTAACAGTCATTAGATTTTACAGACTCTTCTTAACGTACTCAGGGGGATCAGCCCTTTGTACCATGTATTGTGCACAGACATCTAAATGTTATACGTACAAAATCCCCTATGTTAGGGTTGTTCGTCTCAGTTTGACTTTTAGAATTTCCGCACTAAAGAAAGTTTAGTTTGGAACTAGCTTATCAGTGTTTCTAGAATTTTAGAACACTTATTCAAATTCAATCAATAAAGGTTTAATACAGAAATGTATAACTGAACAAGGCTATCCAAGTCAAAGATCGAATATCAACAATATATAAATGAATTAGCATGATATATATATATATATATATATATATATATATATATATATATATGAAAAGTATTATAATCAAGGAATTAAAACAATCTCCTTTGAATCAATGTATTAGAACAATATATGTTTTGAATACTAATAACAAGAAATGAGAATGTGAAACTCATTCGATGTAACAAATTAGGTTACATGAGCTTATTCAATCATTCATCAGAATAGAATCAATAGTCTTGCTCAATGACAAAGATAAGGTTTAGAAACTTGCACAATTAATATAAGAGTAGGGTTAAAGAACGTGCCTTGTTTGTAAGCTACACAAGTGTAAAATAATCTCCAATTATCCTACATACATCATTAACACCGCAACAACAATTAGTTGTATGAACATTAGCTTTAAGGACTTAAACCATCATTTAGGTCCTAACCTTAACTTAGCATCTAACCATATAGGTTAACACACTTAACGAATCTCAAATCTCACTACGAGCCAACATAACTTAATCGTTCACCTCTAACATTGAAAACACCACATTTGGTTTCATTTTATAACTTATTTAACAATTATTTAAAAATCTTTTATACTTTGTATTACAACGCATGACAACCCGTTATTGTAGTCTATATTGTGTCTTAACATTATTAACATGCATGCTAAACCAATACAAGTCTATTACACATGATCTGCAATTAAGCGATCAGATCGCTTACGCTTAGTAGGTATGGTGCAGCTGCGCCATACTTAAGCTTGAATTCCGCAAGACTGCTGCGGCTTTCTTGCCTAAAACGTAGCCGGCATGACATTGCAACAGTACTGTATGAGGCAAAGCGGCAGCGGTGAGCAGATTCTTAATTTAGCCCAACAAACACGAATTTCACCCAACAAACAGTGAAATTAACATCTACAATTGGTACAGACTATTACAAACATGTTTGCTAACATTTACAACCAATTAACACAATTTATCATCAACTAAAACTAGTTTAATTTCTCAAAATTCCATGTTTTCATATAAAACTCTATTTTTGAACTTCTTAGACAAAAATCATCACTGACATCTCAAAACTTGGCCAAAACACTTAATTCAAATTACGTTATGCTCGTTACTTTATAAGCTAGCATAAACTAGACTCACTTTACAGTTTAGCATACAAATTGGCCACTAGAATTAGTACTATTCACAAGCCATATGGAAAATATATACTGACATTACTTTTCTTCCTTTAAACCAATTTCTCACGAATTTGACAAACAAGTATCCAGTATTCATGATGATTAACAGATTTTGCAACACCATATACTCATATAATTCACGTGATTTCCAAATCATATCATATATATATATATATATATATATATATATACACCACCAAAACTACAAGTAACAAAACAATAGGATTAGTTTTAGTTTATACCTTAATCTTTGATGGTATGTTAGCAAAATTATGAGAAATCCTTTCCCAATGCCCTTCTTCTCCAAACCTCAATATCACTGTTTTTCTCTCTTGCAAATTCTCTGTATTTCTTCTTCTCTCCCAAACCCTCTATAAATTTGGCTTAAAATAAAAGACGCTTAAAAAAAATAAACTGAAGACTCCCTACTTCATCAGTTAAAAAATAAAAAGACGTCAGTTGGAAAAACCAAAGGCCACAAGGCCATGTTTGGCTAATCACATAATTCCCAAACCAAAATTATTATTATATTATTTATATTATATAGTTACTTGTCACACCCTAATTTAGTTAACCTAGATAACTTTAGTTTAAAAATCTTATTATCATTAGATATATAATTAATAAATAATTATATATCTAATTTAATTAATAAATTAGAAACATCACTTTATTTAATTTATTTATTTCCATTAAATTAAATAATTCATTTAGTTTAAGTATTCTCTTAAATATTAAACAATTGATTTAATTTAATTATTTCCTTAAATTAAATCCCTCAATAAAATTATCATTATTCAATTTAATTACTAAATTAATTCACCACAATTATCAATTATTCATTTTCCTTAATAAATAAATTATTTAAAATATTTATTTAATTCAATAAATATTTAAATTAAATTACAAATTTCTCGATCGTTACAATCTAAAATACTCCACAATCCTTCAAAATTAACTTTCATCATCGGCTAGACAAAATTTCCATAAAGCTAGAATTTGTGAGACATGCACGACACATAAAATGCAATGAAACATATACTAACACAAGTAATAATGACTAAAAACCAAAAAATTTCTACAAACTAAACATGCACATATACTAACACATAAACATTCCAATTTTAAACTAATCATGCAAAAACTATATGTAACTAATATGCAACTAACTACCCCGATACCCCCAAACTTATAATATTCATTGCCCCAATGAATAAAGGTATAGGGTTAAAGAAAACTCCCCTAATGGTCAGCTGCACCACCCTCGTCGGGTGGTGAATTCGGTGGTGGATATGGCATGGTAGTCCCGAACTGTGGCTACTTAACCATGGTTCCCTGTTGTGCAAATGCCTCTGCCAATGACCTCGTGAGACCCGTAGTAAACGCTACGAAGTTGTCATACATGGAATCAACCTTACGCTCCAACCTTCGGAGCTGGCGATCCCCAGGAGCAGCGGTTGCTTGAGTTGACGGGCATGCTTTTTCAAAATCCGGTGTCGGGCGCGCAAGAGATATTTCTGCACAGAATTGCAGCGCGGGCGCGCGGGTTTTCAAGGTATACATCGCGCGGCCACGCGACCCTGCTTCCTGCAATTCCAATCTGCATCTTCCAATACATAACACAGTGATTACTGCTTTTCAATTCTCCTGTAGAACACCAATTAACCATGTCAAAGTAGGAATTATTGAATACGCAAAAATGACCATCTAATCATCATACTCTCTATACTATGCTCAAATACAATCCAATGCAAATTCAGCTATCAACGTACTTATGCAGAACAAATCAAACTATCATAATTAAAAATGAAAATGAACTAACAAAAACAATCTAAACAGAATAATTAAAAGGTAGAGATAGAAACAATGGGTCGCCTCCCATCAAGCACTAAGTTATAGTTAATTAGCTTGACTCATTTCGTGACACCGCTATCCAATTCCTCTACGATAATCTAGGAACCCTCCATCCATTAGAACTGCAATGTGCATTGGGAGGTTCCTCATTATAAGAGTCTTCGGATTGAAGCCACCTAGCATATTTCTTGTACATGATGTCTCCATTTCTATTGCATCGCCAGGTGCTCCTCCCGTTGCATCTATAAATAGATTTTTGCATTGAGGCATGAAAGATTCAACGGGCTTTTCTTCTTCTTTTGTCTCTTCCTCTGCCCACCATGGTTTGTAAGAGGCCTCATACTCGCAAAAATTCTTACTTTGGATGTGACTACCAAGGGGATATGGGTGTGCAAAGTTCACTGAATTTTTTAACTCTAACTGAGAAGGCACTTGGGGTATTATACAAGTCAGCTCATGATCTTCATTTTCCATACCCCCAGTTGTCTCCTCAATGTCCACTCCTTTCAGTTCATTTAGTGGCATAAACACCTCTGGCTCTCCATCAGTTTCATCGTCCATGTCATAGCACCAATTGTTTGGAGGGCGATTGTTCAAGGCTTCGAACATTTGATCAATCTGATTCTAAAGATTTCGAATTGACCTCTCTTGTGACGATCCAGAAATTCGGGTTGTCCATAATTTAAGTTTAAAGAATTAGTTATTAATAAAAGGAACTTTTATTAATAATATTATGTGCTATGTGTTTATTAATCGTGCTATAACCTAGGATGATTATAAATCGGGAGTATTCTGGCTACGAGCTAGATTGAGCGAATAAGAATTTTCAAGACGAAAAAAAAAGTTTTCCGGGAACAAAATATTTTCGGGGAAAAAGACGAAATAGGCACTATTCATCCGTTTCTACTCGGAGATTTATTTTGAAATTCCGAGAAGTTATTGATTATGTAAAATGTTGAGACGTGATTCAAAAATATATCAGTTATGGCAAAAACGAAGTTTTCGCCTGCGGACTCAAAACCTAAGGGTTAGGAAAAGTGAGTTCCGAGAATTTAATGTTTACGTATAATAATTAGGATTATTATGTGTGAGCTATATGAGTATAGCAAGAGGGTTGGTACGATGTATAATTCGAATATCGTACGAACTATATATAAAGAAAATATGAGAATGAGACGCGTAGAATACGATTAGTTTTAATGGCTAAGTAAAGGATAAGTTAAGTAATGATTAAGTAAACTTAATAGCTAAGTAAAGTGCTTATGCTTAAGGGTTAAGTAAACTTAAGAGTTAAGCAAACTTAAAGATTAAGTAAACTTAAGAGTTAAGAAAACTTAAAGGCTAAGTAGACTTAAGTGTTAAGTAAACTTAAGGAGTAAGTTAACTTAGTCCTTAAGCCATGAATAGTAAGGAGGTTAGGGGGCAAAATGACTAAAATACCCTTAGCTAGGAAATTCTATAAATAGGAAGCTTAAATTATTTATATGGGATTTTGAAAATCCTACATCTAGAGAGAGAGATAGAGAGAGAGGGTTCAGATGAAGAGGGAGAAGGAACATGAACATGAATGATCGGATCGAAAGTGTTCGTGAAATAGAAAAGCTAGCAAATCGCCGACTTTGTCTAGCGGAAGAAAAATAAAGAAGAACGGTAATCTGAAACCTAGTCTTTTATAAATTTTCTTTAAGTTTTTATGTTTAAAAATATAAATTAATGAAGATAAGAAGTAGATAAGGTTAGAGATGAGTTCATATGGTTGAAATCATGAGAAAAGAAGAAATAAGAACTTCGAAGTTTAGTAAATAAATTTCTTAAGGAACTATAAGATTCGTAGCGAATTTGAACGATCCGAGTGGATTATATGAATAAGTACGTGAAATAAGTAAGGAATGGTGTTCTATAACATCAAATTCCAATAACAAGTGAAATCATAATCCAAAATATCGATTAAAACGAAGAACGAACGAAGAACTCGAAGAACGTTGTTGATGGACAAATTTAAAACCATCGTAGTTTAATTGTTGTTGATGGACAAGTTTAAAACCATCACATATAAGTTAGTTTAAAACCATCACATATAAGTTAGTTTCATATCACTTGGTTAGGAACGATAGAAACGTTCATGAAGAACAGATTAAAACTTAGCTATAACGAAGTTATGGCAAAAATTTCGTAAAAGTCAAATAAGAATTGGAAAGTTAGTAAATGAACCCGAACGTGTAGGGTTTCATAAGAATGTAAGAGAACATAGAAAACGTGAGTCGTGGACTCAAGAACGAGCGAGTTCCGAGTTCGGATGACCAAATTACGGACGAACAAACGAAGAGCGGTAAAAGCGTAAAAATGAACGAAGGGTGAAGATTAAGCCAATCAAATGGCACCTTAATGGATTCAGAATAAAGTTTTGTCCGAGGGGTATTGAAGTACGTAAGATAAGGAAGAGAATAGCTTTGGAACGACCTCATTCCGAGTTATAACAAATAAGTTATGGAAGTGGGAAGTAAGCGTCTCAGAACGATCAAAGACTTAGAAGAATTTTTCAAGAATTAGGGCTTGGCGCCAAGCACTCAACCATGCCTTTGTAAGGTGGCTGCTGCAGGCTGACCGGGGTGGAGTGTATGTAAACTCGCTAGTAGCACAAGAGATAAAGGAGAGAGTGAAATACTTGGCCAATGTTGGGAAAAAGCCAGAGATGAGCTTTTAACTGCTTAGCTCTTGGGGGAAATGTAAGGGACGATAAAGAATATAATATTCAACTAATGTAACACTTAATCAAGTAATGTAAACCTTTATTAAAGGTTGAACCTATAGATTAAACAAGATTAATTGACAAAGAATTTAATCACGGGATTACGTGTAGATGTCAAAGGGGACCGTAGTCGCGATAAGCGAAACGTGAGGGATTGCTATGGTTGTGATTCCTTAGACGTTGGTTGACGATGTTAATTTATAACATTTTGATGGTATGACATGGCATTGAGAGATGAATGTAAAGCATTTAGACACTGTGAACGCAACGTTGTTGCGATGAACGATCAGCGAACCGTATGGCTTTGACATTAAGAAAGAATAATGAACATGGGGTTCATGGGATGGATAACGATCGAAAGCAATTAAAACCTTGAGTAAAGGTTGAATGAGAGATTAAGAGACGAGCAACGTGAACGTTGAATAAGTAAACGATCCTCGTGAATCGTATTCGCGTTGACGAACGTGCTAAGTATACCCTGGTTGTATGACTTAGACGTTGATGAATGTAGTAAGTAAGATACAAATGGTATCAAGAAAGCCGTAACAAACGGTAATGAGATTAATGAAAGCCGAATGTGAATCGGATAAGAATAAATCCTGAGGTATGTCAATTACTTGCCAGAAAGCCAAAAGGAATAAGAAATTAACTTAACGAACATTATAATTTAATAGTTCGTATAAGTTAAGAGAAAGTTAGGTTGTGGTACAATCGTAACCTTTGATGGTTGACATATGGGAGCTGGGCTAAATAATTCCTTCAGAGAGCGAAGGTATATACAAAACTAGCAAGATCTAACTCACTGTGATGGCAGTGTAGATGAGACGGGAACTTGTTTATTGGTTGTTTGTGGGAAACCACTCAGAGTACCATATGGACTACTAGCGAAGACGCGATATGTGCTGAGTCCTAGAGAAGTTATAAGAATAAGATAATAATATAAATCATCCAAGATGATGAACGTTTTGAGTTAGACATCTCCGTATGTCATAAAGCCGTAATCTGGTAAAGGAACTTAGTCGCGTAAACTTATATTGCAAGAACGCGAACCCTAAGAAGTAAAGCTAAGTAAACCAATGCGTAAGTTCAATATATGACTAATTAGTGTTTATGTTTTCTCCTTATGTGTTATATAGGAATTGAAATGAGCAGGTTTTCATGCGACGTTGTGGTAGGCGTGAAGGCAAGTTTCCTAACTTCATTCATATTACATGAATGCTAGTTTCTTAAACTTCTCAGATGTTGTACTTGAGAAGTTATGTCTATATGCGAATGTGTGATATTTATACAAGGTGTTAGAACGTATGAGGCCTTAAGCCACAATTTGAACACTTCGGTGTTTCTATGATATTCATTATTCTGTAATTGAGCTGTTCAATACAAGTATGTTCTGTTTATACATAAACCGTTATTGTTAAGTCTGTGCTAATGATTCTAGCCAGATAGGATTTGTATGAAAAAGGTAGAAGCATGAAAGTGTTTCAAAGTGAAAATGACTGATGTTGTAAGATGATAGGAATCGAGACTATTCCTATTATTCAAGCTGCTTCATAACCTTTGTTCGATTATAGAAGTTCTAAAGAAATGTTTTAATTCTGAAGTTGTTTGTTCAACTGTTATGACCTGCTGGGCAATTAAATGCTCACACTTGCTTTAAATGAAAAACAATTTTTAGCGAACAAGGTTAGAAGAACTTAAGGATCCCGTAAAGATCAAGCTGACGGTCTCCAGATGAATTGTCATTCAGAGTGTGAAGGTAGCGAGAAGATCAAGTGAAGACTTGTAATTTAGAAAGATGAATTAAACTCTAAACTAGTTTAAGGAACTGTTATGTATCCTTAGTGGCGGATAAAGTCACTCTTGTAAGATGAAATGAATAATGTATTTATCATTATTTGTAATAAAAGAGGTCATAAGGTTCCAGAACCTTGGATTTGAGAGTGTATGTCGTTATATTGCATTATATAATGATGTATGTTGGATGAATGATGTACTCGTGACGTACGGAATCCGGGTATGAAAATAGACCAGATTTCTGGGCGTTACAAGTTGGTATCAAAGCTGATAGGTTATAAACCTTATGTAAGAGTACCTAAGACTATAATCGTAGAGAGAAGGATAAGAAGATCACCACGTGGTCATAGTGACTCGTAGTAACAGATTAGTTGTTAAACGATGAATGATTTATAGCTATGGCTATGAATGAAAGGTACTATGAAGTAGTACGGGAAGAAGAACTTAGATTAAGTTGTGAAGGATAGTATACGAATTAGAGAAAATTCGTATTAAGTTGAGAGAGATTTAGAAGCTGTAAAATTTTAATTGAGGACTCATATCAGCAGCTGAGTTGTATGATTCCTTGTATGGGCGGGGAAATTGTACGTGGTTTTAGAACCACTTGGCTTTTTATGCGATATAGTTGTTAAGTTGAACAATTCTTTGTATGGGCGGAGAATTGTTCTTGGTGTAACAACCGCTTAGCTTCTTATATCGCTCAGAAGCTGAGTTGACCAATTTTCTATATGGGCAGGGAATTGTGTTTGGTTCTACAATCACTTAGCTTCTGGTAGTGATAATCATTGGGATTGGTCGCGCTATCAAGATGTATATGATGAGAAGGTTAATCTTTTCTCATGTATATACTTGATAGGTAGAGAATGATAAGGTAGGTGCGTGTTCTTGAAACTCATACTTATGGTAAGTTCGTGACTCATAATAATATGGTATGTTTTTGAACGTCTCTGCGAATGGACGCCTATGGTCTGTCTGGATGTTCTTAAACTCATATTATTGTGGAAAGTTCCTGAACTCATAATGTGTGGTAAGTTGATGGACTGTACTAAGGTATAGGATATCATCTAGATATGCTAAGATTTCAAACTTTATTGAACTCGTGCTGATATGTACATTTTGAAAAGGAAAGGATTGGTTCAACTTTTGGAACCAACGTATTTTAAAAGAGCTATTCTTGATATGTCTATGCTAATTGCTTTAGCTAGACAGAAATTGATTTGAAAATATTCAAAATGAATTTTATATCATCTGTGCATTCGATGCAAGGGTGGTAAAACGATGGAGTTGTTAATACCATTGAACCTGGTGTTGGATGTGATCTTAGGATCAACAACCCGCTATGGTATGATGTATAATGATGAAGTCACAAACTGACGAAGTCCTCAACGTACTAGAAAAGTACGGTATCATGACGTCATAAAATGTTTTGATGTATTGCAAAAAGAATTTAAAGAAGTAGTCGATATCAATTGAGTTGACTAGACGAATTTTTCACGTTGAAATCCAATTTATTGGTATGGTCTAAGCTACTTGATTCGGCTAGACAAATGGTATGTCATTGAGCTTTCTTTGAGAACTTGTGCCAAACCAAATTGTTTTGGTGCGGAATCTAATGATTTAGTCTGAGGAGAATATGGAAGATGTAGTTACTTTCTTTGTGATTGTAAACTGACCGTTAAAGAAGGGCTTACAGCGAAATGCTGTTTAACCTAGTAAGAGTTCATGGTCGATTTGACCCCTCAGTAAAAGTATGAAAAGTTTTAAGAGGAAATTTTATATTCCTCGTTATTCCTTCTACTTCATGATTCTTGATAGGTTATGGGGGTTAGGAATGAGGGAAAGATAAGAACTCCGTTGAAGAGAAGTAGGCTAAAATTTTGAGGATGAAATTCTGTGAAGAAGGGGTGAATGTGATGACCCGGGTAAGGGTGTGGTTTTAAGAAATTCCGAGGACGGAATCTTTATAAGTGGGGAAGAGTGTGACGACCCGGAAATTCGGGTTGTCCAGAATTTAAGTTTAAAGAATTAGTTATTAATAAAAGGAACTTTTATTAATACTATTATGTGCTATATGTTTATTAATCGTGCTATAACTAGGATGATTATAAATCGGGAGTATTCAGCTACGAGCTAGATTGAGCGAATAAGAATTTTCAAGGCGAAAATAAAAGTTTTAAAGAACAAAATATTTTCGGAAAAAAAAGGCGAAATAGGCACTTTATTCATCCGTTTACGCTTTCGGAGATTTATTTTGAAATTTAGAAGTTATTGATTACGTAAAATGTTGAGGCGTGATGGAATATTCAAAAATATTTCGGTTATATGTAAAGCGAAGTTTTATCTGCGGACTCAAAACCTAAGGGTTAGGAAAAGTAAGTTCCGAGAATTTAATGTTTACGTATAATAATTAGGATTATTATGCGTGAGCTATATGAGTATAGCAAGAGGGTTGGTACGACGTATAATACGAATATCGTACGAACTATAAATGAAGAAAATACGAGAATGAGACGCATAGAATACGATTAATTTTAATGGCTAAGTAAAGGATAAGTTAAGTAATGATTAAGTAAAATTAATAGCTAAGTAAAGTGCTTATGCTTGAGGGTTAAGTAAACTTATAGGTTAAGTAAACTTAAGAGTTAAGCAAACTTAAAGGTTAAGTGTTAAGCAAACTTAAAGGCTAAATAGACTTAAGTGTTAAGTAAACTTAAGGAGTAAGTTAACTTAGTCCTTATGCCATGAATAGTAAGGAGGTTAGGGGGCGAAATGACTAAAATACCCTTAGCTAGGAAATTCTATAAATAGGAAGCTTAAATTATTTATATGGGATTTTGAAAATCCTACATCTAGAGAGAGAGAGAGAGAGGGTTCGGATGAAGAGGGAGAAGGAACATGAACATGAATGATCGGATCGAAAGTGTTCGTGAAATAGAAAAGCTAGCAAATCGCCGGCTTTGTCTAGCAGAAGAAAAATAAAGAAGAACGGTAATCCGAAACCTATTCTTTTATAAATTTTCTTTAAGTTTTTATGTTTAAAAACATAAATTAATGCAGATATGAAGTAGATAAGGTTAGAGATGAGTTCATATGGTTGAAATCATGAGAAAAGAAGAAATAAGAACTTAGAAGTTTAGTAAATAAATTTCTTAATGAACTATAAGATTCGTAGCTAATTTGAACGATTCGAGTGGATTATATGAATAAGTAGGTGAAATTAGTAAGGAATGGTGTTCTATAACATCAAATTCCAATAATAAGTGAAATCATAATCCAAAATATCGATTAAAACGAAGAACGAACGAAGAACTCGAAGAACACGCGAAGAACACGAAGAACGTTGTTGACGGACAAATTTAAAACCATCGTAGTTTAATTGTTGTTGATGGACAAGTTTAAAACCATCGCGTGTAAGTTAGTTGCATATCACTAGGTTAGGAACGGTAGAAACGTTCATGAAGAACGGATTAAAACTTAGCTATAACGAAGTTATGGCGAAAATTTTGTAAAAGTCGAACGAGAATTGGAAAGTTAGTAAATGAACCCGAACGTGTAAGGTTTCATAAGAATGTAAGAGAACATAGAAAATGTGAGTCGTGGACTCAAGAACGAGCGAGTTCCGAGTTCGGATGACCGAATTACGGACGAATAAACGAAGAGCGTTAAAAGCATAAAAATGAACGGAGGGTGAAGATTAAGCCAATCGAATGGCACCTTAATGGATTCAGAACAAAGTTCTGTCTGAGGGGTATTGAATTACGTAAGATAAGGAAGATAATGGCTTTGGAACGACCTCATTTTGAGTTATAACAAATAAGTTATGGAAATGGGAAATGTATGGGAAAGCCAGAGATGAACTTTTAACTGCACAGCTCTTGGGGGAAATGTATGGGACGATAAATAATATAATATTCAACTAATGTAACACTTAATCAACTGATGTAAACCTTTATTAAAGGTTGAACCTATAGATTAAACAAGATTAATTGACAAAGAATTTAATAACGGGATTACGTAACCAATGTCCGGGGACCGTAGTCGCGATAAACGAACGTGAGGGATTGCTATGGTTGTGATTCCTTAGACGTTGGTTGACGATGTTAATGTATAACATTTTGATGTTATGACATGGCATTGAGAGATTAATGTAAAGCATTTAGATGCTATGAACGCAACGTTGTTGCGATGAACAATCGGTCTTAGCATACAGCGAACCGTATGGCTTTGACATTAAGAAAGAATAATGAACATGGGGTTCATGGGATGGATAACGATCGAAAGCAATTAAAACCTTGAGTAAAGGTTGAATGAGAGATTAAGAGACGAGCAACGTGAACGTTGAATACGTAAATGATACTTGTGAATCGTATTCGCGTTGACAAACGTGCTAAGTATACCCTGGTTGTATGACTTAGACGTTGATGAATGTAGTAAGTAAGATACGAATGGTATCAAGAAAGCCGTAACAAACGGTAATGAGATTAATGAAAGCCGAATGTGAATCGGATAAGAATGAATCCTTAGATATGGCAATTACATGCCAAAAAGCCAAAAAGAATAAGAAATTAACTTAACGAACATTATAATTTAATAGTTCGTACAAGTTAAGAGAAAGTTAGGTTGTGGTACAATCGTAACCTTTGATGGTTGACATATGGGAGCTGGGCTAAACAATTCCTTCAGAGAGCGAAGGTATATACAAAACTGGCAACCGATCTAACTCACTGTGATGGCAGTGTAGATGCGACGGGAACTTGTTTGTTGGTTGTTTGTGGGAAATCACTCAGAGTACAATATGGACTACTAGCAGAGACGCGATATGTGCTGAGTCCTAGAGAAGTTATAAGAATAAGATAATAATATAAATCATCCAAGATGATGAACGTTTTGAGTAAGACATCTCCGTATGTCATAAAGCCATAATCTGGTAAAGGAAGTTAGTCGCGTAAACTTATATTTCAAGAACGCGAACCCTAAGAAGTAAAGCTAAGTAAACCAATGCGTAAGTTCAATATATGACTAATTGGTGTTTATGTTTTCTCCTTATGTGTTATATAGGAATTGAAATGAACAATTCAGCGTAAGTTGTAGCTGGGCGTAAGGCAAGTTTCCTAACTTCATTCATATTACATGAATGCTAGTTTCTTAAACTTCTCAGATGTTGTACTTGAGAAGTTATGTCTATGTGCGAATGTGTGATATTTGTACAAGGTGTTAGAACGTATGAGGCCTTGAGCCACAATTTGAACACTTCGGTGTTTCTATGATATGCATTGTTCTGTAATTGAGCCGTTCAATACAAGTATGTTCTGTTTATACATGAACCGTTATTTTTAAGTCTGTGCTAATGATTCTAGCCAGATAGGATGTGTATGAAAAAGGTAGAATCATGAAAGTATTTCAAAGTGAAAATGACTAATGTTTTAAGATGATAGGAATCAAGACTATTCCTATTATTCAAGCTGCTTCATAACCTTTGTTCGGTTATAGAAGTTCTAAAGAAATGTTTTAATTCTGAAGTTGTTTGTTCAACTGTTATGACCTGCTGGGCAATTGAATGCTCACACTTGCTTTAAATGAAAAACAATTTTTAGCGAACAAGGTTAGAAGAACTTAAGGATCCCGTAAAGATCAAGCTGACGGTCTCCAGATGAATTGTCATTTAGAGTGTGAAGGTAGCGAGAAGATCAAGTGAAGACTTGTAATTTAGAAAGATGAATTGAACTCTAGACTAGTTTAAGGAACTGTTATGTATCCTTGGTGGCGGATAAAAATCACTCTTGTAAGATGAAATGAATAATGTATTTATCATTATTTGTAATAAAAGAGGTCATAAGGTTCCAAAACCTGGGATTTTAGAGTGTATGTCGTTATATTGCATTATATAATGATGTATGTTGGATGAATGATGTACTCGTGACGTACGGAATCCGGTTGTGAAGAATGACCGGATTTCGGGGCGTTACATCTCTTGCTCAATCATCTTCTCCTCAGTTGATGCTACAAACTTGAACCACAAATCCTCCAATCTTGAATTATCTTGTTTAGTTTCAAAATCCATGTATTGAGGACCATTCATTGAGAAGTTAATGAGTTGTTCCATCTGTTTGTTAAGATTTTGGCTTGATAACTCCTGACTCATCATAATCTCTTCATGGTCTGCTATGCTTTTTCACATGAATTCCTTCAACCTTGAATTTTCCTCTTGTTGCGTTTAAGGTGGATATGAGAAATCTGATGGATGTGTTAGACTTGGGATGCAGTATTGGTCGGGATAGTAATAACTCCATTCATAATCTGGGTGATACCCCCAACCTTGTTGATAATCAAGATAAACATCGTTGTTGAAGTAATCACCCCCAAACTGCACTTGTCCAACCTTGATGTTGCACTGATAACTCGGATGCTCGCCAGTACAGTATTCACATGTAACTACTATCTCTCGAGTGTGTTGGGCTGTAAGAATATCCAACCTCTCCAAAAGTGTTGCAATTTATGCTGACAATATAGAAAATACATTGAGTCCCTCAGTGCTTGTGTCCCTTGGTTGAATCATATTTGCATAAGGCCATTGATAAGCAAAGTTACCCATGGTACCTGAAAAGAGAGAAATATAAGAAGATAATTAAAGTAAAAAAAATGTTTAAATTAAGACCAATTTGATTGAAATTAATGTTGGAAAAAATTTATTAAGCTAATTCCCCAGCAACGGTGCCAAAAACTTGTTGGTCGTTTTACCGATCAATATATGCGTGCAAGTATACACGGTCAACAAGTAATAAAGAGTAGGTAAAGTATCGTTCCCACGGAGAATTAACTAATAAAGTTCACCAAACACTAACCCATAACCATTTCCGTCTTATTTAAACGAATGATTTGATTTTTATATTTAAACTACGAAATTAAATAAACCTAATTATTCCTAGAGTGATACTAGATAATGAAGACCTGATATCACAATTTCATCTATTGAATCATTTAAATCAACGCACTCCCTGTTAAGCCAAATTACTCGCACTGGATTGCTAGTCGAGAACACAAAAGTAAAGTACATCCATATCTCAATGTACCATACCCATATCACATATAATCCACAATTGACAGAATACACATGAACACCAACATTACTTAAACCACTATATGTCTTTGCGATTTACAAATAATTAGGGTTTAAGCCCAAATTCTCAATTGACTACGAGCGATGCCTCGGTATATGTCTATCCTAAGCATGAATCATACATTCCATCACCATGTAGAACATACAAATACAAGCTATAAAGATCAGATCTAAACCCATACTTCATCTTTCTAGTTCATATGGGTTATCACAGTAATTGATGGCCAATCAACTAAGAAAATAAGCACGAATCTTAATATACAATCTCATAACAATTAATAAGACTAACAACGAAGCATATCACAAATAACTAATCCATAGAATCCATTGCAATCTCAGAATAGAATTTAAATCATATCTAAATTAACACTATCATCCACATATAGAATAACATCGTAAGATACAGTTAGGAATCAAAGAGAGAATAAAAGTAAGGAATTGTAGTGCAAATCTGTTCTCATGATCCAAGATTGAATCTTCAATGCTTTCCAATTGCTTCAAGTCTTGATCTAATCACACTCGAAATTAACTACACTAATCTACTCTATTCTATTATTGAAATTTAAGAGAGAAAGAAAACCCTTGTTCCTTTTTTCCCCAAAGGGGTGGTATCCCTTTCATCTGATAATACGTCTAATATATAAGCCCTAGTTCAACCAACACTGAAAATTTCAAAAATAAAATAAAGTCAAGAATCTATAGTCGATCGATGGCGCTGCGTGTACGCACGTGATCCCTTTTAAACAAACAGTTGGTATGAAAGTGCAAAATAAGTTATGTTCGGTTAATGACGCGGGCGCGCGTGTTTTAGCCTGTAAAGCCGCGCGGTCGCGTGGCTCCTGAATTCTTCATCATGTGCTTTGCTACTGCTACTGCGTCTTTGACATGCTACTCTTGCATCTTTGTTCATCAATGCTCAGTTTCATCTGTCCACTCGACCCTCTTGTCATGTCATCATTGATCTCATGCCACATACCAATGCCAAGCTATGCTATTTCCTGCACTTTTACACCAAAGGAGTTCTCAGTACATATAATGCAAAATAACAAGAAATGCAACTAAAAACACACTAAAATGTACTTGAGATGGGCATAGATCTCGTGAATTGATATCCAAAAAGTAGGTGTAAAACCTACTTATCATAGAGCATGATATCTACTATCTTCTATGAATTAAAAAGTTTATCATCAATTTTATCGCTGAGACTCAGCTTAATAAATAAACCACATCATCGAATCAACCCTGCACTACGGCCAAGGATATTCATGTAATCATCAATGGTCATGATTATACTGAATAATCCATGGTCATAATCATACCAACAACTGTCCATCAATGCAGTACAGGCCAATGAGAATTTTTACCACATCATTTGTAACATTACGGTCATGATTATACCGAATAATCCCTAGTCAAAATCATACCAATCAATAGTACATCTATGCACGTAAGCCACAGATGATTTTTATCACAATATAAGCATGAGGATGCCGACAATGATATAAGAATTCAATTAAAAGAAAGCAAAGGATAAATTTTTAAAGATTATAACTTAATTTATCCATAATTTAATAATGTCCAAACTGTCAACATGATACTGCTTTGTGGAGTAAAATTCAAGGATAATATTGTATCAAAAATGATTTGACCAAGAAAGAAATCAATTTTTTTCATGAATAATTCTCCGGGTGAATAGTACCTGTGAATAGTACCCCGTGAATAGTACTTTGGGAATAGTACTTTGTGAATAGTACTCGTGAATAGTACTTTGTGAATAGTACCCATAAATAGTACTTTATGAATAATACCCCTTGAATAGTACTTTGTGAATAATACCGTAAAAATGAATACTACTCATGGACAGTACTCCGGCATGAAAAGCTTAAAATTTAACAAGAATGTGCAAAAAATATCCTTGTGAAACGATACTAGAGAAGCGCAAATTTCAAGGATATTCTACTAATTTCACAGAGTATAGAAGCAATACTTTAACAAAATGAGGGTATAATCAGGAATACGAGACCAAATAATATTACTCATATACTATAAAGTATGGAAGAAAATATTATTCCTATGAATACTGAACAAAATAATATCACATGCCTCAGAAGAAGACTGGATACTGGAATAGTGAAGTAATAGACTTCTCTTCTACTTTCTCTCTAAAGCTTCTCTCTCTATAGCTTCTCTTTCTATAAATGCTCTTGTGAGTCTTAGTGAATTGGTGAGAATGAAATTAAGAAGAATGAGCTTCTATTTATAGGAAAACATAGTTTCGAAAATTGCACAATTTGGGGCTCGAAATATTACAGTATAATACCTTCATCTTTTCCTTCATTTTTAATTTAGTCCTGCAAGTATTATCAAACTTGCACCACCTCCCCTAATAGTATATCATGTGAATCAATAGTACAATCATATGAAAAAAATAATTACAATATAGTACCTTCATCTATACCTCCATTTTTAATTTAGTAATGCAAGTATTATCAATCTTGCACCACCTCCCCTAATAGTAAATGCATGTGAATCAATAGTACACACATGTGAACAAAGAGTTATAAGCATGTGAATTAATAGCAATTAATTGCTCATTTATCCAATTAATTACCCGATTGGTCAATATAACCTCCAGACATCAATTATCATCGGAATAGATGTCGATTTCCACTAACACTAATAATCCCAACATAATGGAAATACCAATTTCATCTTTAATCAACACGAACTTATTCATCATTAATATTATAACTCACAATATTTAACAACCAGATCATTCCCAAGAAAGAGGGGGCTTTCCGATAAGGATTTCTCCCTATTGGCGCGCAATTAGGTGACCAAACCTCTCCTTGACAGAACTTTCTAGACATTGTCAATATTCCAAATAATAATATGAATAACTTTGTCATCTCAATTATTGATTTAATAACATAAGATATTATACAGATGATACTGTGACAATAATTAAATCAATAGTATGAGAGATATTATGCAACAACTATTGTAGTAATAATCGAGTATAACTGAGTGACTTATCACGTAAACATCAATAATCAATACCGTGTGCTACTATTCAATCACGCGCATTACTGTACTTTTACCACCGGGTAGTTCAACAGTTTAACGGTAAAACTTTTGCCGTTATTTTTATAGAAAGATAATTATGTCGTTTTCTAACTACGACAATACTTTCGTTGTGGGATCCACCAATGATTGCGTCGTCGTACGAATATTTCCTGTTAAAACGAATATTCTCCGACCATCGAATATTATATAACCACTTGCTTACTTTGCAAAATTTGTAAATAATACCCACAACTATAACATTATTCAAATCCACACCATAATATTCAAAAATATATTTCAAGAAAAATTAATCTTTATTCATAAAAGTTGGTATCTTACATGAACAATCTTCTTCGAAGGGGAAACTATATTTGTTGGGAGAGCGACGTGCGACTTGAAAACGATTAAACGATATGCATAACGTAGGGTACTTTTTAGGTCGATCACTGGTGTACTCGTTTTGTTAGATTATCGATATATTCTTTGTTAATTCTAGTAGAAGTTCATAGTCCTTAGTGGCTGCTCAATATTTATTACTTTGAAATCTTGAATTGATTAAGCGTTGAATCTTATTGATATCTTTTCTCGTCCCTAGCAACTATTATTGAGAAGCATTGATACTTTTGCTATCCTTGAACTATCATTATTGTTGTACCTTGAGAAATTAAAACTATATTGAGCACCCTTTATTATTATATTAATTCACGAGCAAACTTGTTGCTCATTCTTGCTTTCCCTAAAAACATTTCAGTTAAGGCAAAGCAATGCCACTACTACAAAACAGTAAATAGATAACGCGTAAAAAATGTTGTAGAAGGTCTTACAGAAACGTCGTGGTTAAGGGTGTCATCTATTTGACACCTTTATACAATGTTTTTAAAACGTTGTAGTTTGACACATTACACAACGTTTTTTCTTTAAAAACATTGTATATTTGTTTTCTATAAATTATTGGATGCTTGGAAACGTTGTAGATGATATGATTCCACAACAGTTTCTGGCTTAAAATGTTATGGTTTGGTAAATCAGACAACGTTTAGACTCATTTATATAACGTTTATAAAGTTTCATCTATTTAGATTGCTTTATACAATGTTTTTAAAAATTAGTAGCTTGATTTTAAAATGGTGTAATACATGATGTTGTAATAGTTGTTGTGGTTCACATGTAATAGCCCAATATTTTTAATATAATTAAATAATAAATTTTGCATTTAATTTTTTTTTTCCATATAAAGGTAGGATTATGTGCAAAAGAAAAGTATATATATTTATGTGATAAATAAAAAAATTTATTACATGAATGATTGTAAATAAATTCTTTTTAAGAATTATTGATCATTATAGATTATATTTTTATTATAAATTAATTTTGTAAAAAATATTTATTATTTATTTTCCATGAAAATATGATTATTATATATATGATATGATTATAAGGATTATTATGATATGTATTTTTATTATAGTTAAGTTCACTATTTTAACTTAATTAATAATGGTTTATATGAAGGTTATGTCGGATATGAATTCAAAACCCTAATTCTTGATTTTGAATAAGGAATAAAAATAATAATATAACATTATTTATATTTCAGCGATATAAACATGCCTTATATGTGTGTGATGTTAATGTGCGGAACAATTATAGTAAAACAGTGCAAAACCCTAGCGTTACTGATAAACTATATTACATAAGTCAATTACGATTGTAAGAATTGTTAAGTTGTGTGTTATGTAATTAATGACAATTATTATATTTAATGTTAATTAGGTAAACCCTAATTAATATTTAGAAACCCTAATTACTAAATTAGAACCGTAATTGCTAAGTTATAAACCCTTATTTTTAATTTAGTAAGGTTAATGATAATTAGTAAAGTATGAAACCTAATTTACAAGTCCTAGGTGATTAGTAAACCTTATTTAATTAGGGAACCCTAATTCACTTTTTAGAAACTAAGATTTCCATTTTAGCCCTAATTACAAAATCCTAGAACTTGGACTTATAGAACCTTAGGGTTAAACCCTAAGGGTTAGAATAGATTGCCCACTTTGCCACTAAAAGTAAAAACCAAATGACAAAATTGCTTTTGATGAATATTTTAATAAGGTGGAGTGTAGATCTAGCCCTAGTAAGTGGTTGGTGACCAACTCTAGCTAGCCATGTGCCTACATATTATTACATATCAAGAAAGAACCTCTTAGCTAAATCCATAGCACCACATTATTTATAAGATCAAAGAGAGAGAAAAGTCACATATTAAGCCCTTTGTACAACCAATACTCAACTCACTTCTCTCTCAACTCAAACCTCCGAATTCTAGTATTGGACTAGTCCCTAATGAAGCCCCACTAACACTTTTAGCATATCAGAAGTCAGATTCAAGACCTTGTTCAAGAAAGGTAAACCCTAAGCCAAGAAAATTTAATCTTATATGATATATTAGATTTGATGTATAAATGTTTAAATATGTTGTATAAGGTGTGAATCAGTGATCTGGGTTGCTAAATAGTGGATCCATAACATTTATATGCTCAATTTAAGTTTGAACAAAATGGGAAATTTTCAAAAGTGGTCCGACAAACGAATGTCGCACCACATAGATCTTTATCCGGTTATCACTTTTGTTGTTTAAATGTTTGGACATGTAGTATGCTAGAAGGACTTTGATCTGGACTTGAAATCATGCTTAGATCATGCACATATTTCATGTTATTATTGGTCAAAGGTCGTTGACCAGCCATGACTGGGCGTTTCTAGGTAACCCAGAAACTGCCCAGAAAGGTCTGACAACGATTTCAAGTGTTTAGATCTGTCAGTGTGTTGTTGTTTTGATTCTATTGTTGTAACTAGCTTGTAGTTGGTTATACATACTACTTATTCATTCTCTTAGAACACCAAAATAATAAACAGGTTTCTTGCAGTGGACAGTCAAACCAAGCAAGAAGTTCACGAAATGAGTTTTCTGGGTAACCCAAAAAACTTAAATCGTGACTTCTGACATGGTTTAATTCTGTTAGATCTAGCGTTTGTTTTGTTGTTATGATGATGTTATGTAATAGATCTGTACACCTACATGTCTTATACACACTAAAAGCTTAAGATCACAAATACATTACAATCATAGCATGTAGTGAAGGGGCCCAAAGTAAGACCCTCGAATCGTTTCTTCATTTATGGATAACCCGTAAATAAAGAATACTCTCCGATGTACCACTTTGATGGCTTAGATCTCCTTGTTGTGATGTGTTATGACTTAGATGATGATTGGATCTTGTAATGTTACAACAATACTACAATGTCAGTGTCTTAGTTAGCTCAGATCATGATTAGACAGGGAATTAATAGTGGTCAAACATAACCCCTTGAACACTGCCTTGTCAGTGTTCTTGAGCTCAAGAACACCAACAGCGACAGAAAGTGTCGCTATAGCCTATAACGACGATTTCTATTAATTTAGTTTTCTAATTTCTGGAAAATGATTAAAAATAGAAATAAATTCTAAAAATCATTCAAAAATAGTAAATAAATTCCAAAAATTATAAAATAAGTTTTAAAAATTATTTTAAGTCATGAAAATTAACTTTTAATAATTTGGCATATTTTCCATAAATATTAGTGATTATTTGAATATTATTTATTTAATAAATTCATTAAATAAATTAAACAAAAAAGATTTTATTATATTAAAAATCATTTTAAATGATAATAAGGTATTTAATAATATTTTAAGTTATAAAATGTAACTTTTAATATTTTAAAGTAAATTTTATTAATTATTTAATATTAATGATATTAGATTTATTTAATAATTATATTAAATCAATAGATTAAAATGATTTTATTGATTTAAAAATCATTTAAAAGGATATAAATGGTTTAAAAATACTTTAAGTAATTATAAATGACTTTTAATATTTTAATATTAATGGTAATTATTTAAAATGATTTTAAATGTTTTAAAGATCATTTAAGGGTAATATTAATACTTTAAAAATATTTTGAGTTATTATAAATACCTTTGATATTTTGGCAATGGTTGCATTAATATTTTAATATTATTTAAATATTAATAATAATAGAATTATCTAATATTTAAATCATTTAATAATGATTCTAGAGTTTGAAAAATCAAGATAAATTATAATAATTATTTAGAAATTATTATAAGGCATTTAAAAATAATATAGCTGGTATTTAGAATATCCAAGATAATATTGAACTACTTGATAGAGTTTTAAACTCGATAATTACCCGATAAAGCCGTCAGTATACCGAAATACTACCGAAATTGATCCGAACCTATATAATTTGACTGTATATGTAAGACCCCAACTTTTTATAAATGAAATTAAATTTCCTTTATTTATTATTTTGAAGTAGTTATGGTTGATTTGATTAATGTGGTTAGTTATGGGTAAAATGCACAAATATTTTAAATAAGCAAGTGGTGGTTATGGACGCCCCAAAATAGGTCCAATCCACCCAACCTATTCTCGAGTCGCCAAATACATGGCATGTAAACAACTACAACTTCATTAATACAATTGTTGTGCAAAAATATGATAACACGTAAACTGTAAGTTTAAATACAAATATTATCTTCTAGACAATATCCACACTCAAATAAGTCCTCATTACAATTATTGATACACTATTTTAAAAAATAGTGAGGACTACTAAAATAACTGTCTTGAACCATCACTCCACACCCCGACTAGTTCCCGCTATATTCTCGTCTCCTGAGAAGAAAAATGGAACAAAAAGGAAAAGGGTGAGCTCAACTAGCCCAGTAAAGAATATTATGACTAAGATAATGTACAACAAATTATCCTTAGTCTTCAACTGGGAAAAATCTGATAGAATACAATAGACAACAAGTTTTAGATCAACAACTGCAGCGGAAACAATAATTCATTAGAAGAGTTAAATAGAGAATAAAATCTACTATCTTCTATATATGAATTTAAAAGTCCATCGTCAATATTTTATCCCTGTAACATCAATCAACATATATCTGGAATCAAATATTTATCTTTACACTACAGGCCAAAGATATTCATCAGTTGGTCATGTTCATCTAAACACATGTTCATCTTTGCACTACGGGCCAAAGATATTCATCAGTTGGTCATGTTCATCTAAACACATGTTCATCTTTGCACTACGGGCCAAAGATATTCATCAAAAATTATTCATCTTTGCACTACAGGCCAAAGATATTCATCAAAAAATCATTCATTTTTGCACTACATGCCAAAGATATTCAGTAATATCATCATTTAGGACTGAGGATGATGAAAAATATTTTAAAGAAAACTAATCCAGTGAAATAAAAGAACAAATATTAAGGATTCATAATTTACACAATCCAAGTTCAAAAATACTTCATAAATAATCAGAGTGGAGTAAAATTCAAGAATGAAGACCAAAACATAGATCCAATCAAAGATAGGAATCACAACAGACAATCTTGGAAACAGAAAAGAAAATTTAATTTTTTCTGTGAATAGTGTCGTATTCGTGAATAGTGCCATATACGTGAATAGTGCCGTATACGTGAATAATAACTCTGACACTAAAAGATAGAAATTCCACAAGAAAAATCATCATGCTTCGTGAATAGTACTCGTGAATAGTAACTCATGAATAGTAACTCATGAATAGTAACCCCGACATGAAAAAGTTCCAAATTTGATAAAAAGTTCCAACCAATATTTTGGCATAATGATATTGAAGAAATAATATCACTTACGAAGAAAATAACATCTCTTACCTCAAAAGGATAGTACTTCTGACTTGAATACTGAATATAGTGCTGAAGAAAACTTGCACCGTATAGCAACACTCAAAGTATCAAAATACTCATAAGAATATGCTTGATAATATAGAGAGAAGAGAGAGAAAACTTCGGTTTACCGTGTGATTTTCAATTCTAACATAATAATCACCCTATTTATAGGAAAATACTTAGAACACCAAAGTAGAAAATTTAATAAAATATTAATATATGTATATATATATATATTAAATTCCTTAGCCCACTCTTTTGTTCTAGACATCACCATACAAGTGATATAATCACCAAAACGCGTTTTCTAAACAAAAATTTTTAAAACTCCAAAAATCAATTCAGACCCGATATACTGGAACTTCAATAATTCACAATAAATAGCCCTTTTATCAGAAAGATTCGAACCACATGTCTTTTCCATAGGAAATTTCATTATCTACAACTTTGTAGAAGAAAAGTTTTCCAAATTCCAAACAGAAATTGACCGAAATCCACAAACAGACGATTTTACAGGCTATAATCAAATTTCAATCAAGAAATGGGGTCCACCGACACACAAAATATGTGTTAATCATTTAATACAAAAAAAATACTCTTCCTCCTCATATACTCATATATCCCACATTCATTGTAAAAATATCACCATTATTATATAATAATAATATAATAAAATATTATTTTATCAGAAAAGATAAAATATCAATTTTTAACAATTGTCACTTTAAAAATTTTCTCCATCTATATCCACATAAAATCAATATTTTCCTCATCATATAAATTAATAATTAATTATTCACGAGATAATATTACGAGAATCACAAAGATCGGCAACGGTGCCGCTCCTAAGAAAGATGTGGCTTTCCAATAAGAATTTCTCCTTACTGGCGCGCAATTAAGTGACCAAATCTCTCCTTAGACAAAACTTTCTAGACATTGCCAATAATGTTATCTAATAATATTATTCAGATAATATGAATTATTGCTCCGATAATGGAAACTACTGTGTAGTGACAATTATTGAAACAACAATAATATAAAATATCAACGTAGCAATTATTGAATCAATAAAATAAAATAATGAAAAAGAACTTACTGTAACAATTATTGAGTAGTGCCTTTACGTAAGAATCAATAATTGATGCAATACCGCAAAGCCATCTTGTGCAACAACGCCAGACATCTTGTATTTTTACCACCGGGTATTCCAACAAGATTTAATGGTAACAACTACGTAGTTATTTATAAACAACTTATACTTGTCGCTTTCTTCATTCATCCAATCGTTATGGGGCCCACACAAGGTTGCGCCCTAAATACGAATATTCCCCGACAGTAAGAATATTCCACGACCAAACGAATATTCCCCGACAACAATGAATATTTTATAACCACTTGCTTATTTAAAATATTTGCGCATTTTACCCATAACTAACCACATTAATCAAATCAACCCCTTACTATTTCAAAATAATAATTAGAGAAAATTAAATATTTATTTATAAAAAGTTGGGGTCTTACAACCTCCCCTCCTTATGAAATTTTATCCTCGAAATTGACATGCGTAGACATGCTCCTTCCTATCCAAGATCTTGACCGGTACATCCTCGTACGTTAAATCTTCTGCTATCTCGTCTGGTTCTAACTCAATAATGTGGTTTGGGTCGTCCACATATTTACGTAACATCGATACACGAAAAACGTTATGAACACGCGTCATACTTGGCGGTAAAATGTGTCTATAGGCCACAGTTCCTGCTTGATCGAGAATCTCAAATGGACTAATAAATCGAAGGTTTGAGCTTTCCTCATATCGCCGATTCTCACTTTTGGAATAACGACTTCTTGTATCTTCTTCTTCTTATTCATCAACTCCAGGTCTATAGCTTGAGCAGCTTTAAATTTATCGATTAAAGTCGATTCTAATCGTATATTTACTATCTTCACGTAGGTTCGTATATTCGCACTTGTAAACGCATACGATCTTCTGCTCAACGCGTCAGCTACCACGTTCGCTTTTCCTACGATGGTATTGAATGGTATAATCGTAATCTTCAACAGCTCGAGCCAACGTATGAGGCCTTGAGCCACAATTTGAACACTTCGGTGTTTCTATGATATGCATTGTTCTGTAATTGAGCTGTTCAATACAAGTATGTTCTGTTTATACATGAACCGTTATTTTTAAGTCTGTGCTAATGATTCTAGCCAGATAGGATGTGTATGAAAAAGGTAGAATCATGAAAGTATTTCAAAGTGAAAATAACTAATGTTTTAAGATGATAGGAATCAAGACTATTCCTATTATTCAAGCTGCTTCATAACCTTTGTTCGGTTATAGAAGTTCTAAAGAAATGTTTTAATTCTGAAGTTGTTTGTTCAACTGTTATGACCTGCTGGGCAATTGAATGCTCACACTTGCTTTAAATGAAAAACAATTTTTAGCGAACAAGGTTAGAAGAACTTAAGGATCCCGTAAAGATCAAGCTGACGGTCTCCAGATGAATTGTCATTTAGAGTGTGAAGGTAGCAAGAAGATCAAGTGAAGACTTGTAATTTAGAAAGATGAATTGAACTCTAGACTAGTTTAAGGAACTGTTATATATCCTTGGTGGCGGATAAAAATCACTCTTGTAAGATGAAATGAATAATGTATTTATCATTATTTGTAATAAAAGAGGTCATAAGGTTCCAAAACCTGGGGTTTTAGAGTGTTTGTCGTTATATTGCATTATATAATGATGTATGTTGGATGAATGATGTACTCGTGACGTACGAAATCCGGTTGTGAAGAATGACCGGATTTCGGGGCGTTACATCTCTTGCTCAATCATCTTCTCCTCAGTTGATGCTACAAACTTGAACCACAAATCCTCCAATCTTGAATTATCTTGTTTAGTTTCAAAATCCATGTATTGAGGACCATTCATTGAGAAGTTAATGAGTTGTTCCATCTGTTTGTTAAGATTTTGGCTTGATAACTCCTGACTCATCATAATCTCTTCATGGTCCGCTATGCTTTTTCACATGAATTCCTTCAACCTTGAATTTTCCTCTTGTTGCGTTTAAGGTGGATATGAGAAATCGATGGATGTGTTAGACTTGGGATGCGATGATTGGTCGGGATAGTAATAACTCCATTCATAATCTGGGTGATACCCCAACCTTGTTGATAATCAAGATAAACATCGTTGTTGAAGTAATCACCCCCAAACCGCACTTGTCCAACCTTGATGTTGCAGACCGATAACTCGGATGCTCGCCAAGACAAGAGATTCACATGTAACTACTATCTCTCGAGTGTGTTCAATGTAAGAATATCCAACCTCTCCAAAAGTGTTGCAATTTATGCTGACAATATAGAAAATACATTGAGTCCCTCAGTGCTTGTGTCCCTTGGTTGAATCATATTTGCATAAGGCCATTGATAAGCAAAGTTACCCATGGTACCTGAAAAGAGAGAAATATAAGAAGATAATTAAAGCAAAAAAAATGTTTAAATTAAGACCAATTTGATTGAAATTAATGTTGGAAAAAATTTATTAAGCTAATTCCCCAGCAACGGTGCCAAAAACTTGTTGGTCGTTTTACCGATCAATATATGCGTGTAAGTATACACGGTCAACAAGTAATAAAGAGTAGGTAAAGTATCGTTCCCACGGAGAATTAACTAATAAAGTTCACCAAACACTAACCCATAACCATTTCCGTCTTATTTAAACGAATGATTTGATTTTTATATTTAAACTACGAAATTAAATAAACCTAATTATTCCTAGAGTGATACTAGATAATGAAGACCTGATATCACAATTTCATCTATTGAATCATTTAAATCAACGCACTCCCTGTTAAGCCAAATTACTCGCACTGGATTGCTAGTCGAGAACACAAAAGTAAAGTACATCCATATCTCAATGTACCATACCCATATCACATATAATCCACAATTGACAGAATACACATGAACACCAACATTACTTAAACCACTATATGTCTTTGCGATTTACAAATAATTAGGGTTTAAGCCCAAATTCTCAATTGACTACGAGCGATGCCTCAGATATGTCTATCCTAAGCATGAATCATACATTCCATCACCATGTAGAACATATAAATACAAGCTATAAAGATCGATCTAAACCCATACTTCATCTTTCTAGTTCA
>CM035138.1:63774798-63964798 GCA_020205605.1 Panax ginseng
AATTTAATATTTATTAAAATGGCCCTATAGCGACAGAACCGTTGCTATAGGTGTTCTTGGTGTTCATCAGCCTAAACCCAGATTTCTTATCAGTGAGCAAAGGGGTGGTTTGACCACAAATAGATTAGTGTTCGCGTTGCTTTCTGGGCTGAAATTTGTTTTCAGGTTGTAGTACTTATGTAATACTACCATAATATACCACGTTCATGACCATTCTACATAATAACAGAGAGATCCAAGTCTCCAAAAACCTGTCAGACTCTGTTCTTCAACGAATTCTGGGTTTTCTAGAATTTGTCCAAGGCAGTTGGTCAACGCATATTTGACCGCGATTATCCTTCATTTCGTTGATGATCTAAGTGATATAGTGAATTTAATATATAGTATACATGTCAGGTTACAATAACAAAAAAACAACATGGCCAAAAGATCAAACGACTGCAAGATCAGAGGCTTGCAAAAGCTTGTCAAGCCACCTGGAAAATTCTGGGTTGCCCAGATTCAACTTTTCGTGGCCGGTCAACGACCTTTGAGTGCTTATAACTTCTTATATACACATGATCTGGACTAGATTCAAGTTCCAGATCATAGTCCACATGGCAAAGAACAGATGTCTAACATAAAACACACCTAACCATTAACACAGAGAGATCTACTAGCCCCGACATTCGGTTGTCAGACCAAAATTTAGGGTTCATAGATCAGTTCTAAAAACTAATTTCGAGCATCAAAATGATATGGATCTAAGTTTTAGCAACCCAGATCATCAAGTGACACCCTCTAACACATATCTAAACAACAAACAACAACATTAACACAAGATCTCATGATTTTTGAAATTTAGGGTTTATACCTCTTTAACCTTTGATCTTTGATTCTAATCCTTGGATCTGATGTTGGGGAACTAAGAGGCTAACATGGCTTTGTATCTCACTATCTCTCACTCCCCATTCCCGAATTTTAGAGAGAGAGGGTCTTGGGAGAAATGATAATTAAAGTGGCTCTTTCTCTCTCTTTAATCTTTATATTACATGAATGAAATGAAGTTTGGCTGAGATATAAGGCTGATTTGTGTTATTTTCAGTCACATGGATGGTCTATATTAGGTTACCAACTCCAAATATGGGAAGATATACAAGCAACCTTCAATAATGAATTAAGGGCATTTTAGTCATTAGAATATTAAATTTAATGGCAATTATGGAAATGGTCCAAACCCTTAGGGTTTAAGGTTTGGTTTTAGGATTTGAACCCTTTAGGGTTTGTAATCCTTAGGGTTTAAACCCTTAGGTTTTGCAATTTAGTTTCTAACATTTCTAATTTAGGTTTTAAAAATTGAAAATTAATATTTCTAAATTATAATTAGAATTTTCTAATTATATTAAAATTTACTAATCATAATTTAAATCTTGCTAATTAGGATTAATAATTTCTAATTAAAATTGCTAATTTAGCAATTAGGGCTAAAATTGGTCATTAGGGTTTACAACCCAAAAATTAGGGTTTCTAATAGAAAAATAATTTTCTAATTATAATTTGATTTCGTAATTAGATTAGGGTTTCCTAATTACTTAACTAGAAAATTAGGATGAATATTTCCTAATTAAGAATTAAAAATTACCTAATTACAAATTAGGGTTTTAAATTTATAAATTAGGGTTCTTAATAATTAGGGTTTCTAATTATTAGAATTTCTAATTAATGAATTAGGGTTATCCCTAATTAAGTTTGTGATTAATACAAAAACCATATACGTTGTACTTAAATCCCCAATTTAGGGTTCCCATATACCGAATTAGGGTTTTAAAATTCCCAGAACTGAACTTAGGATTTCAGAACCGGTTTCTAGGGTTTCTTATTAATCGCTAGGGTTTTCTAACCGAACATTGACGTTCTTAATATAATATTAGGGTTGGCCACCAATAAAAGTTATCTAGTCAACCCTTGACCCTAAACCACATCATGTACACATATACATAGAACATAAACGTTTATTCCCTTAATCCTGAATAATTCACTTAAATCCTTCACAAAATTTTGAAATCCTCAAAATTCCTTCTCAAAAATATCAAACGCATACACTTATTTTCTGTATAGGTTCTAATATTGAACCTTAAATCAATTAATTAAAATTTTAAAATTTTTCTAAATTCTCGGTTTGTCACATTCACCCCTTCTTCTAAAAATTCCGTTCCCGAAATTTACCTTACCCCATACACCATACATACACAGCATCACATGCTACCCAATACACCACTCACAAGAGTAAAAATTTTCAAATTTTGCTGAGGAGTCATATAGACTATTTGTCTGTCATTTTCGAAAAGGTTTTATGGAAATTCATCCGCAAACCGTCATAACTTACAGACACAAAGGGTGATTAGCCCGATATGCCCTGTACTTATCAAGTACAGCTGGTCGGAATAATTTGTTCCTTTTATCCGCCTTGGGTGCATAAACTTTTGCCTCAGTCTTTATCAGAATCCGCACCAAAATAATTTAGTTCGGGAAATTTCTTTCAAAGAACACTTAGAGTTTTCATAAATGTTTGTCTAGCTGAATCAAATAGCATAGACTCATATCAATAATTCAATTCAATCGAATTATTTAGCTGTAGCCAAACCCCGTTGGCAAATTAAATTTTTTTAAAAATATTTTTGAGAATGACGTTATGATGCCGTACTGTAATAACAGTCCGTTTTAGGATGCCGTCATCGAGTGACTTTGTCATAACACATCATACATTAGTGGAACAATGATTTTCAGATCAAATTCGCACTAAGTATTCCTGCATTTACAACTCTATCAACTTTTATCATCTCTGCACCAGGTTACATGGTACATGAGTGATAAATAAAAGATATTTTGATATTTCAAATCATTTGCGTCTAGCTGAAATAAGTAGCGTAGACTATACTTTAAACCGTTTCAAAAATGATTACGAGTCTACATTTTTTTTAAAAGCACATAGTGCGTATTTAACTTGATGTCAAAATTTCGAAGTCTAGCATAGCTAGGAGTTTTGGAAAACTTATATCTCCACTAATAATCATTGGCTTAATAATCTATATGTTCCTATTATCCTCTATATTCTTCATTTACATACAACTATACCCAATTCGTTAAACCACACTTATGAGTTCATTTACTTGCCACAATCATATGAGTTTAAGAACTTGTCCTAGTCAGACCTTTGGCGTCCATTCGCTGAGGGGTTCATAAACATTTCATATAACTATGAATCAAGAATGTCACATAAGTATGAGTTTTAAGAACTCGTACTTAACCTTATAGTCTCTACCTATAACATATCTATCTGTTCTACACATGAGAAAAGAATCACCCTCTTAACATGCATATAACAAATAGCGCGTCACATACATCCCAATAATTATCCTAACTCCCTTCTCGATACGAATTTCATTCAACTCGTATTCATAATCCTTCCTTGAATCTGTACCAATTCATAGTACAACTGACACCCAGCAATCTTACTGTAAACTTTCCAATCATCAGAATGATCCTTATTCCATACTATAACCTTATCAGATCACGGGGTGATCTCATCGTATATATTACGATTCATTTCTATATCTTGATCGTTTTGTTTTACGATCTCCTATCACTGTACTTTTAGTCTTTTAAACTCTATCTATTCACCACTACTGTTCAAATTTATTATCAGAGTTAGGGAACTCTGTATCTTTTAACTCGCCGAGATTTGTCTTTGAATCTTATCGACCAACTAACTCTATTTGAGTTAGTACTTATCCTAATCACTGCGGTTATTAGTCTCAGGTATTCCTACCTAAGGTTCATAACCTACAACTTTGATACCAACTGTGAGGGCCCCGAACCCGAGGTCCCGAATCATCGCGGATCCGGTTCGATCATTCTATACAACTATTACTATTTGCGGAAGATATAAACATAAATTGTTTATACATTAAACTTACACATAATCCCCAAGGTCGAGTAACCTTAACTTATACACAATATATAACTTATTTAACTTACAATAACATTATTATTATACAACTATTGTAAATCTAATCGCACACATTAATTTTAAGCTGAAACCGTCTTTGACCTTTCCTTATATCTGACGTATTCGTCTTAATCTGCAATATTTATCATGATATAGCAAGGGTGAGCATAAGATTCCCCAACAAGTTTAAGTTCAATAATAAAACGATATATCATGATTGAAATGATTTGAATAATTAGCTGGCTATAATTCAACAATATAATTGTGAATTAGCACGAACAAACTTTTGACTGAACAAATATATAACATGAACAAATATATCTGAACCAAAGGGTAATGAAGGTGATCATCCTTTCATACCTGACTTATACATGCAATATGTACAGAGTACAATTCTACAATGGCAATCAGCAATGATTATCCATAAACATATATGAATAAAACAACTCTTAGTAGAGTTAAGTAAAACAAACTTGCCTGAACCGTTGATTACCGCTACACAATTTATAACGCTTTATCCGAAGACCTAATATTAGTAATATAGATCTCCAATATTAGAATAATATCATCACAATATAATACTATTATATATATACATAGAATAACCTAAACACATAACACATAACCCTATCGGCCTATAAAACACATAAGACTACAGATTAGGTCAAAATATTGTGATCTCGAGTTGAATTCGACAAAATTCTAATGTCCCGACTGATCTACAATCGGAAAAATTCATGAGTTTAAGTTCAATTAAAAAATCGCCTAACACTTAACCATTAACTTAAATAATTTTATTAATAAATGAAATAATTTTCATAAGCTCGTAATAATTTTTAAATAATTATTACTATTTATCATGAATTTTCCATTATTAATATCGTATTTAAATGAATTAAATACCACATAATTCTTTTATCATTAATATTTATTTATTATCAAATATTAATGAAATACATGTCATAATATTATAATATATTTATAATATCACAAAGTATTTTAATACTCTAAAATCATATTTATATGATTTTAAACACTTAAATTCATTATCCATTAATTGCTTAAACTATTAACATTTTCATGGCAAAATATCAAAAGTTATATTTTATAACTTTAAAATATATTTTATAACACTTCAATCATTTTCATATGATTTTTAAATCATTTATTCTATTTTTCCATAATTTATTTAATATATTTATTAAATAAACTAATTACCATTAATATTAATTTATTAATGAAATTCATCCTAAAATATTAAAAGTCACTGAAAATATCTTTAAATATTTTCTTATACCATAATATTATTATTCATGATTTTTCATGTATTAATATCATTTTTAAATAATTTATTTAATATTTTAACTAAATAAATTAAATACCATTTATATTCCAAAAATATTAAATATTTATGAAATATACTCAAAATAATTAAAAACTATTTTTTAGACTTTAAAATAATTTTTCAGAATTTATTTAGTATTTTTAATAATTAAAAACATTTTTTTTCTATTTATTAATTAAGATAAATAATTTCCAGATATTAATATTTATTAAAATGACCCTATAGCGGCACGTAACTGGTCGCTATAGGTGTTCTTGGTGTTCATCAGCCTAAACTCAGATTTCTTGTCAGTGAGCAAGGGGGGTGGTTTGACCTCAAATAGATTAGTGTTCGCGTTGCTTTCTGGGTTGAAATTTGTTTTCAGGTTGTAGTACTTATGTAATACTACCATAAAATATACCACGTTCATGACCATTCTATATAATAACAGAGAGATTCAAGTCTCCAAAAACCTGTCAGACGCTGTTCTTCAACGAATTCTGGGTTTTCCAGAATTTATCCAAGGCAGTTGGTCAACGCATATTTGACCGCGATTATCCTTCATTTCAGTGATGATCTAAGTGATCTAGTGAATTTAATATATAGTATACATGTCCGGCTACAATAACAAAACAACAACATGGCCAAAAGATCAAATGACTGCAAGATCAGAGGCTTGCAAAAGCTTGTCAGGCCACCTGGAAAATTCTGGGTTGCCCAGATTCAACTTTTCGTGGCCGGTCAACGACCTTTGAGTGCTTATAACTTCTTATATACACATGATCTGGACTAGATTCAAGTTCCAGATCATAGTCCACATGGCAAAGAACAGATGTCTAACATAAAACACACCTAACCATTAACACAGAGAGATCTATGAGCCCTGACATTCTGTTGTCAGACCAAAATTTAGGGTTCATAGATTAGTTCTAAAAACTTTAATTTTGAGCATCAAAATGATATGGATCTAAGTTTTAGCAACCCAGATCATCAAGTGACACCCTCTAACACATATCTAAACAACAACATTAACACAAGATCATATGATTTTCGAAATTTAGGGTTTATAACTCTTTAACCTTTGATCTTTGATTCTGATCCTTGGATCTGATTTTGATGAACTAAGAGGCTAACATGGCTTTGTATCTCACTATCTCTCACTCCCCATTCCCGAATTTTAGAGATAGAGGGTCTTGAGAGAAATGATAATTAAAGTGGCTCTTTCTCTCCCATTAATCTTTATATTACATGAATGAAATGAAGTTTGGCTGAGATATAAGGCTGATTTGTGTTATTCTCAGTCACATGGCTGGTCTATATTAGGTTACCAACTCCAAATATGGGAAGATATACAAGCAACCTTCAATAATGAATTAAGGGCATTTTAGTCATTAGACTATTAAATTTAATGGCAATTATGGAAATGGCCCAAACCCTTAGGGTTTAAGGTTTGGGTTTAGGATTTGAACCCTTTAGGGTTTAGAGTTTGAAATCCTTAGGGTTTGAACCCTTAGGTTTTGCAATTTAGTTTCTAACATTTCCAATTTAGGTTTTAAAAATTGAAAATTAATATTTCTAAATTATAATTAGAATTTTCTAATTATATTAAAATTTACTAATCATAATTTAAATCTTTCTAATTAGGATTAATAATTCCTAATTAAAATTGCTAATTTAGCAATTAGGGCCAAAATTGGTCATTAGGGTTTACAACCCAAAAATTAGGGTTTCTAATAGAAAAATAATTTTCTAATTATAATTAGATTTCGCAATTAGATTAGGGTTTCTTAATTACTTAACTTGAAAATTAGGATGAATATTTCCTAATTAAGAATTAAAAATTACCTAATTACAAATTAGGGTTTTAAATTTATAAATTAGGGTTCTTAATAATTAGGGTTTCTAATTATTAGAATTTCTAATTAATGAATTAGGGTTATCCCTAATTAAGTTTGTGATTAATACAAAAACCATATACGTTGTACTTAAATCCCCAATTTAGGGTTCCCATATACCGAATTAGGGTTTTAAAATTCTCGAAACCGAACTTAGGGTTTCAGAACCGATTTTTAGGGTTTTTTTATTAATCGCTAGGGTTTTCTAACCGAACATTGACGTTCTTAATATAATATTAGGGTTGGCCACCGATATAAGTTATCTGGTCAACCCTTGACCCTTAACCACATCATGTACACATATACATAGAACATAAACGTTTATTCCCTTAATCCTGAATAATTCACTTAAATCCTTCACAGAATTTTGAAATCCTCAAAATTCATTCTCAAAAATATCAAACGCATACACTTATTTTCGGTATAGGTTCTAATATTGAACCTTAAATCAATTAATTAAAAATTTAAAAATTTTCTAAATTCTTGGGTTGTCACATTCACCCTTTTCTTCTAAAAAATTCGCATGCAGAAATTTACCTTACCCCATACACCATTCATCATACACCATACATACACAGCATCACATGCTACCCAATACACCACTCACAAGAGTAAAAATTTTCATATTTTGATGAGGATTCATATAGACTATTTGTCTGTCATTTTCGCAAAGGTTTTATGGAAATTCATCCGCAAACCGTCATAACTTCATGTAGATAAACAAAGGGTGATTAGCCCGATATGCCTGTCTCTGATCGAATCTATCTTTGGTCGGAACAATTTGTTCCTTTTATCCGCCTTGGGCGCATAAACTTTTACCTCAATCTTTATCAGAATCCGCACCAAAATAATTTAGTTCGGGAAATTTCTTTCAAAGAACACTTAGAGTTTTCATAAATGTTTGTCTAGCTGAATCAAATAGCATAGACTCATATCAATAATTCAATTCAATCGAATTATTTAGATGTAGCCAAACCCCGTTGGCAAATTAAATTTTTTTAAAAATATTTTTTAAAATGACGTCATGATGCCGTACTGTATTAACAGTCCGTTTTAGGATGCCGTCATCGAGTGATTTTGTCATAACACATCATACATTAGTGGAACAATGATTTTCAGATCAAATTCGCACTAAGTATTCCTGCATTTACAACTCTATCAACTTTTAACATCTCTGCACCAGGTTACATGGTACATGAGTGATAAATAAAAGATATTTTGATATTTCAAATCATTTGCGTCTAGCTGAAATAAGTAGCGTAGACTATACTTTAAACCGTTTCAAAAATTATTGCGAGTCTACATTTTTTTTAAAAGCACATAGTGCGTATTTAACTTGATGTCAAAATTTCGAAGTCTAGCATAGCTAGGAGTTTTGGAAAACTTATGTCTCCACTAATAATCATTGGCTTAATAATCTATATGTTCCTATTATCCACTATATTCTTCATTTACACACAACTATACCCAGTTCGTCAAACCACACTTATGAGTTCATTTACTTGCCACAATCATATGAGTTTAAGAACTTGTCCTAGTCAGACCTTTGGCGTCCATTCGCTGAGGGGTTCATAAATATTTCATATAACTATGAATCAAGAATGTCACATAAGTATGAGTTTTAAGAACTCGTACTTAACCTTATAGTCTCTACCTATAACATATCTATCTGTTCTACACATGAGAAAAGAATCACCCTCTTAACATGCATATAACAAATAGCGCGACACATACATCCCAATAATTATCCTAACTCCCTTCTCGATACGAATTTCATTCAACTCGTATTCATAATCCTTCCTTGAATCTGTACCAATTCATAGTACAACTGACACCCAGCAATCTTACTGTAAACTTTCCAATCATCAGAATGATCCTTATTCCATACTATAACCTTATCAGATCACGGGGTGATCTCATCGTATATATTACGATTCATTTCTATATCTTGATCGTTTTGTTTTACGATCTCCTATCACTGTACTTTTAGTCTTTTAAACTCTATCTATTCACCACTACTGTTCAACTTTATTATCAGAGTTAGGGAACTCTGTATCTTTTAACTCGCCGAGATTCGTCTTTGAATCTTATCGACCAACTAACTCTATTTGAGTTAGTACTTATCCTAATCATCATGCGGTTATTAGTCTCGTGTATTCCTACCTAAGGTTCATAACCTACAACTTTGATACCAACCTGTGAGGGCCCCAAACCCGAGGTCCCGAATCATCAGCGGATCCGGATTCGATCATTCTATACAACTATTACTATTTGCGGAAGATATAAACAAAAATTGTATATACATTAAACTTACACATAATCCCCAAGGTCGAGTAACCTTAACTTATACACAATATATAAATTATTTAACTTACAATAACATTATTATTATACAACTATTGTAAATCTAATCGCACACATTAATTTTAAGCTGAAACCGTCTTTGACCTTTCCTTATATCTGACGTATTCGTCTTAATCTGCAATGTTTATCATGATATAGCAAGGGTGAGCATAAGATTCCCCAACAAGTTTAAGTTCAATAATATAACGATATATCATGATTGAAATGATTTGAATAATTAGCTGGCTATAATTCAACAATATAATTGTGAATTAGAACGAACAAACTTTTGACTGAACAAATATATAACATGAATAAATATATCTGAACCAAAGGGTAATGAAGGTGATCATCCTTTCATACCTGACTTATACATGCAATATGTACAGAGTACAATTCTACAATGGCAATCAGCAATGATTATCCATAAACATATATGAATAAAACAACTCTTAGTAGAGTTAAGTAAAACAAACTTGCTTGAATCGTTGATTACCGCTACACAATTTGTAACGCTTTATCCGAAGACCTAATATTAGTAATATAGATCTCCAATATTAGAATAATATCATCACAATATAATACTATTATATATATACATAGAATAACCTAAACACATAACACATAACCCTATCAGTCTATAAAACACATAAGACTCTGTATTAGGTCAAAATATTGTAGTCTGAGTTGAATTCGACAAAATTCTAATGTCCCGACGGTCTAGTCGGAAAATTCATGAGTTTAAGTTCAATTAAACACTGTCTAACACTTAACCATTAACTTAAATAATTTTATTAACAGTCGAAATAATTTTCATAAGCTCGTAATAATTTTTAAATAATTATTACTATTTATCATGAATTTTCCATTATTAATATCGTATTTAAATGAATTAAATACCACATAATTCTTTTATCATTAATATTTATTTATTATCAAATATTAATGAAATACATGTCATAATATTATAATATATTTATAATATCACAAAGTATTTTTAATACTCTAAAATCATATTTATATGATTTTTAAACACTTAAATTCATTATCCAGTAAGAATTGCTTAAACTATTAACATTTTCATGGCAAAATATCAAAAGTTATATTTTATAACTTTAAAATATTTTTATAACACTTCAATCATTTTCATATGATTTTTAAATCATTTATTCTATTTTTCCATAATTTATTTAATATATTTATTAAATAAACTAATTACCATTAATATTAATTTATTAATGAAATTCATCCTAAAATATTAAAAGTCCTTTGAAAATATCTTTAAATATTTTCTTATACCATAATATTATTTTTCATGATTTTTCATGTATTAATATCATTTTTAAATAATTTATTTAATATTTTAACTAAATAAATTAAATACCATTTATATTCCAAAAATATTAAATATTTATGAAATATACTCAAAATAAGTAAAACTATTTTTAGACTTTAAAAATAATTTTTCGTAATTTATTTAGTATTTTTAATAATTAAAAACTATTTGTTTCTATTTATTAATTAAGATAAATAATTTTTAATTTAATATTTATTAAAATGACCTATAGCTTACGTAACTGTCATTTATAGGTGTTCTTGGTGTTCATCAGCCTAAACTCAGATTTCTTGTCAGTGAGCAAGGGGGGTGGTTTGACCACAAATAGATTAGTGTTCGCGTTGCTTTCTGGGTTGAAATTTGTTTTCAGGTTGTAGTACTTATGTAATACTACCATAAAATATACCACGTTCATGACCATTCTATATAATAACAGAGAGATCCAAGTCTCCAAAAACCTGTCAGACGCTGTTCTTCAACGAATTCTGGGTTTTCCAGAATTTGTCCAAGGCAGTTGGTCAACGCATATTTGACCGCGATTATCCTTCATTTCAGTGATGATCTAAGTGATCTAGTGAATTTAATATATAGTATACATGTCCAGCTACAATAACAAAACAACAACATGGCCAAAAGATCAAACGACTGCAAGATCAGAGGCTTGCAAAAGCTTGTCAAGCCACCTGGAAAATTCTGGGTTGCCCAGATTCAACTTTTCGTGGCCGGTCAACGACCTTTGAGTGCTTATAACTTCTGATATACACATGATCTGGACTTGATTCAAGTTCCAGATCATAGTCCACATGGCAAAGAATAGATGTCTAACATAAAACACACCTAACCATTAACACAGAGAGATCTATGAGCCCTGACATTCTGTTGTCAGACCAAAATTTAGGGTTCATAGATCAATTCTAAAAACTTTAATTTCGAGCATCAAAATGATATGGATCTAAGTTTTAGCAACCCAGATCATCAAGTGACACCCTCTAACACATATCTAAACAACAACATTAACACAAGATCATATGATTTTCGAAAGTTAGGGTTTATAACTCTTTAACCTTTGATCTTTGATTCTGATCCTTGGATCTGATTTTGATGAACTAAGAGGCTAACATGGCTTTGTATCTCACTATCTCTCACTCCCCATTCCCGAATTTTAGAGATAGAGGGTCTTGAGAGAAATGATAATTAAAGTGGCTCTTTCTCTCCCATTAATCTTTATATTACATGAATGAAATGAAGTTTGGCTGAGATATAAGGCTGATTTGTGTTATTCTCAGTCACATGGCTGGTCTATATTAGGTTACCAACTCCAAATATGGGAAGATATACAAGTAACCTTCAATAATGAATTAAGGGCATTTTAGTCATTAGACTATTAAATTTAATGGCAATTATGGAAATGGCCCAAACCCTTAGGGTTTAAGGTTTGGGTTTAGGATTTGAACCCTTTAGGGTTTAGAGTTTGAAATCCTTAGGGTTTGAACCCTTAGGTTTTGCAATTTAGTTTCTAACATTTCCAATTTAGGTTTTAAAAATTGAAAATTAATATTTCTAAATTATAATTAGAATTTTCTAATTATATTAAAATTTACTAATCATAATTTAAATCTTTCTAATTAGGATTAATAATTCCTAATTAAAATTGCTAATTTAGCAATTAGGGCCAAAATTGGTCATTAGGGTTTACAACCCAAAAATTAGGGTTTCTAATAGAAAAATAATTTTCTAATTATAATTAGATTTCGTAATTAGATTAGGGTTTCTTAATTACTTAACTTGAAAATTAGGATGAATATTTCCTAATTAAGAATTAAAAATTACCTAATTACAAATTAGGGTTTTAAATTTATAAATTAGGGTTCTTAATAATTAGGGTTTCTAATTATTAGAATTTCTAATTAATGAATTAGGGTTATCCCTAATTAAGTTTGTGATTAATACAAAAACCATATACTTTGTACTTAAATCCCCAATTTAGGGTTCCCATATACCGAATTACGGTTTTAAAATTCTCGGAACCGAACTTAGGGTTTCAGAACCGATTTTTAGGGTTTCTTATTAATCGCTAGGGTTTTTTAACAGAACATTGACGTTCTTAATATAATATTAGGGTTGGCCACCGATATAAGTTATCTGGTCAACCCTTGACCCTTAACCACATCATGTACACATATACATAGAACATAAACGTTTATTCCCTTAATCCTGAATAATTCACTTAAATCCTTCACAGAATTTTGAAATCCTCAAAATTCATTCTCAAAAATATTAAACGCATACACTTATTTTCGGTATAGGTTCTAATATTGAACCTTAAATCAATTAATTAAAATTTTAAAAATTTTCTAAATTCTCGGGTTGTCACATTCACCCCTTCTTCTAAAAATTCCGTCCCCGAAATTTACCTTACGCCATACACCATTCATCATACACCATACATACACAACATCACATGCTACCCAATACACCACTCACAAGAGTAAAAATTTTCATATTTTGATGAGGAGTTATATAGACTATTTGTCTGTCATTTTCGCAAAGGTTTTATGGAAATTCATCCGCAAACCGTCATAACTTACAGACACAAAGGGTGATTAGCCCGATATGCCTCATCTTGATCAAATCATCTTTGGTGAACAATTTGTTCCTTTTATCCGCCTTGGGCGCATAAACTTTTACCTCAGTCTTTATCAGAATCCGCACCAAAATAATTTAGTTCGGGAAATTTCATTCAAAGAATACTTACAGTTTTCATAAATGTTTGTCTAGCTGAATCAAATAGCATAGACTCATATCAATAATTCAATTCAATCGAATTATTTAGATGTAGCCAAACCCCGTTGGCAAATTAAATTTTTTTAAAAATATTTTTGAGAATGACGTCATGATGCCGTACTGTATTAACAGTCCGTTTCAGGATGCCGTCATCGAGTGACTTTGTCATAACACATCATACATTAGTGGAACAATGATTTTCAGATCAAATTCGCACTAAGTATTCCTGCATTTACAAATCTATCAACTTTAATCATCTCTGCACCAGGTTACATGGTACATGAGTGATAAATAAAAGATATTTTGATATTTCAAATCATTTGCGTCTAGCTGAAATAAGTAGCGTAGACTATACTTTAAACCGTTTCAAAAATTATTGCGAGTCTACATTTTTTTTAAAAGCACATAGTGCGTATTTAACTTGATGTCAAAATTTCGAAGTCTAGCATAGCTAGGAGTTTTGGAAAACTTATGTCTCCACTAATAATCATTGGCTTAATAATCTATATGTTCCTATTATCCACTATATTCTTCATTTACACACAACTATACCCAGTTCGTCAAACCACACTTATGAGTTCATTTACTTGCCACAATCATATGAGTTTAAGAACTTGTCCTAGTCAGACCTTTGGCGTCCATTCGCTGAGGGGTTCATAAATATTTCATATAACTATGAATCAAGAATGTCACATAAGTATGAGTTTTAAGAACTCGTACTTAACCTTATAGTCTTTACCTATAACATATCTATCTGTTCTACACATGAGAAAAGAATCACCCTCTTAACATGCATATATAACAAATAGCGCGACACATACATCCCAATAATTATCCTAACTCCCTTCTCGATCTTAATTTCATTCAACTCGTATTCATAATCCTTCCTTGAATCTGCACTCAATTCATAGTACAACTGACACCCAGAATCTTATCAGTAAAATTTCCAATCATCAGAATGATCCTTATTCCATACTATAACCTTATCAGATCACGGGGTGATCTCATCGTATATATTACGATTCATTTCTATATCTTGATCGTTTTGTTTTACGATCTCCTATCACCGCATTCTTTTAGTCTTTTAAACTCTATCTATTCACCTTATCTGCTCAACTTTATTATCGAGTTAGGGAACTCAGATCTTTTAACTTCGCCGAGATTCGTCTTTGAATCTTATCGACCAACTAACTCTATTTGAGTTAGTACTTATCCTAATCACTGTGGTTATTAGTCTCAGGTATTCCTACCTAAGGTTCATAACCTACAACTTTGATACCAACTGTGAGGGCCCCAAACCCGAGGTCCCGAATCATCGCGGATCCGGTTCGATCATTCTATACAACTATTACTATTTGCGGAAGATATAAACATAAATTGTATATAAATTAAACTTACACATAATCCCCAAGGTCGAGTAACCTTAACTTATACACAATATATAACTTATTTAACTTACAATAACATTATTATTATACAACTATTGTAAATCTAATCGCACACATTAACTTTAAGCTGAAACCGTCTTTGACCTTTCCTTATATCTGACGTATTCGTCTTAATCTGCAATGTTTATCATGATATAGCAAGGGTGAGCATAAGATTCCCCAACAAGTTTAAGTTCAATAATATAACGATATATCATGATTGAAATGATTTGAATAATTAGCTGGCTATAATTCAACAATATAATTGTGAATTAGCACGAACAAACTTTTGACTGAACAAATATATAACATGAACAAATATATCTGAACCAAAGGGTAATGAAGGTGATCATCCTTTCATACCGACTTATACATGCAATATATATGAGTACAATTCTACAATGGCAATCAGCAATGATTATCCATAAACATATATGAATAAAACAACTCTTAGTAGAGTTAAGTAAAACAAACTTGCTTGAATCGTTGATTACCGCTACACAATTTGTAACGCTTTATCCAAGACCTAATATTAGTAATATAGATCTCCAATATTAGAATAATATCATCACAATATAATACTATTATATATATACATAGAATAACCTAAACACATAACACATAACCCTATCGATTACTATAAAACACATAAGACTCAGATTAGGTCAAAATATTGTAATCCGAGTTGAATTCGACAAAATTCTAACGTCCGACGGCCTACAATCGGAAAATTCATGAATTTAAGTTCAATTAAACTCGCCTAACACTTAACCATTAACTTAAATAATTTTATTAATAAATAAATAATTTTCATAAGCTCGTAATAATTTTAAATAATTATTACTATTTATCATGAATTTTCCATTATTAATATCGTATTTAAAAAGAATTAAATACCACATAATTCTTTTATCATTAATATTTATTTATTATCAAATATTAATGAAATACATGTCATAATATTATAATATATTTATAATATCACAAAGTATTTTAATACTCTAAAATCATATTTATATGATTTTAAACACTTAAATTCATTATCAGGTAATTGCTTAAACTATTAACATTTTCATGGCAAAATAAAAAATTTATATTTTATAGCTTTAAAATATTTTTATAACACTTAAATCATTTTCATATGATTTTTAAATCATTTATTCTATTTTTTCCATAATTTATTTAATATATTTATTAAATAAACTAATTACCATTAATATTAATTTATTAATGAAATTCATCCTAAAATATTAAAAGTCACTGAAAATATCTTTAAATATTTTCTTATACCATAATATTATTTTTCATGATTTTTCATGTATTAATATCATTTTTAAATAATTTATTTAATATTTTAACTAAATAAATTAAATACCATTTATATTCCAAAAATATTAAATATTTATGAAATATACTCAAAATAATTAAAAACTATTTTTTAGACTTTAAAATAATTTTTCGGAATTTATTTAGTATTTTTAATAATTAAAAACTATTTGTTTCTATTTATTAATTAAGATAAATAATTTTCAGAATTTAATATTTATTAAAATGACCCTATAGCGACAGAACCGTCGCTATAGGTGTTCTTGGTGTTCATCAGCCTAAACTCAGATTTCTTGTCAGTGAGCAAGGGGGGTGGTTTGACCACAAATAGATTAGTGTTCGCGTTGCTTTCTTGGTTGAAATTTGTTTTCAGGTTGTAGTACTTATGTAATACTACCATAATATACCACGTTCATGACCATTCTACATAATAACAGAGAGATCCAAGTCTCCAAAAACACATCGACGATGTTTTTCAAAACGAATTACGGGTTTTCCAGAATTTGTCCAAGGCAGTTGGTCAACGCATATTTGACCGCGATTATCCTTCATTTCAGTGATGATCTAAGTGATCTAGTGAATTTAATATATAGTATACATGTCCAGCTACAATAACAAAACAACAACATGGCCAAAAGATCAAACGACTGCAAGATCAGAGGCTTGCAAAAGCTTGTCAAGCCACCTGGAAAATTCTGGGTTGCCCAGATTCAACTTTTCGTGGCCGGTCAACGACCTTTGAGTGCTTATAACTTCTGATATACACATGATCTGGACTTGATTCAAGTTCCAGATCATAGTCCACATGGCAAAGAACAGATGTCTAACATAAAACACACCTAACCATTAACACAGAGAGATCTATGAGCCCTGACATTATGTTGTCAGACCAAAATTTAGGGTTCATAGATCAGTTCTAAAAACTTTAATTTCGAGCATCAAAATGATATGGATCTAAGTTTTAGCAACCCAGATCATCAAGTGACACCCTCTTACACATATCTAAACAACAACATTAACACAAGATCATATGATTTTCGAAATTTAGGGTTTATAACTCTTTAAACTTTGATCTTTGATTCTGATCCTTGGATCTGATTTTGATGAACTGAGAGGCTAACATGGCTTTGTATCTCACTATCTCTCACTCCCCATTCCCGAATTTTAGAGATAGAGGGTCTTGAGAGAAATGATAATTAAAGTGGCTCTTTCTCTCCCATTAATCTTTATATTACATGAATGAAATGAAGTTTGGCTGAGATATAAGGCTGATTTGTGTTATTCTCAGTCACATGGCTGGTCTATATTAGGTTACCAACTCCAAATATGGGAAGATATACAAGTAACCTTCAATAATGAATTAAGGGCATTTTAGTCATTAGACTATTAAATTTAATGGCAATTATGGAAATGGCCCAAACCCTTAGGGTTTAAGGTTTGGGTTTAGGATTTGAACCCTTTAGGGTTTAGAGTTTGAAATCCTTAGGGTTTGAACCCTTAGGTTTTGCAATTTAGTTTCTAACATTTCCAATTTAGGTTTTAAAAATTGAAAATTAATATTTCTAAATTATAATTAGAATTTTCTAATTATATTTATTAATTTTTCGGAATTTATTTAGTATTTTTAATAATTAAAAACTATTTTTTTCTATTTATTAATTAAGATAAATAATTTTCAAAATTTAATATTTATTAAAATGACCCTATAGTGACAGAACCGTCGCTATAGGTGTTCTTGGTGTTCATCTGCCTAAAGCCAGATTTCTTGTCGTTGAGCGAGGGGTGGTTTGACCGAGAAATAGATTAGTGTTCGCGTTGCTTTCTTGGTTGAAATTTGTTTTCAGGTTGTAGTACTTATGTAATACTACCATAATATACCACGTTCATGACCATTCTACATAATAATAGAGAGATCCAAGTCTCCAAAAACACATCACACAGCTTGTTTTTTCAGCGAATTACAGGTTTTCGAGAATTTGTCCAAAGCGATTAATCAACGCATATTTGACCGCGATTATCCTTCATTTCAGTGATGATCTAAGTGATCTAGTGAATTTAATATATAGTATACATGTCCAGCTACAATAACAAAACAACAACATGGCCAAAAGATCAAACGATTGCAAGATCAGAGGCTTGCAAAAGCTTGTCAAGCCACCTGGAAAATTCTGGGTTGCCCAGATTCAACTTTTCGTGGCCGGTCAACGACCTTTGAGTGCTTATAACTTCTGATATACACATGATGTGGACTTGATTCAAGTTCCAGATCACAGTCCACATGGCAAAGAACAGATGTCTAACATAAAACACACCTAACCATTAACACAGAGAGATCTATGAGCCTTGACATTCTGTTGTCAGACCAAAATTTAGGGTTCATAGATCTGTTCTAAAAACTTTAATTTTGAGCATCAAAATGATATGGATCTAAGTTTTAGCAACCCAGATCATCAAGTGACACCCTCTAACACATATCTAAACAACAACATTAACACAAGATCACATGATTTTTGAAATTTAGGGTTTATACCTCTTTAACCTTTGATCTTTGATTCTGATCCTTGGATCTGATGTTGATGAACTAAGAGGCTAACATGGCTTTGTATCTCACTATCTCTCACTCCCCATTCCCGAATTTTAGAGAGAGAAGGTCTTGGGAGAAATGATAATTAAAGTGGCTCTTTCTCTCTCTTTAATCTTTATATTACATGAATGAAATGAAGTTTAACTGAGATATAAGGCTGATTTGTGTTATTCTCAGTCACATGGCTGGTCTATATTAGGTTACCAACTCCAAATATGGGAAGATATATAAGCATGACCTTGATAATGCATTAAGGGCATTTTAGTCATTAGACTATTAAATTTAATGTCAATTATGGAAATGGTCCAAACCCTTAGGGTTTAGGGTTTGAGATAGGGTTTAGGGTTTGAACTCTTTAGGGCTTAGGGTTTGAAATCCTTAGGGTTTGAACCCTTAGGTTTTTTGCAATTTAGTTTCTAACATTTCAATTTAGGTTTTAAAAATTAAAAATTAATATTTCTAAATTATAATTAGAATTTTCTAATTATATTATAATTTACTAATCATAATTTAAATCTTGCTAATTAGGATTATTAATTCCTAATTAAAATTGCTAATTTAGTAATTAGGGCCAAAATTGGTCATTAGGGTTTACAACCCAAAAATTAGGGTTTCTAATAGAAAAATAATTTTCTAATTATAATTAGATTTCGTAATTAGATTAGGGTTTCCTAATTACTTAACTTGAAAATTAGGATGAATATTTCCTAATTAAGAATTAAAAATTACCTAATTACAAATTAGGGTTTTAAATTTACAAATTAGGGTTTCTAATTATTAGAATTTCTAATTAATGAATTAGGGTTATCCCTAATTAAGTTTGTGATTAATACAAAAACCATATACGTTAAATTCATTATCCGGTAATTGCTTAAAATATTATATTTTTCATGACAAAATATCAAAAGTTATATTTTATAACTTTAAAATATTTTTATAACACTTAAATCATTTTCATATGATTTTTAAATCATTTATTCTATTTTTTCCATAATTTATTTAATATATTTATTAAATAAACTAATTACCATTAATATTAATTTATTAATGAAATTCATCCTAAAATATTAAAAGTCACTGAAAATATCTTTAAATATTTTCTTATACCATAATATTATTTTTCATGATTTTTCATGTATTAATATCATTTTTAAATAATTTATTTAATATTTTAACTAAATAAATTAAATACCATTTATATTCCAAAAATATTAAATATTTATGAAATATACTCAAAATAATTAAAAACTATTTTTTAGACTTTAAAATAATTTTTTAGAATTTATTTAGTATTTTTAATAATTAAAAACTATTTTTTTCTATTTATTAATTAAGATAAATAATTTTCAGAATTTAATATTTATTAAAATGACCCTATAATGACAGAATCGTCGCTATAGGTATTCTTGGTGTTCATCGACTTAAAAGCGATTTCTTGTCGATTGAAAGCGAGGGGGTGGTTTGACCACAAATAGATTAGTGTTCGCGTTGCTTTCTAGGTTGAAATTTGTTTTCAGGTTGTAGTACTTATGTAATACTACCATAATATACCACGTTCATGACCATTCTACATAATAACAGAGAGATCCAAGTCTCCAAAAAACACACAGCCAGCATTTGTTCTTCAGCGAATTACGGGTTTCTGAGAATTTGTCAAAAGCGATTGGTCGGCGCATATATTTTACCGCGATTATCCTTCATTTCAGTGATGATCTAAGTGATCTAGTGAATTTAATATATAGTATACATGTCCAGCTACAATAACAAAACAACAACATGGCCAAAAGATCAAACGACTTGCAAGATCGGAGGTTTGCAAAAAGCTTGTCAAGCCACTGGAAAATTCGGGTTGCCCAGATTCAACTTTTTCGTGGCCGGTCAACGACCTTTGAGTGCTTATAACCCGATATACACATGATGCGGACTTGATTCAAGTTCGGATCATAGTCCACATGGTGAAAAACGGATGTCTAACATAAAACACACTAACCATTAACACGAGAGAGATCTATGAGCCACGACATTACATTTGTCGGACCAAAATTTAGGGTTCATAGATCGAGTTCTAAAACTTTAATTTTGAGCATCAAAATGATATGGATCTAAGTTTTAGCAACCCGGATCATCAAGTGACACCCTCAACACATATCTAAACAACAACATTAACACAAGATCACATGATTTTTGAAATTTAGGGTTTATACCTCTTTAACCTTTGATCTTTGATTCTGATCCTTGGATCTGATGTTGATGAACTAAGAGGCTAACATGGCTTTGTATCTCACTATCTCTCACTCCCCATTCCCGAATTTTAGAGAGAGAAGGTCTTGGGAGAAATGATAATTAAAGTGGCTCTTTCTCTCTCTTTAATCTTTATATTACATGAATGAAATGAAGTTTAACTGAGATATAAAGGCTGATTTGTGTTATTCTCGGTCACACATGCATTTGGTCTATATTAGGTTACCAACTCCAAATATGGGAAGATATACAAGCGACCTTGATAATGCATTAAGGGCATTTTAGTCATTAACTATTAAATTTAATGTCAATTATGGAAATGGTCCAAACCCTAGGGTTTAGGGTTTGAGATAGGGTTTAGGGTTTGAACTCTTTAGGGCTTAGGGTTTGAAATCCTTGGGGTTTGAACCCTTAGGTTTTGCAATTTAGTTTCTAACATTTCAATTTAGGTTTTAAAATTTAAAATTAATATTTCTAAATTATAATTAGAATTTTCTAATTATATTATAATTTACTAATCATAATTTAAATCTTGCTAATTAGGATTATTAATTCTAATTAAAATTGCTAATTTAGTAATTAGGGCCAAAATTGGTCATTTGGGGTTTCAACCCAAAAATTAGGGTTTCTAATAGAAAAATAATTTTCTAATTATAATTAGATTTAAGTAATTAGATTAGGGTTTCCTAATTACTTAACTTGAAAATTAGGATGAATATTTCCTAATTAAAATTAAAAATTACCTAATTACAAATTAGGGTTTTAAATTTACAAATTAGGGTTCTAATAATTAGGGTTTCTAATTATTAAATTTCTAATTAATGAATTAGGGTTATCCCTAATTAAGTTTGTGATTAATACAAAAACCATATCGTTAAATTCATTATCAGGTAATTGCTTAAAATATTATATTTTTCATGACAAAATATCAAAAGTTATATTTTATAACTTTAAAATATTTTATAACACTTAAATCATTTTTATATGATTTTTAAATCATTTATTCTATTTTTTTTCCATAATTTATTTAATATATTTATTAAATAAACTAATTACCATTAATATTAATTTATTAATGAAATTCATCCTAAAATATTAAAAGTCCTTTGAAAATATCTTTAAATATTTTCTTATACCATAATATTATTTTTCATGATTTTTCATGTATTAATATCATTTTTAAATAATTTATTTAATATTTTAACTAAATAAATTAAATACCATTTATGTTCCAAAAATATTAAATATTTATGAAATATACTCAAAATAATTAAAAACTATTTTTTAGACTTTAAAATAATTTTTCGGAATTTATTTAGTATTTTTAATAATTAAAAACTATTTTTTTCTATTTATTAATTAAGATAAATAATTTTCAGAATTTAATATTTATTAAAATGACCCTATAGCAGCAGGCAAATCGCTATAGGTATTCTTAGTGTTCATCAGCCTAAAGCCAGATTTCTTGTCAGTGAGCAAGGGGGTGGTTTGACCACAAATAGATTATTGTTCGCGTTGCTTTCTGGGTTAAAATTTGTTTTTAGGTTGTAGTACTTATGTAATACTACCATAATATACCACGTTCATGACCATTCTACATAATAATAGAGAGATCCAAGTCTCCAAAAACACATCGATCAGCATTTGTTCTTCTTCAGCGAATTACAGGTTTTTGAGAATTTGTCAAAGCGATTGGTCAGCGCATATTTGCCGCGATTATCCTTCATTTCGGTGATGATCTAAGTGATCTAGTGAATTTAATATATAGTATACATGTCATTACAATAACAAAACAACAACATGGCCAAAAGATCAAGCATTTGCAAGATCGGAGGCTTGCAAAAGCTTGTCAAGCCAGCCACTGGAAAATTCAGGTTGCCCAGATTCAACTTTTTCGTGGTAGGTCGGCGACCTTTGAGTGCTTATAACCCCGATATACACATGATGCGGACTTGATTCAAGTTCGGATCATATCCACATGGCAAAAAACGGATGTCTAACATAAAACACACCTAACCATTAACACAGAGAGATCTATGAGCCACGACATTACATTTGTCGGACCAAAATTTAGGGTTCATAGATCGAGTTTCTAAAACTTTAATTTTGAGCATCAAAATGATATGGATCTAAGTTTTGCAACCCGGATCATCAAGTGACACCCTCTAACACATATCTAAACAACAACATTAACACAAGATCACATGATTTTTTGAAATTTAGGGTTTATACCTCTTTAACCTTTGATCTTTGATTCTGATCCTTGGATCTGATGTTGATGAACTAAGAGGCTAACATGGCTTTGTATCTCACTATCTCTCACTCCCCATTCCCGAATTTTAGAGAGAGAAGGTCTTGGGAGAAATGATAATTAAAGTGGCTCTTTCTCTCTCTTTAATCTTTATATTACATGAATGAAATGAAGTTTAAGCGAGATATAAAAATTTGATTTGTGTTATTCTCGGTCACATGCATTTGAGTCTATATTAGGTTACCAACTCCAAATATGGGAAGATATACAAGCGACCTTGATAATGCATTAAGGGCATTTTAGTCATTAGACTATTAAATTTAATGTCAATTATGGAAATGGTCCAAACCCTTAGGGTTTAGGGTTTGAGATAGGGTTTAGGGTTTGAACTCTTTAGGGCTTAGGGTTTGAAATCCTTAAGGTTTGAACCCTTAGGTTTTGCAATTTAGTTTCTAACATTTCTAATTTAGGTTTTAAAATTTAAAAATTAATATTTCTAAATTATAATTAGAATTTTCTAATTATATTATAATTTACTAATCATAATTTAAATCTTGCTAATTAGGATTATTAATTCCTAATTAAAATTGCTAATTTAGTAATTAGGATCAAAATTGGTCATTAGGGTTTACAACCCAAAAATTAGGGTTTCTAATAGAAAATAATTTTCTAATTATAATTAGATTTAAGTAATTAGATTAGGGTTTCCTAATTACTTAACTTGAAAATTAGGATGAATATTTCCTAATTAAGAATTAAAAATTACCTAATTACAAATTAGGGTTTTAAATTTACAAATTAGGGTTCCTAATAATTAGGGTTTCTAATTATTAGAATTTCTAATTAATGAATTAGGGTTATCCCTAATTAAGTTTGTGATTAATACAAAAACCATATACGTTAAATTCATTATCCGGTAATTGCTTAAAATATTATATTTTTCATGACAAAATATCAAAAGTTATATTTTATAACTTTAAAATATTTTTATAACACTTAAATCATTTTCATATGATTTTTAAATCATTTATTCTATTTTTCCATAATTTATTTAATATATTTATTAAATAAACTAATTACCATTAATATTAATTTATTAATGAAATTCATCCTAAAATATTAAAAGTCTTTGAAAATATCTTTAAATATTTTCTTATACCATAATATTATTTTTCATGATTTTTCATGTATTAATATCATTTTAAATAATTTATTTAATATTTTAACTAAATAAATTAAATACCATTTTTATATTCAAAAATATTAAATATTTATGAAATATACTCAAAATAATTTAAAAACTATTTTTAGACTTTAAAATAATTTTTGAATTTATTTAGTATTTTAATAATTAAAAACTATTTTTTTCTATTTATTAATTAAGATAAATAATTTTGAATTTAATATTTATTAAAATGACCTATATAGCGAGAGCAAGTCGCTATAAATTATTCTTAGTGTTCATCGACTAAAGCGATTTCTTGTCGTTTGTAGCGAGGGGGTGGTTTGACCACAAATAGATTAGTGTTAGCGTTGCTTTACGGGTTGAAATTTGTTTTCGAGGTTGTAGTACTTATGTAATACTACCATAATATACCACGTTCATGACCATTCTACATAATATGAGAGAGATCAAGTCTCAAAAAACACATCGAGCAATTTTTCTTCTTGAATTACAGGTTTCTGAGAATTTGTCAAAGCGATTAAGTGGCATATATTTGTGCGATTATCCTTCATTTCGGTGATGATCTAAGTGATCTAGTGAATTTAATATATAGTATACATGTCATTACAATAACAAAAAACAACAACATGGCCAAAAGATCAAAGCATTTGCAAGATCGGAGGCTTGCAAAAGCTTGTCAAGCCACTGGAAAATTCAGGTTGCCCAGATTCAACTTTTAAAGTGGTAGGTCGGCGACCTTTGAGTGCTTATAACCCGATATACACATGATGCGGACTTGATTCAAGTTCGGATCATAGTCCCATAAAAAAACGGATGTCTAACATAAAACACACACTAACCATTAACGAGAGATCTATGAGCCACGACATTACGTTGTCGGACCAAAATTTAGGGTTCATAGATCGGTTCTAAAAACTTTAATTTGAGCATCAAAATGATATGGATCTAAGTTTTAGCAACCCAGATCATCAAGTGACACCCTCTAACACATATCTAAACAACAACATTAACACAAGATCACATGATTTTTGAAATTTAGGGTTTATACCTCTTTAACCTTTGATCTTTGATTCTGATCCTTGGATCTGATGTTGATGAACTAAGAGGCTAACATGGGCTTTGTATCTCACTATCTCTCACTCCCCATTCCGAATTTTAGAGAGAAGGTCTTGGGAGAAATGATAATTAAAGTGGCTCTTTCTCTCTCTTTAATCTTTATATTACATGAATGAAATGAAGTTTAAGCTGAGATATAAAAATTTGATTTGTGTTATTCTCGGTCACATGGTAAATCTATATTAGGTTACCAACTCCAAATATGGGAAGATATACAATGACCCTTGATAATGCATTAAGGGCATTTTAGTCATTAGACTATTAAATTTAATGTCAATTATGGAAATGGTCCAAACCCTTAGGGTTTAGGGTTTGAGATAGGGTTTAGGGTTTGAACTATTTAGGGCTTAGGGTTTGAAATCCTTGGGGTTTGAACCCTTAGGTTTTTGCAATTTAGTTTCTAACATTTCCAATTTAGGTTTTAAAATTAAAAATTAGTATTTCTAAATTATAATTAGAATTTTCTAATTATATTATAATTTACAAATCATAATTTAAATCTTGCTAATTAGGATTATTAATTTCTAATTAAAATTGCTAATTTAGTAATTAGGGCCAAAATTGGTCATTAGGGTTTACAACCCAAAAATTAGGGTTTCAAAAAGAAAAATAATTTTCTAATTATAATTAGATTTAAGTAATTTAGATTAGGGTTTCTAATTACTTAACTTGAAAATTAGGATGAATATTTCCTAATTAAAATTAAAAATTACCTAATTACAAATTAGGGTTTTAAATTTACAAATTAGGGTTCTAATAATTAGGGTTTCTAATTATTAAATTTCTAATTAATGAATTAGGGTTATCCTAATTAAGTTTGTGATTAATACAAAAAACCATATCGTTAAATTCATTATCAGGTAATTGCTTAAAATATTATATTTTTTCATGACAAAATATCAAAAGTTATATTTTATAACTTTAAAATATTTTATAACACTTAAATCATTTTCATATGATTTTTAAATCATTTATTCTATTTTTTCCATAATTTATTTAATATATTTATTAAATAAACTAATTACCATTAATATTAATTTATTAATGAAATTCATCCTAAAATATTAAAAGTCCTTTGAAAATATCTTTAAATATTTTCTTATACCATAATATTATTTTCATGATTTTTCATGTATTAATATCATTTTAAATAATTTATTTAATATTTTAACTAAATAAATTAAATACCATTTATATTCCAAAAATATTAAATATTTATGAAATATACTCAAAATAATTAAAAACTAATTTTTAGACTTTAAAATAATTTTTCAGAATTTATTTAGTATTTTTAATAATTAAAAACTATTTTTTTCTATTTATTAATTAAGATAAATAATTTTCAGAATTTAATATTTATTAAAATGACCCTATAGCGGCAGATAAAAAATATTATAAATTATTCTTAGTGTTCATCGGACTAAAAGCGATTTCTTGTCAGTGAGCAAGGGGGTGGTTTGACCACAAATAGATTAGTGTTCGCGTTGCTTTCTGGGTTGAAATTTGTTTTCAGGTTGTAGTACTTATGTAATACTACCATAATATACCACGTTCATGACCATTCTACATAATAACAGAGAGATCCAAGTCTCCAAAAAACACATCGAACATTTGTTCTTCAGCGAATTACAGGGTTTCTGAGAATTTGTCAAAGCGATTAGTCGGCGCATATTTTGTGCGATTATCCTTCATTTCAGTGATGATCTAAGTGATATAGTGAATTTAATATATAGTATACATGTCCAGCTACAATAACAAAACAACAACATGGCCAAAAGATCAAACGACTGCAAGATCAGAGGCTTGCAAAAGCTTGTCAAAGCCACTGGAAAATTCTGGGTTGCCCAGATTCAACTTTTCGTGGCCGGTCAACGACCTTTGAGTGCTTATAACCCGATATACATGATCTGGACTTGATTCAAGTTCGGATCATAGTCCACATGCAAAAAAACGGATGTCTAACATAAAACACACCTAACCATTAACACGAGAGAGATCTATGAGCCACGACATTACATTTGTCGGACCAAAATTTAGGGTTCATAGATCGGTTCTAAAACTTTAATTTGAGCATCAAAATGATATGGATCTAAGTTTTAGTAACCCGGATCATCAAGTGACACCCTCAACACATATCTAAACAACAACATTAACACAAGATCACATGATTTTTGAAATTTAGGGTTTATACCTCTTTAACCTTTGATCTTTGATTCTGATCCTTGGATCTGATGTTGATGAACTAAGAGGCTAACATGGCTTTGTATCTCACTATCTCTCTCACTCCCCATTCCCGAATTTTAGAGAGAGAAGGTCTTGGGAGAAATGATAATTAAAGTGGCTCTTTCTCTCTCTTTAATCTTTATATTACATGAATGAAATGAAGTTTAACTGAGATATAAGGCTGATTTGTGTTATTCTCAGTCACATGGCTAGTCTATATTAGGTTACCAACTCCAAATATGGGAAGATATACAAAATGACCTTGATAATGCATTAAGGGCATTTTAGTCATTAGACTATTAAATTTAATGTCAATTATGGAAATGGTCCAAACCCTTAGGGTTTAGGGTTTGAGATAGGGTTTAGGGTTTGAACTCTTTAGGGCTTAGGGTTTGAAATCCTTAGGGTTTGAACCCTTAGGTTTTGCAATTTAGTTTCTAACATTTTCAATTTAGGTTTTAAAAATTAAAAATTAATATTTCTAAATTATAATTAGAATTTTCTAATTATATTATAATTTACTAATCATAATTTAAATCTTGCTAATTAGGATTATTAATTCCTAATTAAAATTGCTAATTTAGTAATTAGGGCCAAAATTGGTCATTAGGGTTTAAACCCAAAAATTAGGGGTTTAATAGAAAAATAATTTTCTAATTATAATTAGATTTAAGTAATTAGATTAGGGTTTCCTAATTACTTAACTTGAAAATTAGGATGAATATTTCCTAATTAAAATTAAAAATTACCTAATTACAAATTAGGGTTTTAAATTTACAAATTAGGGTTTCTAATAATTAGGGTTTCTAATTATTAAATTTCTAATTAATGAATTAGGGTTATCCTAATTAAGTTTGTGATTAATACAAAAACCATATCGTTAAATTCATTATCAGGTAATTGCTTAAAATATTATATTTTTCATGACAAAATATCAAAAGTTATATTTTATAACTTTAAAATATTTTATAACACTTAAATCATTTTCATATGATTTTTAAATCATTTATTCTATTTTTCCATAATTTATTTAATATATTTATTAAATAAACTAATTACCATTAATATTAATTTATTAATGAAATTCATCCTAAAATATTAAAAGTCCTTTGAAAATATCTTTAAATATTTTCTTATACCATAATATTATTTTTCATGATTTTTCATGTATTAATATCATTTTTAAATAATTTATTTAATATTTTAACTAAATAAATTAAATACCATTTATATTCAAAAATATTAAATATTTATGAAATATACTCAAAATAATTAAAAACTATTTTTTAGACTTTAAAATAATTTTTGAATTTATTTAGTATTTTTAATAATTAAAAACTATTTTTTCTATTTATTAATTAAGATAAATAATTTTGAGAATTTAATATTTATTAAAATGACCTATAGCGTGAGGCAAGTATTTATAAATTATTCTTAGTGTTCATCGACTAAAGCGATTTCTTGTCGGTGAAAGCGAGGGGGTGGTTTGACCACAAATAGATTAGTGTTAGCGTTGCTTTTACGGGTTGAAATTTGTTTTCAGGTTGTAGTACTTATGTAATACTACCATAATATACCACGTTCATGACCATTCTACATAATAACGAGAGAGATCCAAGTCTCAAAAAAACACATCGAATATTTGTTCTTCTTGAATTACAGGTTTTGAGAATTTGTCAAAGCGATTAGTCAGCGCATATTTGTGCGATTATCCTTCATTTCGATTGATGATCTAAGTGATCTAGTGAATTTAATATATAGTATACATGTCCATTACAATAACAAAACAACAACATGGCAAAAGATCAAGCGATTTGCAAGATCGGAGAGGCTTGCAAAAGCTTGTCAAGCCCACGGAAAATTACAGGTTGCCTAGATTCAACTTTTAAGTGGCGGTCGGCGACCTTTGAGTGCTTATAACCCGATATACACATGATGCTGGACTTGATTCAAGTTCGGATCATAGTCCACATGTGAAAAAAAACGGATGTCTAACATAAAACACACCTAACCATTAACACAAGAGAGATCTATGAGCCCTGACATTCTGTTGTCAAACCACAATTTAGGTTTATAGATCAGTTCTAAAAATTTAATTTTGAGCATCAAAATGATATGGATCTAAGTTTTAGCAACCCAGATCATCAAGTGACACCCTCTAACACATATCTAAACAACAACATTAACACAAGATCACATGATTTTTGAAATTTAGGGTTTATACCTCTTTAACCTTTGATCTTTGATTCTGATCCTTGGATCTGATGTTGATGAACTAAGAGGCTAACATGGCTTTGTATCTCACTATCTCTCACTCCCCATTCCCGAATTTTATAGAGAGAAGGTCTTGGGAGAAATGATAATTAAAGTGGCTCTTTCTCTCTCTTTAATCTTTATATTACATGAATGAAATGAAGTTTAACTGAGATATAAAAATTTGATTTGTGTTATTCTCGGTCACACATGGTTTGGTCTATATTAGGTTACCAACTCCAAATATGGAAAGATATACAAGCAACCTTATGTAATTCATTAAGGGCATTTTAGTCATTAGACTATTAAATTTAATGTCAATTATGGAAATGGTCCAAACCCTTAGGGTTTAGGGTTTGAGATAAGGTTTAGGGTTTGAACTCTTTAAGGCTTAGGGTTTGAAATCCTTAGGGTTTGAACCCTTATGTTTTGCAATTTAGTTTCTAACATTTCCAATTTAGGTTTTAAAAATTAAAATTTAATATTTCTAAATTATAATTAAAATTTTCTAATTATATTATAATTTACTAATCATAATTTAAATCTTGCTAATTAGGATTATTAATTCCTAATTAAAATTGCTAATTTAGTAATTAGGGCCAAAATTGGTCATTAGGGTTTACAACCCAAAAATTAGGGTTTCTAATAGAAAAATAATTTTCTAATTATAATTAGATTTAAGTAATTAGATTAGGGTTTCCTAATTACTTAACTTGAAAATTAGGATGAATATTTCCTAATTAAAATTAAAAAAATTACCTAATTACAAATTAGGGTTTCTAATTTTAAATTTACAAATTAGGGTTCTAATAATTAGGGTTTCTAATTATTAAATTTCTAATTAATGAATTAGGGTTATCCTAATTAAGTTTGTGATTAATACAAAAACCATTAAGATAGACTCATATCAATAATTCAATTCAATCAATTATTTAGATGTAGCCAAACCTCATTGGCAAATTAAATTTTTAAAAATATTTTTTAAAATGACGTTATGATGCCGCATCAGTATTAATAAATTCGCTTTTAGGATGTCCGCCATCGAAAGTGATTTTGTCATAACACATCATACATTAGTGGAACAATGATTTTCGAGATCAAATTCGCACTAAGTATTCCCGCATTTATAACTCTATCAACTTTTAACATCTCTCGCACTTTGTGTTACATGGTACATGAAAGTGATAAATAAAAGATATTTTGATATTTCAAATCATTTTGCGTCTAGTTGAAATAAGTAGCGTAGACTATACTTTAAACCGTTTCAAAAATTATTGCGAGTCTACATTTTTTTTAAAAGCACATAGTGCGTATTTAACTTGATGTCAAAATTTCGAAGTCTAGCATAGCTAGGAGTTTTGGAAAACTTATGTCTCCACTAATAATCATTGGCTTAATAATCTATATGTTCCTATTATCCACTATATTCTTCATTTACACACAACTATACCCGATTCACAAACCACACTTATGAGTTCATTTACTTGCCACAATCATATGAGTTTAAGAACTTGTCCTAGTCGAGACCTTTTGGCGCCCATTCATTTGAGGGGTTCATAAATATTTCATATAACTATGAATCAAGAATGTCACATAAGTATGAGTTTTAAGAACTCGTGACTTAACCTTATAGTCTCTACCTATAACATATCTATCTCGTTTCTACACATGAGAAAAGAATCACCCTCTTAACATGCATATAACAAATAGCGCGACACATACATCCCAATAATTATCCTAACTCCCTTCTCGATACGAATTTCATTCAACTCGTATTCATAATCCTTCCTTGAATCTGTACCAATTCATAGTACAACTGACACCCAGCAATCTTACTGTAAACTTTCCAATCATCAGAATGATCCTTATTCCATACTATAACCTTATCGGATCACGGGTGATCTCATCGTATATATTACTTATTCATTTCTATATCTTGATCGCTTTTGTTTTACGATCTCCTATCACTGTACTTTTAGTCTTTTAAACTCTATCTATTCACCACTACTGTTCAACTTTATTATCAGAGTTAGGGAACTCTGTATCTTTTAACTCGCCGAGATTCGTCTTTGAATCTTATCGACCAACTAACTCTATTTGAGTTAGTACTTATCCTAATCACTGCGGTTATTAGTCTCAGGTATTCCTACCTAAGGTTCATAACCTACAACTTTGATACCAACTGTGAGGGCCCCAAACCTGAGGTCCCGAATCATCGCGGATCCGGTTCGATCATTCTATACAACTATTACTATTTGCGGAAGATATAAACAAAAATTGTATATACATTAAACTTACACATAATCCCCAAGGTCGAGTAACCTTAACTTATACACAATATATAAATTATTTAACTTACAATAACATTATTATTATACAACTATTGTAAATCTAATCGCACACATTAATTTTAAGCTGAAACCGTCTTTGACCTTTCCTTATATCGGACGTATTCGTCTTTAATCTGCAATGTTTATCATGATATAGCAAGGGTGAGCATAAGATTCCCCAACAAGTTTAAGTTCAATAATATAACGATATATCATGATTGAAATGATTTGAATAATTAGCTGGCTATAATTCAACAATATAATTGTGAATTAGAACGAACAAACTTTTGACTGAACAAATATATAACATGAATAAATATATCTGAACCAAAGGGTAATGAAGGTGATCATCCTTTCATACCTGACTTATACATGCAATATGTACAGAGTACAATTCTACAATGGCAATCAGCAATGATTATCCATAAACATATATGAATAAAACAACTCTTAGTAGAGTTAAGTAAAAAACAAACTTGCTTGAATCGTTGATTACCGCTACACAATTTGTAACGCTTTTATCAGAAGACCTAATATTAGTAATATAGATCTCCAATATTAGAATAATATCATCACAATATAATACTATTATATATATACATAGAATAACCTAAACACATAACACATAACCCTATCAGTCTATAAAACACATAAGACTCTGTATTAGGTCAAAATATTGTAGTCTGAGTTGAATTCGACAAAATTCTAATGTCCCGACGGTCTAGTCGGAAAATTCATGAGTTTAAGTTCAATTAAACCTCGCTCTAACACTTAACCATTAACTTAAATAATTTTATTAATAAATGAAATAATTTTCATAAGCTTCGTAATAATTTTTAAATAATTATTACTATTTATCATGAATTTTCCATTATTAATATCGATTTAAATGAATTAAATACCACATAATTCTTTTTATCATTAATATTTATTTATTATCAAATATTAATGAAATACATGTCATAATATTATAATATATTTATAATATCACAAAGTATTTTTAATACTCTAAAATCATATTTATATGATTTTTAAACACTTAAATTCATTATCCCAGAATTGCTTAAACTATTAACATTTTCATGGCAAAATATCAAAAGTTATATTTTATAACTTTAAAATATTTTTATAACACTTCAATCATTTTCATATGATTTTTAAATCATTTATTCTATTTTTTCCATAATTTATTTAATATATTTATTAAATAAACTAATTACCATTAATATTAATTTATTAATGAAATTCATCCTAAAATATTAAAAGTCATTTGAAAATATCTTTAAATATTTTCTTATACCATAATATTATTTTTCATGATTTTTCATGTATTAATATCATTTTAAATAATTTATTTAATATTTTAACTAAATAAATTAAATACCATTTATATTCCAAAAATATTAAATATTTATGAAATATACTCAAAATAAGTAAAACTATTTTTTAGATTTTAAAAATAATTTTTCGTAATTTATTTAGTATTTTTAATAATTAAAAACTATTTGTTTCTATTTATTAATTAAGATAAATAATTTTCGTAATTTAATATTTATTAAAATGATTCTATAGCGGATATGTAACCGTCGCTATAGGTGTTCTTAGTGTTCATCACCCTAAACATTTCTGAGATTTCTTGTCGGTGAGCAAGGGGTGGTTTGACCACAAATAGATTAGTGTTCGCGTTGCTTTTCGGGTTGAAATTTGTTTTCCAAAAGTGTAGTACTTATGTAATACTACCATAAAATATACCACGCTCATGACCATTCTATATAATAATGGAGAGATTTAAGTCTCCAAAACTAGTACAGACCTCGAATCATTTTTCAAAACGAATTCTGGGTTTTCCAGAATTTGTCCAAGGCAGTTGGTCAACGCATATTTGACCGCGATTATCCTTCATTTCAGTGATGATCTAAGTGATCTAGTGAATTTAATATATAGTATACATGTCCAGCTACAATAACAAAACAACAACATGGCCAAAAGATCAAACGACTGCAAGATCAGAGGCTTGCAAAAGCTTGTCAAGCCACCTGGAAAATTCTGGGTTGCCCAGATTCAACTTTTCGTGGCCGGTCAACGACCTTTGAGTGCTTATAACTTCTGATATACACATGATCTGGACTTGATTCAAGTTCCAGATCATAGTCCACATGGCAAAGAACAGATGTCTAACATAAAACACACCTAACCATTAACACAGAGAGATCTATGAGCCCTGACATTCTGTTGTCAGACCAAAATTTAGGGTTCATAGATCAGTTCTAAAAACTTTAATTTCGAGCATCAAAATGATATGGATCTAAGTTTTAGCAACCCAGATCATCAAGTGACACCCTCTAACACATATCTAAACAACAACATTAACACAAGATCACATGATTTTTGAAATTTAGGGTTTATAACTCTTTAACCTTTGATCTTTGATTCTCGATCCTTCGATCTCGATTTTGATGAACTAAGAGGCTAACATGGCTTTGTATCTCACTATCTCTCACTCCCCATTCCCAATTTTAGAGATAGAGGGTCTTGAGAGAAATGATAATTAAAGTGGCTCTTCTCTCCCATTAATCTTTTATATTACATGAATGAAATGAAGTTTGGGTGAGATATAAATCGATTTGTGTTATTCTCAAATACATGGTCTGGTCTATATTAGGTTACCAACTCCAAATATGGGAAGATATACAAGTAACCTTCAATAATGAATTAAGGGCATTTTAGTCATTAGACTATTAAATTTAATGGCAATTATGGAAATGGGCCCAAACCCTTAGGGTTTAAGGTTTGGGTTTAGGATTTGAACCCTTTAGGGTTTAGAGTTTGAAATCCTTAGGGTTTGAACCCTTAGGTTTTGCAATTTAGTTTCTAACATTTCCAATTTAGGTTTCAAAATTGAAAATTAATATTTCTAAATTATAATTAGAATTTTCTAATTATATTAAAATTTACTAATCATAATTTAAATCTTTCTAATTAGGATTAATAATTCCTAATTAAAATTGCTAATTTAGCAATTAAATAAATTGGTCATTAGGGTTTACAACCCAAAAATTAGGGTTTCTAATAGAAAAATAATTTTCTAATTATAATTAGATTTCGTAATTAGATTAGGGTTTCTTAATTACTTAACTTGAAAATTAGGATGAATATTTCCTAATTAAGAATTAAAAATTACCTAATTACAAATTAGGGTTTTAAATTTATAAATTAGGGTTCTTAATAATTAGGGTTTCTAATTATTAGAATTTCTAATTAATGAATTAGGGTTATCCCTAATTAAGTTTGTGATTAATACAAAAACCATATACTTTGTACTTAAATCCCCAATTTAGGGTTCCCATATACCGAATTACGGTTTTAAAATTCTCGGAACCGAACTTAGGGTTTCAGAACCGATTTTTAGGGTTTCTTATTAATCGCTAGGGTTTTTTAACAGAACATTGACGTTCTTAATATAATATTAGGGTCACACCGATATAAGTTATCCGTCAACCCTTGACCCTTAACCACATCATGTACACATATACATGTAACATAAACGTTTATTCCTTAATCCCGAATAATTCACTTAAATCCTTCTGTAATTTTGAAATCCTCAAAATTCATTCTCAAAATATTAAACGCATACACTTATTTTCGGTATAGGTTCTAATATTGAACCTTAAATCAATTAATTAAAATTTTAAAAATTTTCTAAATTCTCGGGTTGTCACATTCACCCCTTCTTCTAAAAATTCCGTCCCTCAAATTTACCTTTTTACCATACACCATTCATCATACACCATACATACACAACATCACATGCTACCCAATACACCACTCACAAGAGTAAAAATTTTCATATTTTGATGAGGAGTTATATAGACTATTTGTCTATCATTTTCGCAAAGGTTTTATGGAAATTCATCCGCAAACCGTCATAACTTACAGACACAAAGGGTGATTAGCCCGATATGCCTCAGATCGATCAAGATCATTGGCCTGAACAATTTGTTCCTTTTATCCGCCTTGGGCGCATAAACTTTACCTCGGCCTTTATCGAATCCGCACTAAAAATAATTTAGTTCGGGAAATTTCATTCAAAGAATACTTACAGTTTTCATAAATGTTTGTCTAGCTGAATCAAATAGCATAGACTCATATCAATAATTCAATTCAATCGAATTATTTAGATGTAGCCAAACCTCATTGGCAAATTAAATTTTTTAAAAATATTTTTGAGAATGACGCTACGATGCCGCATCAGTATTAACACAATTGTTTGAGGATGCCGCCATCGAAAGTGACTTTGTCATAACACATCATACATTAGTGGAACAATGATTTTCGATCAAATTCGCACTAAGTATTCCTGCATTTACAAATCTATCAACTTTAATCATCTCTGCACCAGGTTACATGGTACATGAGTGATAAATAAAAGATATTTTGATATTTCAAATCATTTGCGTCTAGTTGAAATAAGTAGCGTAGACTATACTTTAAACATTTCAAAAATTATTATGAGTCTACATTTTTTTTAAAAGCACATAGTGCGATTTAACTTGATGTCAAAATTTCAAGTCTAGCATAGCTAGGAGTTTTGGAAAACTTATGTCTCCACTAATAATCATTGGCTTAATAATCTATATGTTCCTATTATCCACTATATTCTTCATTTACACACAACTATACCCAGCTTCACAAACCACACTTATGAGTTCATTTACTTGCCACAATCATATGAGTTTAAGAACTTGTCCTAGTTGCACCTTTGGCGCCCATTATTTGAGGGGTTCATAAATATTTCATATAACTATGAATCAAGAATGTCACATAAGTATGAGTTTTAAGAACTCAGATTTTAACCTTATAGTCTTTACCTATAACATATCTATCGTTTCTACACATGAGAAAAGAATCACCCTCTTAACATGATATAACAAATAGCGCCGACACATACATCCCAATAATTATCCTAACTCCCTTCTCGATACGAATTTCATTCAACTCGTATTCATAATCCTTCCTTGAATCTGTACCAATTCATAGTACAACTGACACCCAGCAATCTTACTGTAAAATTTCCAATCATCAGAATGATCCTTATTCCATACTATAACCTTATCAGATCACGGGGTGATCTCATCGTATATATTACGATTCATTTCTATATCTTGATCGTTTTGTTTTACGATCTCCTATCACTGTACTTTTAGTCTTTTAAACTCTATCTATTCACCACTACTGTTCAACTTTATTATCAGAGTTAGGGAACTCTGTATCTTTTAACTCGCCGAGATTCGTCTTTGAATCTTATCGACCAACTAACTCTATTTGAGTTAGTACTTATCCTAATCACTGTGGTTATTAGTCTCAGGTATTCCTACCTAAGGTTCATAACCTACAACTTTGATACCAACTGTGAGGGCCACAAACCCGAGGTCCCGAATCATCGCGGATCCGGTTCGATCATTCTATACAACTATTACTATTTGCGGAAGATATAAACATAAATTGTATATAAATTAAACTTACACATAATCCCCAAGGTCGAGTAACCTTAACTTATACACAATATATAACTTATTTAACTTACAATAACATTATTATTATACAACTATTGTAAATCTAATCGCATTACATTAACTTTAAGTCAAAACCGCCTTTGACCTTTCCTTATATCCGACGTATTCGCCTTTAATCGCAATGTTTATCATGATATATAGCAAGGGTGAGCATAAGATTCCCCAACAAGTTTAAGTTCAATAATATAACGATATATCATGATTGAAATGATTTGAATAATTAGTCGGCTATAATTCAACAATATAATTGTGAATTAAGCACGAACAAACTTTTCGATGAACAAATATATAACATGAACAAATATATCCGAACAAAGGGTAATGAAGGTGATCATCCTTTCATACCGACTTATACATGCAATATGTACAGTAGTACAATTCTACAATGGCAATCAAAGAATGATTATCCATAAACATATATGAATAAAAACAACTCTTAGTAGAGTTAAGTAAAACAAACTTGCTTGAATCGTTGATTACCGCTACACAATTTTATAAATTCATTATCACAAAGTATTTTTATTGCTTAAAAAAATATTTTATATTTTTCATGACAAAATATCAAAAGTTATATTTTATAACTTTAAAATATTTTTATAACACTTAAATCATTTTCATATGATTTTTAAATCATTTATTCTATTTTTTCCATAATTTATTTAATATATTTATTAAATAAACTAATTACCATTAATATTAATTTATTAATGAAATTCATCCTAAAATATTAAAAGTCACTGAAAATATCTTTAAATATTTTCTTATACCATAATATTATTTTTCATGATTTTTCATGTATTAATATCATTTTTAAATAATTTATTTAATATTTTAACTAAATAAATTAAATACCATTTATATTCCAAAAATATTAAATATTTATGAAATATACTCAAAATAATTAAAAACTATTTTTTAGACTTTAAAATAATTTTTCGGAATTTATTTAGTATTTTTAATAATTAAAAACTATTTGTTTCTATTTATTAATTAAGATAAATAATTTTCAGAATTTAATATTTATTAAAATGACCCTATAGCGACAGAACCGTCGCTATAGGTGTTCTTGGTGTTCATCAGCCTAAAGCCAGATTTCTTGTCAGTGAGCAAGGTGGGTGGTTTGACCACAAATAGATTAGTGTTCGCGTTGCTTTCTGGGGTTGAAATTTGTTTTCAGGTTGTAGTACTTATGTAATACTACCATAATATACCACGTTCATGACCATTCTACATAATAACAGAGAGATCCAAGTCTCCAAAAACTCTGACAAACGTTAAATAATTTTTTTGAATTATTTAGTATTTTTTTTTAATAAAACTATTTTTTTCTATTTATTAATTAAGATAAATAATTTTTAATTTAATATTTATTAAAATGACCCTAGCTATAGCTACAGTAGTAACCGTCGCTATAGGTGTTCTTGGTGTTCATCAGCCTAAAGCCAGATTTCTTGTCAGTGAGCGAGGGGGGTGGTTTGACCACAAATAGATTAGTGTTCGCGTTGCTTTCTGGGTTGAAATTTGTTTTCAGGTTGTAGTACTTATGTAATACTACCATAATATACCACGTTCATGACCATTCTACATAATAACAGAGAGATCCAAGTCTCCAAAAACCTATCAAACGTTGTTCTTCAACGAATTCTGGGTTTTACAGAATTTGTCCAAGGCAGTTGGTCAACGCATATTTGACCGCGATTATCCTTCATTTCAGTGATGATCTAAGTGATCTAGTGAATTTAATATATAGTATACATGTCCAGCTACAATAACAAAACAACAACATGGCCAAAAGATCAAACGACTGCAAGATCAGAGGCTTGCAAAAGCTTGTCAAGCCACCTGGAAAATTCTGGGTTGCCCAGATTCAACTTTTCGTGGCCGGTCAACGACCTTTGAGTGCTTATAACCGATATATATACATGATCCGGACTTGATTCAAGTTCGGATCATAGTCCACATGGCAAAGAAACGGATGTCTAACATAAAAACACACTAACCATTAACACAGAGAGATCTATGAGCCCTGACATTCTGTTGTCAGACCAAAATTTAGGGTTCATAGATCAGTTCTAAAAACTTTAATTTCGAGCATCAAAATGATATGGATCTAAGTTTTAGCAACCCAGATCATCAAGTGACACCCTCTAACACATATCTAAACAACAACATTAACACAAGATCACATGATTTTTGAAATTTAGGGTTTATACCTCTTTAACCTTTGATCTTTGATTCTGATCCTTGGATCTGATGTTGATGAACTAAGAGGCTAACATGGCTTTGTATCTCACTATCTCTCACTCCCCATTCCCGAATTTTAGAGAGAGAAGGTCTTGGGAGAAATGATAATTAAAGTGGCTCTTTCTCTCTCTTTAATCTTTATATTACATGAATGAAATGAAGTTTAACTGAGATATAAGGCTGATTTGTGTTATTCTCAGTCACATGGCTGGTCTATATTAGGTTACCAACTCCAAATATGGGAAGATATACAAGCAACCTTCAATAATGCATTAAGGGCATTTTAGTCATTAGACTATTAAATTTAATGTCAATTATGGAAATGGTCCAAACCCTTAGGGTTTAGGGTTTGAGATAGGGTTTAGGGTTTGAACTCTTTAGGGCTTAGGGTTTGAAATCCTTAGGGTTTGAACCCTTAGGTTTTGCAATTTAGTTTCTAACATTTCCAATTTAGGTTTTAAAAATTAAAAATTAATATTTCTAAATTATAATTAGAATTTTCTAATTATATTATAATTTACTAATCATAATTTAAATCTTGCTAATTAGGATTATTAATTCCTAATTAAAATTGCTAATTTAGTAATTAGGGCCAAAATTGGTCATTAGGGTTTACAACCCAAAAATTAGGGTTTCTAATAGAAAAATAATTTTCTAATTATAATTAGATTTCGTAATTAGATTAGGGTTTCCTAATTACTTAACTTGAAAATTAGGATGAATATTTCCTAATTAAGAATTAAAAATTACCTAATTACAAATTAGGGTTTTAAATTTACAAATTAGGGTTCCTAATAATTAGGGTTTCTAATTATTAGAATTTCTAATTAATGAATTAGGGTTATCCCTAATTAAGTTTGTGATTAATACAAAAAAAACCATATACGTTAAATTCATTATCCGGTAATTGCTTAAAATATTATATTTTTCATGACAAAATATCAAAAGTTATATTTTATAACTTTAAAATATTTTTATAACACTTAAATCATTTTCATATGATTTTTAAATCATTTATTCTATTTTTTCCATAATTTATTTAATATATTTATTAAATAAACTAATTACCATTAATATTAATTTATTAATGAAATTCATCCTAAAATATTAAAAGTCCTTTGAAAATATCTTTAAATATTTTCTTATACCATAATATTATTTTTCATGATTTTTTCATGTATTAATATCATTTTTAAATAATTTATTTAATATTTTAACTAAATAAATTAAATACCATTTATATTCCAAAAATATTAAATATTTATGAAATATACTCAAAATAATTAAAAACTATTTTTAGACTTTAAAATAATTTTTTGAATTTATTTAGTATTTTTAATAATTAAAAACTATTTGTTTCTATTTATTAATTAAGATAAATAATTTTTTAAATTTAATATTTATTAAAATGACCTATAGAGCAGTAACCGTCGCTATAGGTGTTAGTGTTCATCGACCTAAAGCGATTTCTTGTCGTTGAAAGCGAGGGGTGGTTTGACCACAAATAGATTAGTGTTAGCGTTGCTTTACGGGTTGAAATTTGTTTTTCGAGGTTGTAGTACTTATGTAATACTACCATAATATACCACGTTCATGACCATTCTACATAATAGAGAGAGAGATCCAAGTCTCCAAAAACACACACGTCAGACGTCATTTTTGTTCTTCAGCGAATTACGGGTTTTACGAAATTTGTCAAAGCGCGATTGGTCAACGCATATTTGACCGCGATTATCCTTCATTTTGATTGATGATCTAAGTGATCTAGTGAATTTAATATATAGTATACATGTCCATTACAATAATAAAAAAACAACAACATGGCCAAAAGATCAAGCGATTGCAAGATCGGAGGCTTGCAAAAGCTTGTCAAGCCCACGGAAAATTACAGGTTGCCCAGATTCAACTTTTTCGTGGCGGGTCAGCGACCTTTGAGTGCTTATAACCCGATATATACATGATCGGACTTGATTCAAGTTCCGGATCATAGTCCATGGCAAAAAAAACGGATGTCTAACATAAAACACACCTAACCATTAACACGAGAGAGATCTATGAGCCCGACATTACATTTGTCGGACCAAAATTTAGGGTTCATAGATCGGTTCTAAAACTTTAATTTCGAGCATCAAAATGATATGGATCTAAGTTTTAGCAACCCGGATCATCAAGTGACACCCTCAACACATATCTAAACAACAACATTAAACAAGAAGATCACATGATTTTTGAAATTTAGGGTTTATACCTCTTTAACCTTTGATCTTTGATTCTGATCCTTGGATCTGATGTTGATGAACTAAGAGGCTAACATGGCTTTGTATCTCACTATCTCTCACTCCCCATTCCCGAATTTTAGAGAGAGAAGGTCTTGGGAGAAATGATAATTAAAGTGGCTCTTTCTCTCTCTTTAATCTTTATATTACATGAATGAAATGAAGTTTAACTGAGATATAAGGCTGATTTGTGTTATTCTCAGTCACATGGCTGGTCTATATTAGGTTACCAACTCCAAATATGGGAAGATATACAAGCAACCTTCAGTAATGCATTAAGGGCATTTTAGTCATTAGACTATTAAATTTAATGTCAATTATGGAAATGGTCCAAACCCTTAGGGTTTAGGGTTTGAGATAGGGTTTAGGGTTTGAACTCTTTAGGGCTTAGGGTTTGAACCCTTAGGTTTTGCAATTTAGTTTCTAACATTTCCAATTTAGGTTTTAAAAATTAAAAATTAATATTTCTAAATTATAATTAGAATTTTCTAATTATATTATAATTTACTAATCATAATTTAAATCTTGCTAATTAGGATTATTAATTCCTAATTAAAATTGCTAATTTAGTAATTAGGGCCAAAATTGGTCATTAGGGTTTACAACCCAAAAATTAGGGTTTCTAATAGAAAAATAATTTTCTAATTATAATTAGATTTATAATTAGATTAGGGTTTCCTAATTACTTAACTTGAAAATTAGGATGAATATTTCCTAATTAAGAATTAAAAATTACCTAATTACAAATTAGGGTTTTAAATTTACAAATTAGGGTTCCTAATAATTAGGGTTTCTAATTATTAGAATTTCTAATTAATGAATTAGGGTTATCCCTAATTAAGTTTGTGATTAATACAAAAACCATATACGTTAAATTCATTATCCGGTAATTGCTTAAAATATTATATTTTTCATGACAAAATATCAAAAGTTATATTTTATAACTTTAAAATATTTTTTATAACACTTAAATCATTTTCATATGATTTTTAAATCATTTATTCTTTTTTTTTTCCATAATTTATTTAATATATTTATTAAATAAACTAATTACCATTAATATTAATTTATTAATGAAATTCATCCTAAAATATTAAAAAGTCTTTGAAAATATCTTTAAATATTTTCTTATACCATAATATTATTTTTCATGATTTTTCATGTATTAATATCATTTTTAAATAATTTATTTAATATTTTAACTAAATAAATTAAATACCATTTATATTCCAAAAAAATATTAAATATTTATGAAATATACTCAAAATAATTAAAAACTATTTTTAGACTTTAAAATATTTTTTTGAATTTATTTAGTATTTTTAATAATTAAAAACTATTTTTTTCTATTTATTAATTAAGATAAATAATTTTAGAATTTAATTTAATATTTATATTTATTAAAATGACCCTATAGCAGCGTAAGTAATCGCTATAGGTATTCTTAGTGTTCATCGACCTAAAAGCGATTTTTCTTGTCGTTGAAAGGGGGGGGTGGTTTGACCACAAATAGATTAGTGTTAGCGTTGCTTTACGGGTTGAAATTTGTTTTTTCGAGTTGTAGTACTTATGTAATACTACCATAATATACCACGTTCATGACCATTCTACATAATAGAGAGAGAGATCCAAGTCCAAAAAAACACGCAAAACATTTTTCAGCGAATTACGGGTTTTCGAGAATTTGTGTCAAAGCGATTGGTCAACGCATATTTGACCGCGATTATCCTTCATTTCGATGATGATCTAAGTGATCTAGTGAATTTAATATATAGTATACATGTCCATTAAAATAATAACAAAAAAACAACAACATGGCAAAAAAGATCAAACATTTGCAAGAAGAGGAGGCTTGCAAAAAAGCTTGTCAAGCCACACTGGAAAATTACAGGTTGCCCAGATTCAACTTTTTTTCGTGGCCGGTCGGCGACCTTTGAGTGCTTATAACCGATATATACATCCGGACCGGACTTGATTCAAGTTCCGGATCATAGTCCACATGGCAAAAAAAATGGATGTCTAACATAAAACACACCTAACCATTAACACAGAGAGAGATCTATGAGCCACGACATTACATTTGTCGGACCAAAATTTAGGGTTCATAGATCGGTTCTAAAAACTTTAATTTTGAGCATCAAAATGATATGGATAAGTTTTAGCAACCCGGATCATCATCAAGTGACACCCTCTAACACATATCTAAACAACAACATTAACACAAGATCACATGATTTTTGAAATTTAGGGTTTATACCTCTTTAACCTTTGATCTTTGATTCTGATCCTTGGATATGATGATGATGAACTAAGAGGCTAACATGGCTTTGTATCTCACTATCTCTCACTCCCCATTCCCGAATTTTAGAGAGAGAAGGTCTTGGGAGAAATGATAATTAAAGTGGCTCTTTCTTTCTCTTTAATCTTTATATTACATGAATGAAATGAAGTTTAACTGAGATATAAAATTTGATTTGTGTTATTCTCGAGGTCACATGGTTGTGGTCTATATTAGGTTACCAACTCCAAATATATGGAAGATATACAAGCAAGCAACCTTCAATAATGCATTAAGGGCATTTTAGTCATTAGACTATTAAATTTAATGTCAATTATGGAAATGGTCCCTTAGGGTTTAGGGTTTAGGGTTTGAGATAGGGTTTAGGGTTTGAACTCTTTAGGGCTTAGGGTTTGAAATCCTTAGGGTTTGAACCCTTAGGTTTTTTGCAATTTAGTTTCTAACATTTCCAATTTAGGTTTAAAAATTAAAAATTAATATTTCTAAATTATAATTAGAATTTTCTAATTATATTATAATTTACTAATCATAATTTAAATCTTGCTAATTAGGATTATTAATTCCTAATTAAAATTGCTAATTAATTTAGTAATAGGGCCAAAATTGGTCATTAGGTTTTTAAACCCAAAAATTAGGGTTTCTAATAGAAAAATAATTTTCTAATTATAATTAGATTTAAGTAATTAGATTAGGGTTTCCTAATTACTTAACTTGAAAATTAGGATGAATATTTCCTAATTAAGAATTAAAAATTACCTAATTACAAATTAGGGTTTTAAATTTACAAATTAGGGTTCCTAATAATTAGGGTTTCTAATTATTAGAATTTCTAATTAATGAATTAGGGTTATCCCTAATTAAGTTTTTGATTGATTAAAACAAAAACCATATCGTTAAATTCATTATCCCAGTAATTGCTTAAAATATTATATTTTTCATGACAAAATATCAAAAGTTATATTTTATAACTTTAAAATATTTTTATAACACTTAAATCATTTTCATATGATTTTTAAATCAAATTATTTATTCTATTTTTTCCATAATTTATTTAATATATTTATTAAATAAACTAATTACCATTAATATTAATTTATTAATGAAATTCATCCTAAAATATTAAAAGTCTTTGAAAATATCTTTAAATATTTTCTTATACCATAATATTATTTTTCATGATTTTTTTCATGTATTAATATCATTTTTAAATAATTTATTTAATATTTTAACTAAATAAATTAAATACCATTTATATTCAAAAATATTAAATATTTATGAAATATACTCAAAATAATTAAAAACTATTTTTAGACTTTAAAATAATTTTTTTGAATTTATTTAGTATTTTTAATAATTAAAAACTATTTTTTCTATTTATTAATTAAGATAAATAATTTTTAGAATTTAATATTTATTAAAATGACCTATATAGCGTACGTAAGCCGCCTATATAGGTGTTCTTGGTGTTTCATCGACTAAAAGCGATTTCTTGTCGAGTGAAGCAAGGGGGGGTGGTTTGACCACAAATAGATTAGTGTTCGCGTTGCTTTTTCGGGTTGAAATTTGTTTTCGTTGTTGTTGTAGTACTTATGTAATACTACCATAATATACCACGTTCATGACCATTCTACATAATAATGAGAGAGATCCAAGTCTCAAAAAAACATTGTCAACGCATTTGTTCTTCAACGAATTACAGGTTTTTCTGAGAATTTGTCAAAGCGATTGGTCAACGCATATTTACCCGCGATTATCCTTCATTTCGTTGATGATCTAAGTGATCTAGTGAATTTAATATATAGTATACATGTCCATACAACAATAACAAAACAACAACATGGCCAAAAGATCAAACGATTGCAAAGATCGAGGAGGCTTGCAAAAAGCTTGTCAAGCCCACGGAAAATTTTGGGTTGCCCAGATTCAACTTTTTTCGTGGCCGGTCGGCGACCTTTGAGTGCTTATAACCGATATACACATGATGATGCGGACTTGATTCAAGTTTCGGATCATAGTCCACATGGCTAAAAAACGGATGTCTAACATAAAACACACCTAACCATTAACAGAGAGAGATCTATGAGCCCACGACATTACTCGTTGTCAGACCAAAATTTAGGGTTCATAGATCAATTCTAAAAACTTTAATTTCGAGCATCAAAATGATATGGATCTAAGTTTTAGCAACCCAGATCATCAAGTGACACCCTCTAACACATATCTAAACAACAACATTAACACAAGATCACATGATTTTTGAAATTTAGGGTTTATACCTCTTTAACCTTTGATCTTTGATTCTGATCCTTGGATCTGATGTTGATGAACTAAGAGGCTAACATGGCTTTGTATCTCACTATCTCTCACTCCCCATTCCCGAATTTTAGAGAGAGAAGGTCTTGGGAGAAATGATAATTAAAGTGGCTCTTTCTCTCTCTTTAATCTTTATATTACATGAATGAAATGAAGTTTAACTGAGATATAAGGCTGATTTGTGTTATTCTCAGTCACATGGCTGGTCTATATTAGGTTACCAACTCCAAATATGGGAAGATATACAAGCAACCTTCAATAATGCATTAAGGGCATTTTAGTCATTAGACTATTAAATTTAATGTCAATTATGGAAATGGTCCAAACCCTTAGGGTTTAGGGTTTGAGATAGGGTTTAGGGTTTAACTCTTTAGGGCTTAGGGTTTGAAATCCTTAGGGTTTGAACCCTTAGGTTTTGCAATTTAGTTTCTAACATTTCCAATTTAGGTTTTAAAAATTAATATTTCTAAATTATAATTAGAATTTTCTAATTATATTATAATTTACTAATCATAATTTAAATCTTGCTAATTAGGATTATTAATTCCTAATTAAAATTGCTAATTTAGTAATTAGGGCCAAAATTGGTCATTAGGGTTTACAACCCAAAAATTAGGGTTTCTAATAGAAAAATAATTTTCTAATTATAATTAGATTTCGTAATTAGATTAGGGTTTCCTAATTACTTAACTTGAAAATTAGGATGAATATTTCCTAATTAAGAATTAAAAATTACCTAATTACAAATTAGGGTTTTAAATTTACAAATTAGGGTTCCTAATAATTAGGTTTTCTAATTATTAGAATTTCTAATTAATGAATTAGGGTTATCCCTAATTAAGTTTTTGATTAATACAAAAACCATATACGTTAAATTCATTATCCGGTAATTGCTTAAAATATTATATTTTTCATGACAAAATATCAAAAGTTATATTTTATAACTTTAAAATATTTTTATAACACTTAAATCATTTTCATATGATTTTTAAATCCTTTATTCTATTTTTTTCATAATTTATTTAATATATTTATTAAATAAACTAATTACCATTAATATTAATTTATTAATGAAATTCATCTAAAAAATATTAAAAGTCCTTTGAAAATATCTTTAAATATTTTCTTATACCATAATATTATTTTTCATGATTTTTCATGTATTAATATCATTTTTAAATAATTTATTTAATATTTTAACTAAATAAATTAAATACCATTTATATTCCAAAAATATTAAATATTTATGAAATATACTCAAAATAATTAAAAACTATTTTTTAGACTTTAAAATAATTTTTTAGAATTTATTTAGTATTTTTAATAATTAAAAACTATTTTTTTCTATTTATTAATTAAGATAAATAATTTTCAGAATTTAATATTTATTAAAATGACCCTATAGCGACAGAACCGTCGCTATAGGTGTTCTTGGTGTTCATCAGCCTAAAGCCAGATTTCTTGTCAGTGAGCAAGGGGGGTGGTTTGACCACAAATAGATTAGTGTTCGCGTTGCTTTCTGGGTTGAAATTTGTTTTCAGGTTGTAGTACTTATGTAATACTACCATAATATACCACGTTCATGACCATTCTACATAATAACAGAGAGATCCAAGTCTCCAAAAAAACACATCAAAATTTGTTTTCTTCAACGAATTTCGGTTTTCTGAGAATTTGTCAAAGCGGTTGGTTGGTCAACGATATTTGACCGCGATTATCCTTCATTTCAAAGTGATGATGATCTAAGTGATCTAGTGAATTTAATATATAGTATACATGTCCAAACTACAATAACAAAAAACAACAACATGGCCAAAAGATCAACGCATTTGCAAGATCGGAGGCTTGCAAAAGCTTGTCAAGCCACCTGGAAAATTCTGGGTTGCCCAGATTCAACTTTTCGTGGTCGGTCAACGACCTTTGAGTGCTTATAACTTCTGATATATACATGATCTGGACTTGATTCAAGTTCCAGATCATAGTCCACATGGCAAAAAAAAAAACGGATGTCTAACAAAAAAACACACCTAACCATTAACATAGAGAGATCTATGAGCCCTGACATTCTGTTGTCAGACCAAAATTTAGGGTTCATAGATCAGTTCTAAAAACTTTAATTTCGAGCATCAAAATGATATGGATCTAAGTTTTAGCAACCCAGATCATCAAGTGACACCCTCTAACACATATCTAAACAACAACATTAACACAAGATCACATGATTTTTGAAATTTAGGGTTTATACCTCTTTAACCTTTGATCTTTGATTCTGATCCTTGGATATGATGTTGATGAACTAAGAGGCTAACATGGCTTTGTATCTCACTATCTCTCACTCCCCATTCCCGAATTTTAGAGAGAGAAGGTCTTGGGAGAAATGATAATTAAAGTGGCTCTTTCTCTCTCTTTAATCTTTATATTACATGAATGAAATGAAGTTTAGCGAGATATAAAATTTGATTTGTGTTATTCTCGGTCACACATGGTTGGTCTATATTAGGTTACCAACTCCAAATATGGGAAGATATATAAGCAACCTTCAGTAATGCATTAAGGGCATTTTAGTCATTAGACTATTAAATTTAATGTCAATTATGGAAATGGTCCAAACCCTTAGGGTTTAGGGTTTGAGATAAGGTTTAGGGTTTGAACTCTTTAGGGCTTAGGGTTTGAAATCCTTAGGGTTTGAACCCTTAGGTTTTGCAATTTAGTTTCTAACATTTCCAATTTAGGTTTTAAAAATTAATATTTCTAAATTATAATTAGAATTTTCTAATTATATTATAATTTACTAATCATAATTTAAATCTTGCTAATTAGGATTATTAATTCCTAATTAAAATTGCTAATTTAGTAATTAGGGCCAAAATTGGTCATTAGGGTTTACAACCCAAAAATTAGGGTTTCTAATAGAAAAATAATTTTCTAATTATAATTAGATTTCGTAATTAGATTAGGGTTTCCTAATTACTTAACTTGAAAATTAGGATGAATATTTCCTAATTAAGAATTAAAAATTACCTAATTACAAATTAGGGTTTTAAATTTACAAATTAGGGTTCCTAATAATTAGGGTTTCTAATTATTAGAATTTCTAATTAATGAATTAGGGTTATCCCTAATTAAGTTTGTGATTAATACAAAAACCATATACGTTAAATTCATTATCCGGTAATTGCTTAAAATATTATATTTTTCATGACAAAATATCAAAAGTTATATTTTATAACTTTAAAATATTTTTATAACACTTAAATCATTTTCATATGATTTTTAAATCATTTATTCTATTTTTTCCATAATTTATTTAATATATTTATTAAATAAACTAATTACCATTAATATTAATTTATTAATGAAATTCATCCTAAAATATTAAAAGTCACTGAAAATATCTTTAAATATTTTCTTATACCATAATATTATTTTTCATGATTTTTCATGTATTAATATCATTTTTAAATAATTTATTTAATATTTTAACTAAATAAATTAAATACCATTTATATTCCAAAAATATTAAATATTTATGAAATATACTCAAAATAATTAAAAACTATTTTTTAGACTTTAAAATAATTTTTCAGAATTTATTTAGTATTTTTAATAATTAAAAACTATTTGTTTCTATTTATTAATTAAGATAAATAATTTTTTAATTTAATATTTATTAAAAATGATGACCTATAGCGAGCAAATGCAGTAACTATATTATATAGGTGTTCTTGGTGTTCATCGACCTAAAGCGATTTCTTGTCGTTGAGCAAGGGGGGTGGGTGTTTGACCCAAATAAATAGATTAGTGTTCGCGTTGCTTGGTCGGGTTGAAATTTGTTTTCGGAGTTGTAGTACTTATGTAATACTACCATAATATACCACGTTCATGACCATTCTACATAATAATCAGAGAGATCCAAGTCTCCAAAAACCTGTCAAACGTTGTTCTTCAACGAATTCTGGGTTTTCCAGAATTTGTCCAAGGCAGTTGGTCAACGCATATTTGACCGCGATTATCCTTCATTTCAGTGATGATCTAAGTGATCTAGTGAATTTAATATATAGTATACATGTCCAGCTACAATAACAAAACAACAACATGGCCAAAAGATCAAACGACTGCAAGATCAGAGGCTTGCAAAAGCTTGTCAAGCCACCTGGAAAATTCGGGTTGCCCAGATTCAACTTTTTTTCGTGGCCGGTCAACGACCTTTGAGTGCTTATAACTTCGATATACACATATCTGGACTTGATTCAAGTTCCAGATCACAGTCCACATAGCAAAGAACAGATGTCTAACATAAAACACACCTAACCATTAACACAGAGAGATCTATGAGCCCTGACATTCTGTTGTCAGACCAAAATTTAGGGTTCATAGATCAGTTCTAAAAACTTTAATTTCGAGCATCAAAATGATATGGATCTAAGTTTTAGCAACCCAGATCATCAAGTGACACCCTCTAACACATATCTAAACAACAACATTAACACAAGATCACATGATTTTTGAAATTTAGGGTTTATACCTCTTTAACCTTTGATCTTTGATTCTGATCCTTGGATCGATGTTGATGAACTAAAGAGGCTAACATGGCTTTGTATCTCTCTATCTCTCTCCCCATTCCGAATTTTAGAGAGAGAAGGTCTTGGGAGAAATGATAATTAAAGTGGCTCTTTCTCTCTCTTTAATCTTTATATTACATGAATGAAATGAAGTTTAACTGAGATATAAGGCTGATTTGTGTTATCTCGGTCACACATGGTGGTCTATATTAGGTTACCAACTCCAAATATGGGAAGATATACAAGCAACCTTCAATAATGCAATTAAGGGCATTTTAGTCATTAGACTATTAAATTTAATGTCAATTATGGAAATGGTCCAAACCCTTAGGGTTTAGGGTTTGAGATAGGGTTTAGGGTTTGAACTTTTTAGGGCTTAGGGTTTGAAATCCTTAGGGTTTGAACCCTTAGGTTTTGCAATTTAGTTTCTAACATTTCCAATTTAGGTTTTAAAATTTAAAATTAATATTTCTAAATTATAATTAGAATTTTCAAATTATATTATAATTTACTAATCATAATTTAAATCTTGCTAATTAGGATTATTAATTCCTAATTAAAATTGCTAATTTAGTAATTAGGGCCAAAATTGGTCATTAGGGTTTACAACCCAAAAATTAGGGTTTCTAATAGAAAAATAATTTTCTAATTATATTAATTAGATTTAAGTAATTAGATTAGGGTTTTCTAATTACTTAACTTGAAAATTAGGATGAATATTTCCTAATTAAGAATTAAAAAAAAATTACCTAATTACAAATTAGGGTTTTAAATTTTACAAATTAGGGTAATAATTAGGTTTTTCTAATTATTAGAATTTCTAATTAATGAATTAGGGTTATCCCTAATTAAGTTTGTGATTAAAAAAAAAACCATATCGTTAAATTCATTATCCTAAGTAATTAATTGCTTAAAATATTATTTTTTTCATGACAAAATATCAAAAGTTATATTTTATAACTTTAAAATATTTTTATAACACTTAAATCATTTTCATATGATTTTTAAATCATTTATTCTATTTTTTCCATAATTTATTTAATATATTTATTAAATAAACTAATTACCATTAATATTAAATTTATTAATGAAAATGAAATTCATCCTAAAATATTAAAAGTCTTTGAAAATATCTTTAAATATTTTCTTATACCATAATATTTTTTTTCATGATTTTTCATGTATTAATATCATTTTTAAATAATTTATTTAATATTTTAACTAAATAAATTAAATACCATTTATATTCCAAAAATATTAAATATTTATGAAATATACTCAAAATAATTAAAAAACTATTTTTAGACTTTAAAATATTTTTTTTGAATTTATTTAGTATTTTTTTAATAATTAAAACTATTTGTTTCTATTTATTAATTAAGATAAATAATTTTTTAGAATTTAATATTTATTAAAATGACCCCTATAGCGATACGTAACCGTCGCTATAGGTGTTGTTTGGTGTTCATCACCTAAAGCCGATTTCTTGTGTGTGAAGAGGGGGGTGGTTTGACCACAAATAGATTAGTGTTCGCGTTGCGTTGCTTTTCGGGTTGAAATTTGTTTTCGTGTTGTAGTACTTATGTAAAACTACCATAATATACCACGTTCATGACCATTCTACATATATAAATGAGAGAGATCCAAGTCTCCAAAAAAAACATCAAACGACAATTTGTTCTTCAACGATTTCAGGTTTTTGAGAATTTGTCCAAGCGGTTAATTGGTCAACGATATTTGACCGCGCGATTATCCTCATTTTTGATGATGATGATCTAAGTGAATATTAATGAATTTAATATATAGTATACATGTCCAATACAATAACAAAAACAACAACATGAAAAAAAGATCAAACGAACGATCAAGATCGAGGCTTGCAAAATCTTGTCAAGCCACCTGGAAAATTCTGTGTTGCCCAGATTCAACTTTTCGTGGCCGGTCAACGACCTTTGAGTGCTTATAACTTCTGATATACACATGATCTGGACTTGATTCAAGTTCCAGATCATAGTCCACATGGCAAAGAACAGATGTCTAACATAAAACACACCTAACCATTAACACAGAGAGATCTATGAGCCCTAACATTCTGTTGTCAGACCATAATTTAGGGTTCATAGATCAGTTCTAAAAACTTTCATTTCGAGCATCAAAATGATATGGATCTAAGTTTTAGCAACCCAGATCATCAAGTGACACCCTCTAACACATATCTAAACAACAACATTAACACAAGATCACATGATTTTCAAAATTTAGGGTTTATACCTCTTTAACCTTTGATCTTTGATTCTGATCCTTGGATCTGATGTTGATGAACTAAGAGGCTAACATGGCTTTGTATCTCACTATCTCTCACTCCCCATTCCCGAATTTTAGAGAGAGAAGGTCTTGGGAGAAATGATAATTAAAGTGGCTCTTTCTCTCTCTTTAATCTTTATATTATGAATGAATGAGTTTGAAGTTTAACCGAGATATAAGGATTTTTGTTGTTATTCAAATACACATGGTCGGGTCTATATTAGGTTACCAACTCCAAATATGGAAAGATATACAAGCAACCTTCTGTAATGCATTAAGGGCATTTTAGTCATTAGACTATTAAATTTAATGTCAATTATGGAAATGGTCCAAACCCTTAGGGTTTAGGGTTTGAGATAGGGTTTAGGGTTTGAACTCTTTAGGGCTTAGGGTTTGAACCCTTAGGTTTTGCAATTTAGTTTCTAACATTTCCAATTTAAAAAAAATTAAAATTAATATTTCTAAATTATAATTAAAATTTTCTAATTATATTATAATTTACTAATCATAATTTAAATCTTGCTAATTAGGATTATTAATTCCTAATTAAAATTGCTAATTTAGTAATTAGGGCCAAAATTGGTCATTAGGGTTTACAACCCAAAAATTAGGGTTTCTAATAGAAAAATAATTTTCTAATTATAATTAGATTTCGTAATTAGATTAGGGTTTCCTAATTACTTAACTTGAAAATTAGGATGAATATTTCCTAATTAAGAATTAAAAATTACCTAATTACAAATTAGGGTTTAAATTTTACAAATTAGGGTTCCTAATAATTAGGGTTTCTAATTATTAGAATTTCTAATTAATGAATTAGGGTTATCCCCTAATTAAGTTTGTGATTAATACAAAAACCATATAATTAAATTCATTATAATTAATTGCTAAAAAATATTATTTTTTCATGACAAAATATCAAAAGTTATATTTTATAACTTTTAAAAATTTTTATAACACTTAAATCATTTTCATATGATTTTTAAATCATTTATTTATTTTTTCCATAATTTATTTAATATATTTATTAAATAAACTAATTACCATTAATATTAATTTATTAATGAAATTCATCCTAAAATATTAAAAAAGTCTTTGAAAAATATCTTTAAATATTTTCTTATACCATAATATTATTTTTCATGATTTTTCATGTATTAATATCATTTTTAAATAATTTATTTAATATTTTAACTAAATAATTTAAATACCATTTATATTCCAAAAATATTAAATATTTATGAAATATACTCAAAATAATTAAAAACTATTTTTTAGACTTTAAAATAATTTTTTTGGAATTTATTTAGTATTTTTAATAATTAAAAACTATTTTTTCTATTTATTAATTAAGATAAATAATTTTTTTAATTTAATATTTATTAAAATGACCCTATATATATGTAAAAGGCCGTATATAGGTGTTCTTGGTGTTCATCGACTAAAGCGATTTCTTGTCGGTGAAAGAGGGGTGGGTGGTTTGACCACAAATAGATTAGTGTTCGCGTTGCTTTCTGGGGTTGAAATTTGTTTTCAGGTTGTAGTACTTATGTAATACTACCATAATATACCACGTTCATGACCATTCTACATAATAACAGAGAGATCCAAGTCTCCAAAAACACATCGACATTTGTTTCTTCAACGAATTTCGGGTTTTTGAGAATTTGTCCAAAGCGGTTAATTGGTCAACGATATTTGACCGCATGATATATCCATTTCAAAGTTGATGATCTAAGTGATCTAGTGAATTTAATATATAGTATACATGTCCAGCTACAATAACAAAACAACAACATGGCCAAAAGATCAAACGACTTCAAGATCAGAGGATTGCAAAAGCTTGTCCAGCCACCTGGAAAATTCTGGGTTGCCTAGATTCAACTTTTTCGTGGCCGGTCAACGACCTTTGAGTGCTTATAACTTCTGATATACACATGATCTGGACTTGATTCAAGTTCCAGATCATAGTCCACATGGCAAAGAAACGGATGTCTAAACATAAAACACACCTAACCATTAACATAGAGAGATCTATGAGCCCTGACATTCTGTTGTCAGACCAAAATTTAGGGTTCATAGATTAGTTCTAAAAACTTTAATTTCGAGCATCAAAATGATATGGATCTAAGTTTTAGCAACACAGATCATCAAGTGACAGCCTCTAACACATATCTAAACAACAACAACATTAACACAAGATCACATGATTTTTGAAATTTAGGGTTTATACCTCTTTAACCTTTGATCTTTGATTTTGATCTTTGATTCGATCCTTGGATCTGATGTTGATGAACTAAGAGGCTAACATGGCTTTGTATCTCACTATCTCTCACTCCCCATTCCCGAATTTTAGAGAGAGAAGGTCTTGGGAGAAAGAAATGATAATTAAAGTGGCTCTCTTCTCTCTTTAATCTTTATATTACATGAATGAAATGAAGTTTAAGCGAGATATAATTGTGATTTGTGTTATTCTCGGTCACATGGTCGGGTCTATATTAGGTTACCAACTCCAAATATGGAAAATATATACAAGCAACCTTCAGTAATGCATTAAGGGCATTTTAGTCATTAGACTATTAAATTTAATGTCAATTATGGAAATGGTCCAAACCCTTAGGGTTTAGGGTTTGAGATAGGGTTTAGGGTTTGAACTCTTTAGGGCTTAGGGTTTGAAATCCTTAGGGTTTGAACCCTTAGGTTTTGCAATTTAGTTTCTAACATTTCCAATTTAGGTTTTAAAAATTAAAAATTAATATTTCTAAATTATCTAAATTATAATTAGAATTTTCTAATTATATTATAATTTACTAATCATAATTTAAATCTTGCTAATTAGGATTATTAATTCCTAATTAAAATTGCTAATTTAGTAATTAGGGCCAAAAACCCAAAAATTAGGGTTTCTAATAGAAAAATAATTTTCTAATTATAATTAGATTTCGTAATTAGATTAGGGTTTCCTAATTACTTAACTTGAAAATTAGGATGAATATTTCCTAATTAAGAATTAAAAATTACCTAATTACAAATTAGGGTTTTAAATTTACAAATTAGGGTTCCTAATAATTAGGGTTTCTAATTATTAGAATTTCTAATTAATGAATTAGGGTTATCCCTAATTAAGTTTGTGATTAATACAAAAACCATATACGTTAAATTCATTATCCGGTAATTGCTTAAAAAAATATATTTTTTCATGACAAAATATCAAAAGTTATATTTTATAACTTTAAAATATTTTTATAACACTAAAAATCATTTTTCATATGATTTTTAAATCATTTTTATTCTATTTTTCCATAATTTATTTAATATATTTATTAAATAAACTAATTACCATTAATATTAATTTATTAATGAAATTCATCCTAAAATATTAAAAGTCTATGAAAATATCTTTAATATTTTCTTATACCATAATATTATTTTTCATGATTTTTCATGTATTAATATCATTTTTAAATAATTTATTTAATATTTTAACTAAATAAATTAAATACCATTTATATTCCAAAAATATTAAATATTTATGAAATATACTCAAAATAATTAAAAACTATTTTTTAGACTTTAAAATAATTTTTCTTAATTTATTTAGTATTTTTAATAATTAAAAACTATTTTTTTCTATTTATTAATTAAGATAAATAATTTTCTGAATTTAATATTTATTAAAATGACCCTATAGCGACAGAACCGTCGCTATAGGTGTTCTTGGTGTTCATCAGCCTAAAGCCAGATTTCTTGTTGTGAGAAAAAGCAAGGGGGGTGGTTTGACCACAAATAAATAGATTAGTGTTCGTTGCTTTCTCGGGTTGAAATTTGTTTTCGAAGTTGTAGTACTTATGTAATACTACCATAATATACCACGTTCATGACCATTCTACATAATAGAGAGAGAGATCCAAGTCTCAAAAAACATCGAATTTGTTCTTCAACGAATTTCGGGTTTTCAGAATTTGTCCAAGCGATTAAGTTGGTCAACGATATTTGACCGCGATTATCCTTCATTTTGATGTTGATGATCTAAGTGATCTAGTGAATTTAATATATAGTATACATGTCCACTACAATAAAAAAACAACAACATGGCCAAAAAGATCAAACGACTTCTAGAAGATCAGAGGCTTGCAAAAGCTTGTCCAGCCACCTGGAAAATTCTGGGTTGCCCAGATTCAACTTTTCGTGGCCGGTCAACGACCTTTGAGTGCTTATCGCTTCTGATATACACATGATCCGGACTTGATTGATTCAAGTTCGGATCATAGTCCATGGCAAAAAAGAAACGGATGTCTAACATAAAACACACCTAACCATTAACAGAGAGAGAGATCTATGAGCCCCGACATCATTACTGTTGTCGGACCAAAATTTAGGGTTCATAGATCGTTCTAAAAACTTTCATTTTGAGCATCAAAATGATATGGATCTAAGTTTTAGCAACCCAGATCATCAAGTGACACCCTCTAACACATATCTAAACAACAAAATTAACACAAGATCACATGATTTTCAAAATTTAGGGTTTATACCTCTTTAACCTTTGATCTTTGATTCTGATCGATGTTGATGAACTAAGAGGCTAACATGGCTTTGTATCTCACTATCTCTCACTCCCCATTCCCGAATTTTAGAGAGAGAAGGTCTTGGGAGAAATGATAATTAAAGTGGCTCTTTCTCTCTCTTTAATCTTTATATTACATGAATGAAATGAAGTTTAACTGAGATATAAGGCTGATTTGTGTTATTCTCAGTCACATGGCTGGTCTATATTAGGTTACCAACTCCAAATATGGAAAGATATACAAGCAACCTTCAGTAATGCATTAAGGGCATTTTAGTCATTAGACTATTAAATTTAATGTCAATTATGGAAATGGTCCAAACCCTTAGGGTTTAGGTTTAGGGTTTGGGTTTGAGGGTTTAGGGTTTGAACTCTTTTTAGGGCTTAGGGTTTGAAATCCTTAGGGTTTGAACCCTTAGGTTTTGCAATTTAGTTTCTAACATTTCCAATTTAGGTTTTAAAAATTAAAAATTAATATTTCTAAATTATAATTAGAATTTTCTAATTATATTATAATTTACTAATCATAATTTAAATCTTGCTAATTAGGATTATTAATTCCTAATTAAAATTGCTAATTTAGTAATTAGGGCCAAAAACCCAAAAATTAGGGTTTCTAATAGAAAAATAATTTTCTAATTATAATTAGATTTCGTAATTAGATTAGGGTTTCCTAATTACTTAACTTGAAAATTAGGATGAATATTTCCTAATTAAGAATTAAAAATTACCTAATTACAAATTAGGGTTTTAAATTTACAAATTAGGGTTCCTAATAATTAGGGTTTCTAATTATTAGAATTTCTTATTAATGAATTAGGGTTATCCCCCTAATTAAGTTTTGATTAATAATAAAAAATATATGCGTTAAATTCATTATCCCAAGTAATTGCTTAAAATATTATATTTTTTTCATGAAAAAATATCAAAAGTTATATTTTATAACTTTAAAATATTTTTATAACACTTAAATCATTTTCATATGATTTTAAATCATTTATTCTTTTTTTTTCCATAATTTATTTAATATATTTATTAAATAAACTAATTACCATTAATATTAATTTATTAATGAAATTCATCCTAAAAAATAAAAAGTCACTTTGAAAATATCTTTAAATATTTTTTATACCATAATATTATTTTTCATGATTTTTCATTATTAATAATATTTTTTTTAAATAATTTATTTAATATTTTAACTAAATAAATTAAATACCATTTATATTCCAAAAATATTAAATATTTATGAAATATACTCAAAATAATTAAAAACTATTTTTTAGACTTTAAAATAATTTTTCAGAATTTATTTAGTATTTTTAATAATTAAAAACTATTTTTTTCTATTTATTAATTAAGATAAATAATTTTCAGAATTTAATATTTATTAAAATGACCTATAGCGACAGAACCGTCGCTATAGGTGTTCTTGGTGTTCATCACCTAAAGCCGATTTTTGTTGTCGAAGAAAGGGGTGGGTGGTTTGACCACAAATAGATTAGTGTTCGCGTTGCTTTCTGGGGTTGAAATTTGTTTTCAGGTTGTAGTACTTATGTAATACTACCATAATATACCACGTTCATGACCATTCTACATAATAACAGAGAGATCCAAGTCTCCAAAAACCTGTCAAACGCTGTTCTTCAACGAATTCTGGGTTTTACAGAATTTGTCCAAGGCAGTTGGTCAACGCATATTTGACCGCGATTATCCTTCATTTCAGTGATGATCTAAGTGATCTAGTGAATTTAATATATAGTATACATGTCCAGCTACAATAACAAAACAACAACATGGCCAAAAGATCAAACGATTGCAAGATCAGAGGCTTGCAAAAGCTTGTCAAGCCACCTGGAAAATTCTGGGTTGCCCAGATTCAACTTTTCGTGGCCGGTCAACGACCTTTGAGTGCTTATAACTTCTGATATATACATGATCTGGACTTGATTCAAGTTCCAGATCATAGTCCACATGGCAAAGAACAGATGTCTAACATAAAACACACCTAACCATTAACACAGAGAGATCTATGAGCCCTGACATTCTGTTGTCAGACCAAAATTTAGGGTTCATAGATCAGTTCTAAAAACTTTAATTTCGAGCATCAAAATGATATGGATCTAAGTTTTAGCAACCCAGATCATCAAGTGACACCCTCTAACACATATCTAAACAACAACATTAACACAAGATCACATGATTTTTGAAATTTAGGGTTTATACCTCTTTAACCTTTGATCTTTGATTCTGATCCTTGGATCTGATGTTGATGAACTAAGAGGCTAACATGGCTTTGTATCTCACTATCTCTCACTCCCCATTCCCGAATTTTAGAGAGAGAAGGTCTTGGGAGAAATGATAATTAAAGTGGCTCTTTCTCTCTCTTTAATCTTTATATATTACATGAATGAAATGAAGTTTAAATCGAGATATAAAATTTGATTTGTGTTATTCTCAAATCACATGGGTTGGTCTATATTAGGTTACCAACTCCAAATATGGGAAGATATACAAGCAACCTTCAGTAATGCATTAAGGGCATTTTAGTCATTAGACTATTAAATTTAATGTCAATTATGGAAATGGTCCAAACCCTTAGGGTTTAGGGTTTGAGATAGGGTTTAGGGTTTGAACTCTTTAGGGCTTAGGGTTTGAAATCCTTAGGGTTTGAACCCTTAGGTTTTGCAATTTAGTTTCTAACATTTCCAATTTAGGTTTTAAAAATTAAAATTAATATTTCTAAATTATAATTAGAATTTTCTAATTATATTATATTTTACTAATCATAATTCTAATCTTGCTAATTAGGATTATTAATTCCTAATTAAAATTGCTAATTTAGTAATTAAGGCCAAAATTGGTCATTAGGGTTTAAAACCAAAAAATTAGGGTTTCTAATAGAAAAATAATTTTCTAATTATAATTAGATTTCGTAATTAGATTAGGGTTTCCTAATTACTTAACTTGAAAATTAGGATGAATATTTCCTAATTAAGAATTAAAAATTACCTAATTACAAATTAGGGTTTTAAATTTACAAATTAGGGTTCCTAATAATTAGGGTTTCTAATTATTAGAATTTCTAATTAATGAATTAGGGTTATCCCTAATTAAGTTTGTGATTAATACAAAAACCATATACGTTAAATTCATTATCCGGTAATTGCTTAAAATATTATATTTTTCATGACAAAATATCAAAAGTTATATTTTATAACTTTAAAATATTTTTATAACACTTAAATCATTTTCATATGATTTTTAAATCATTTATTCTATTTTTTCCATAATTTATTTAATATATTTATTAAATAAACTAATTACCATAATATTAATTTATTTTATTAATGAAATTCATCCTAAAATATTAAAAGTCCTTTGAAAATATCTTTAAATATTTTTTTATACCATAATATTATTTTTCATGATTTTTCATGTATTAATATCATTTTTAAATAATTTATTTAATATTTTAACTAAATAAATTAAATACCATTTATATTCCAAAAATATTAAATATTTATGAAATATACAAAAAATAATTAAAACTATTTTTTAGACTTTAAAATAATTTTTGAATTTATTTAGTATTTTTAATAATTAAAAACTATTTTTTCTATTTATTAATTAAGATAAATAATTTTTTTAATTTAATTTAATATTTATTAAAATGACTATATAGCTTACGTAACCGCCGCTATAGGTGTTCTTGGTGTTCATCCCCCAAAGCGATTTTGTCAAGAAAGGGGGGGGGTGGTTTGACCACAAATAGATTAGTGTTCGCGTTGCTTTCTGGGTTGAAATTTGTTTTCAGGTTGTAGTACTTATGTAATACTACCATAATATACCACGTTCATGACCATTCTACATAATAACAGAGAGATCCAAGTCAAAAAAACACATCACGTTTTTTCTTCAAATCGAATTCGGTTTTACAGAATTTGTCCAAGGCAGTTGGTCAACGCATATTTGACCGCGATTATCCTTCATTTCAGTGATGATCTAAGTGATCTAGTGAATTTAATATATAGTATACATGTCCAACTACAATAACAAAACAACAACATGGCCAAAAGATCAAACGACTGCAAGATCAGAGGCTTGCAAAAGCTTGTCAAGCCACCTGGAAAATTCTGGGTTGCCCAGATTCAACTTTTCGTGGCCGGTCAACGACCTTTGAGTGCTTATAACTTCTGATATACACATGATCTGGACTTGATTCAAGTTCATCATCATAGTCCATGGCAAAGAAACAGATGTCTAACATAAAACACACCTAACCATTAACACAGAGAGATCTATGAGCCCTGACATTCTGTTGTCAGACCAAAATTTAGGGTTCATAGATCAGTTCTAAAAACTTTAATTTCGAGCATCAAAATGATATGGATCTAAGTTTTAGCAACCCAGATCAAGTGACACCCTCTAACACATATCTAAACAACAACATTAACACAAGATCACATGATTTTCGAAATTTAGGGTTTATACCTCTTTAACCTTTGATCTTTGATTCTGATCCTTGGATCTGATGTTGATGAACTAAGAGGCTAACATGGCTTTGTATCTCACTATCTCTCACTCCCCATTCCCGAATTTTAGAGAGAGAAGGTCTTGGGAGAAATGATAATTAAAGTGGCTCTTTCTCTCTCTTTAATCTTTATATTACATGAATGAAATGAAGTTTAACTGAGATATAAGGCTGATTTGTGTTATTCTCAGTCACATGGCTGGTCTATATTAGGTTACCAACTCCAAATATGGAAAGATATACAAGCAACCTTCAGTAATGCATTAAGGGCATTTTAGTCATTAGACTATTAAATTTAATGTCAATTATGGAAATGGTCCAAACCCTTAGGGTTTAGGGTTTAGGGTTTGAGATAGGGTTTAGGGTTTGAACTCTTTAGGGCTTAGGGTTTGAAATCCTTAGGGTTTGAACCCTTAGGTTTTGCAATTTAGTTTCTAACATTTCCAATTTAGGTTTTAAAAATTAAAAATTAATATTTCTAAATTATAATTAGAATTTTCTAATTATATTATAATTTACTAATCATAATTTAAATCTTGCTAATTAGGATTATTAATTCCTAATTAAAATTGCTAATTTAGTAATTAGGGCCAAAATTGGTCATTAGGGTTTACAACCCAAAAATTAGGGTTTCTAATAGAAAAATAATTTTCTAATTATAATTAGATTTCGTAATTAGATTAGGGTTTCCTAATTACTTAACTTGAAAATTAGGATGAATATTTCCTAATTAAGAATTAAAAATTACCTAATTACAAATTAGGGTTTTAAATTTATAAATTAGGGTTCCTAATAATTAGGTTTCTAATTATTAGAATTTCTAATTAATGAATTAGGGTTATCCCTAATTAAGTTTTGTGATTAATACAAAAACCATATAACGTTAAATTCATTATCCCAATAATTGCTTTAAAATATTATTTTTTCATGACAAAATATCAAAAGTTATATTTTATAACTTTAAAATATTTTTATAACACTTAAATCATTTTCATATGATTTTTAAATCATTTATTCTATTTTTTCCATAATTTATTTAATATATTTATTAAATAAAGTAATTACCATTAATATTATTTTTATTAATGAAATTCATCCTAAAAAAATATTAAAAGTCACTTTAAAAATATCTTTAAATATTTTCTTATACCATAATATTATTTTTCATGATTTTTTTCATGTATTAATATTTTTTTAAATAATTTATTTAATATTTTAACTAAATAAATTAAATATCATTTATATTCCAAAAATATTAAATATTTATTAAATATACTCAAAATAATTAAAAACTATTTTTTAGACTTTAAAATAATTTTTCGGAATTTATTTAGTATTTTTAATAATTAAAAACTATTTTTTTCTATTTATTAATTAAGATAAATAATTTTAAGAATTTAATATTTATTAAAATGACCCTATAGCGACAGAACCGTCGCTATAGGTGTTCTTGGTGTTCATCAGCCTAAAGCCAGATTTCTTGTCAGTGAGCAAGGGGGTGGTTTGACCACAAATAGATTAGTGTTCGCGTTGCTTTCTGGGTTGAAATTTGTTTTCAGGTTGTAGTACTTATGTAATACTACCATAATATACCACGTTCATGACCATTCTACATAATAACAGAGAGATCCAAGTCTCCAAAAAACCAAACAAACGTTGTTTTCAAATCTAATCGGGTTTTTATGTAATTTGTCCAAGGCGCTTGGTCAACGATATTTGATCGCGATTATCCTTCATTTCGTTGATGATCTAAGTGATCTAGTGAATTTAATATATAGTATACATGTCCAAATTACAACAATAACAAAACAACAACATGGCCAAAAGATCAAACGAGTGCAAGATCAGAGGCTTGCAAAAGCTTGTCAAGCCACCTGGAAAATTCTGGGTTGCCCAGATTCAACTTTTCGTGGCCGGTCAACGACCTTTGGGTGCTTATAACTTCTGATATACACATGATCTGGACTTGATTCAAGTTCCAGATCATAGTCCACATGGCAAAGAATAGATGTCTAACATAAAACACACCTAACCATTAACACACAGAGATCTATGAGCCCTGACATTCTTTTATCAGACCAAAATTTAGGGTTCTAAAAACTTTAATTTCGAGCATCAAAATGATATGGATCTAAGTTTTTGCAACCCAGATCATCAAGTGACACCCTCTAACACATATCTAAACAACAACATTAACACAAGATCACATGATTTTCGAAATTTAGGGTGTATACCTCTTTAACCTTTGATCTTTGATTCTGATCCTTGGATCTGATGTTGATGAACTAAGAGACTAACATGGCTTTGTATCTCACTATCTCTCACTCCCCATTCCCGAATTTTAGAGAGAGAAGGTCTTGGGAGAAATGATAATTAAAGTGGCTCTTTCTCTCTCTTTAAATCTTTTTATATTACATGAATGAAATGAAGTTTAACTGAGATATAAGGCTGATTTGTGTTATTCTCAGTCACATGGCTGGTCTATATTAGGTTACCAACTCCAAATATGGGAAGATATACAAGCAACCTTCAGTAATGCATTAAGGGCATTTTAGTCATTAGACTATTAAATTTAATGTCAATTATGGAAATGGTCCAAACCCTTAGGGTTTAGGGTTTGAGATAGGGTTTAGGGTTTGAACTCTTTAGGGCTTAGGGTTTGAAATCCTTAGGGTTTGAACCCTTAGGTTTTGCAATTTAGTTTCTAACATTTCCAATTTAGGTTTTAAAAATTAAAATTAATATTTCTAAATTATAATTAGAATTTTCTAATTATATTATAATTTACTAATCATAATTTAAATCTTGCTAATTAGGATTATTAATTCCTAATTAAAATTGCTAATTTAGTAATTAGGGCCAAAATTGGTCATTAGGGTTTACAACCCAAAAATTAGGGTTTCTAATAGAAAAATAATTTTCTAATTATAATTAGATTTCGTAATTAGATTAGGGTTTTCTAATTACTTAACTTGAAAATTAGGATGAATATTTCCTAATTAAGAATTAAAAATTACCTAATTACAAATTAGGGTTTTAAATTTACAAATTAGGGTTCCTAATAATTAGGGTTTCTAATTATTAGAATTTCTAATTAATGAATTAGGGTTATCCCTAATTAAGTTTGTGATTAATACAAAACCATATACGTTAAATTCATTATCCCAAGAATTGCTTAAAATATTATATTTTTTCATGACAAAATATCAAAAGTTATATTTTATAACTTTAAAATATTTTTTATAACACTTAAATCATTTTCATATGATTTTTAAATCATTTATTTATTCTTTTTTCCATAATTTATTTAATATATTTATTAAATAAACTAATTACCATTAATATTAATTTATTAATGAAATTCATCCTAAAATATTAAAAGTCACCGAAAAATATCTTTAAATTTTTTCTTATACCATAATATTATTTTTCATTTTTTTTCATGTATTAATATCATTTTTAAATAATTTATTTAATATTTTAACTAAATAAATTAAATACCATTTATATTCCAAAAATATTAAATATTTATGAAATATACTCAAAATAATTAATAAACTATTTTTTTAGATTTTTAAAATAATTTTTTCTAATTTATTTAGTATTTTTAATAATTAAAAACTATTTTTTTCTATTTATTAATTAAGATAAATAATTTTAAGTAATTTATATATTTATTAAAATGACCCTATAGCGATGTAACGTAACTGCCGCTATAGGTGTGTTCTTGGTGTTCATCAAGCCTAAAAAGCCGATTTCTTGTCGTGAGCAAGGGGGGTGGTTTGACCACAAATAGATTAGTGTTCGCGCGTTGCTTCTCGGGTTGAAATTTGTTTTCGTGTTGTAGTACTTTATGTAATACTACCATAATATACCACGCTCATGACCATTCTACATAATAACAGAGAGATCCAAGTCTCAAAAAACTCACAAACGTCGTTTTTTCAACTATTTCGGGTTTTTTACAGAATTTGTCCCATGGTGCTTGGTCAACGATATTCGATCGCGATTATCCTTCATTTCAAAGATGATGATCTAAGTGATCTAGTGAATTGAATTTAATATATAGTATACATGTCCCATTACAACAATAAAAAAACAACAACATGGCCAAAAGATCAAACGATCAAGATCAAGATCGAGGCTTGCAAAAGCTTGTCAAAGCCACCGAAAATTTCGGGTTGCCCAGATTCACTTTTTTTTCGTGGCTTGGTCAACGACCTTTGAGTGCTTATAACTTCGATATATATACATGATCCGGACTTGATTCAAGTTTCGCATCATAGTCCACATGGCAAAGAAAAATATGATGTCTAACATAAAACACACCTAACCATTAACACAGAGAGATCTATGAGCCCTGACATTCTGTTGTCAGACCAAAATTTAGGGTTCATAGATCAGTTCTAAAAACTTTAATTTCGAGCATCAAAATGATATGGATCTAAGTTTTAGCAACCATCATCATCATCAAGTGACACCTCTAACACATATCTAAACAACAACATTAACACAAGATCACATGATTTTTGAAATTTAGGGTTTATACCTCTTTAACCTTTGATCTTTGATTCTCGATCGATCTGGATCGATGTTGATGAACTAAGAGGCTAACATGGCTTTGTATCTCACTATCTCTCACTCCCCATTCCCGAATTTTAGAGAGAGAAGGTCTTGGGAGAAATGATAATTAAAGTGGCTCTTTCTCTCTCTTTAATCTTTATATTACATGAATGAAATGAAGTTTAATCGAGATATAGGTCGATTTGTGTTTATTCTCACACACATGGTCGGGTCTATATTAGGTTACCAACTCCAAATATGGGAAGATATACAACAAGCAACCTTCAGTAATGCATTAAGGGCATTTTAGTCATTAGACTATTAAATTTAATGTCAATTATGGAAATGGTCCAAACCCTTAGGGTTTAGGGTTTGAGATAGGGTTTAGGGTTTGAACTCTTTAGGGCTTAGGGTTTGAAATCCTTAGGGTTTGAACCCTTAGGTTTTGCAATTTAGTTTCTAACATTTCCAATTTAGGTTTTAAAATTTAAAAATTAATATTTCTAAATTATAATTAGAATTTTCTAATTATATTATAATTTACTAATCATAATTTAAATCTTGCTAATTAGGATTATTAATTCCTAATTAAAATTGCTAATTTAGTAATTAGGGCCAAAATTGGTCATTAGGGTTTACAACCCAAAAAATAGGGTTTCTAATAAAAAAATAATTTTCTAATTATAATTAGATTTCGTAATTAGATTAGGGTTTTCTAATTACTTAACTTGAAAATTAGGATGAATATTTCCTAATTAAGAATTAAAAATTACCTAATTACAAATTAGGGTTTTAAATTTACAAATTAGGGTTCCTAATAATTAGGGTTTCTAATTATTAGAATTTCTTATTAATGAATTAGGGTTATCCCTAATTAAGTTTGTGATTAATACAAAAACCATATACGTTAAATTCATTATCCAAGTAATTGCTTAAAATATTATATTTTTCATGACAAAATATCAAAAGTTATATTTTATAACTTTAAAATATTTTTATAACACTTAGGTAAATTATAAATTATAAGAATTAAATCTAGTGATGAAATATTACATTTAATTGCCTTGTACAAGATTGCCCATACACTAACTTAAACAAAGCCCAACCATCACCCATAACAAATCGTAAGCAAGAATCAAGAATTTTTGGCAAAAAGGGTATAAGAACACTAAACCTAGAAATCCTTTGATTCGATGTTATTTGATACAATTGATTGTTTAAAGTTGTGTAATAGAATTTTAATTGATGATATGGGTTGATAAATCAAAGACCCATAACATCAAAGTGCACGAATTTGAAGATTTAAGCAAGTTGGAAAAGCTCAATTTCATTATTTTTTCACCAAATGTCGAGGCCATAACTCTTTGCTCGATCATGAGTTTTGTTCTTCAAAAGTTGTTATGTGTAGCCCGATATGTGGTCTTTAATCTGCAAAAAGAATCAAGTCCATATCATGTATAGATTAGAAGTTATAGATGGTCAAACATGGTCAATCGATCATGATAAACTGTTTTTGGGCGGTCTGTAATGGGGGCATTCTCGTCCACTTTTGTGCTTTAAAAGGTCTGGACTTTTGATATGTTGTAGTGCATCGAGTTAGGAAGCCATAGGTTTTGGAATGACCTCATTCCGACCCTCGGATGAGGGAATTACGGTGATTGGAAGGAAATGTGTCAAACCGAAAGTCGCAGCGGGATGTGCTATTCGGGACACTGTTTCGATCAGTTAATGTTTTCAAAACCTTCTGGGCTTTGGTTATGTTATAGTGCACCGAATAAGCTTTCCATAGACTCCGAAACGGTCTAAATCCGATATCGGAGGAGAGAGTTATGACATTTCAAAGTAGTAGTGTCAAAACTTCCCAACAAGTGCAGTGCGATCCATTTGAACGGAATTTCTCGGGCTGATGTGTTCGGAATTTGGAAATGGTCAAAGAATAAAAGTTGTAGCCCCAGAAGTTAGTTTCAAGCGTGGGCTCAAGAATCGCTCAAAATGTTTTAAAATAAAAGAGTTATGACTGTTTTAGCGGAAGAGGGTAAAGCTGAAACGAGATTGAAAAACTGTTATGAACGCCCACTTTTGACGCCTTCGTTTGGGCTACCTAATGAACCTGAATTGGGTAATTCGTATTTTTTAAAAATAGTCTTACATACCATGTATAACATATCCAAAAATCAGATTAATCGGAGTTATGAGCAATGCGTTAGAAAATCGCAAAGTGAGCTATTGAAAAATTAGTATAAACCAAGTCCCACATCGACTAAGTTGAGAACTTCACCATTTTCTAAACCTATAAATAGAAGGGCTTGGCCTTTGTTTCATTCACCAACAATAAGGCCTCCAATTTTTTTTGAGAAAGGCTTTGTTGTGGGAGAACTTTTTATAAAGATCTCCTTAGTTAAATTTTGGCGTGGAAGTGCGTATTCAGTTTGTGGAATTCGTATTTCCGGGTATGTTTCTTATTTAATTTTTGTAATGTTATTATTTTTAATTGTTAGTTAAAGTTTGAATTTTTTGAAGTTTAGTTAGTGTTGTTAATAAACTAGTTAGTTTACTATGTTTATTTTGGCTTAGAATTGGTTATGTAAATGAGTTATTTTGTGATGACTTTTAATATTTTGTGATGAATTTCATTAATTAATTATTATTAATGATATTAAAGTTATTTAATGATTATATTAAATAATTTAGTTTAAAAATGATTTTAATATTATAAAAATCATTTTAAATGAAAATAAGGTATTTAAAAATATTTTAAGTTATAAAATATAACTTTTAATATTTAAATGATAATTTCATTAATAATTAAATATTAATGATATTAAGATAATATTAATGATATTTAGTTTATTTAATAATTATTATTAAATAAATAGTTTAAAATTGTTTTACTTATTTAAAAATCATTTAAAGAGGATATTAAGGATTTAAAATATTTTAAGTTATAATTAATGACTTTTAATATTTGGATAAATAGTACATTAATATTTAAATATTCATGGTAATTATTTAAAATGATTTTTATTGTCTTAAAAATCATTTAAGGGTAATATAAATGTTTTAAAAAATAGGTTGAGTTATTATAAATAACTTTTATATTTTGGCAATTGTTTCATTAACAGTTTAGTATTAATTAAACTATTAATGATAATGGAATTGTTTAATATTTAAATCATTTAATTATGATTCCGATAATTGAAAGTTATAAATTTACCAAACTAGTCGACTTGAGAACCGATTATGAAGTTCTAAATTTGAAGAAGAACACCTATAGTAACAAAAGTTATATCACTATAGGCCCTTTAGTGATGATTTGAATTATTTTAAATTTTTCAATTCTCGGAAATTTTAAAATGATTAAAAATTAAGATGTCCGATATTTACAGATGTTGAGGTATAAAATAAGAGTCTTAGACTCAAGATTTTTACCCGATAAAGTTTGTCGATGACGCCGACAAATGTCGAATCTCTATAATAGAAAGAAAAGGCTATTGTAAGAGCATGGATGAGATATTTGAAAAATGTATAAAAATATTTCAAGTATAGAATAGAACTAAAAGTATGATCACCGTGATTATGTGATTAGACTATGTGTCAATCGTTGTAATAGACAAGACTATGTGTTAAGATATATTGTTCTAATCGAATCTAATGATCCGATTATTGATAGGTTGTGATAAAGAGATAAAACCTAAGTTGAGATTTGTAATCGTTGAATCAGCAAGTATCCTACCTTTGCATTTTCTTTATGCAATGGACATGAGTAAGAAGTTTCGTAATTATTCTATTCCCGCATGATTACGACGCTTTGATTATCAACATGTTAGCTCGGATATATATTCGTTAAGTTGATTCCTAAATGGTTATACAAGTGTCCCCACTTGGATAACCATGGCATTTATTCACATGTTGATATACCTCTCATCAATTACCCGTATACATATATGTTGAATTACATATTATTGTTGAGTAAGATTAAAACCTGGGTTTGGAACCGTGCATGTATGAACATCCCTATATGGGAAGATTTTTTTGCCCAAGGCTAATAGAGTGAGCGATGAATTTCGTTCAAGTTATGTAGTATTGATCAATACAGGGTACAACGGGGCTGATCACCCTCCTCGCCCGTAAGCTAGAGCGGTTTGCGGATGGATTTTTGTCAAACCTTTTCCAAAATGAAAAGAATGTTCATAGTATGATTCTTAAACCCTATTCATGGGTAGAGCCAGAGCCAAATTTAAATAATTTGGAAGAGATTTGTTATGTGAATTTTTTATCAGTACAGATTACTTCACAACTTTCGATTCGTTGTAGAAGTGTTATGTAAAGAGAATACTTATATTCTTTCAGCTTTTATATATATAATTGCTATTACTTGCTGGGCACTCAAATGCTCATCCTTGCTTAAATTAAATGTTTTCAGTTATGTATGAGCAACCTGAAGGCTCAGGCACGAACAAAGGAAAAGGAAAGCTGATCGAATAAGTGTGTATCATGAGTTAATGGTTATAGTTGTATTGGTATCTATTCAAGTATTATAAGGAATGTATTTGAAGGTCACGTACCTGGGGAAGTAAACTTTGATGTATGTAAATTAAGTTCGAATGTATTATTATTTTAGTATTATTCAGCTTAAAGAAATGGTATCGTGGAGAACCGAAGTTTGGGTTTCAAGTAATCGGATTTGGGGTCGATTATAAAGTTGGTATCAAAGTCATTGGTTATGAAGCTTAGGTAGAAATACCGAGACTAATAACCGCAATGATTAGGATAAGTATTAACTCATCTAGAGTTAGTTGGTCGATAAGATTCAAAGATGAATCTCTACGAAAGTGTAAAGACACGTAGTTCCCTAACTCGATTATAAAGTTAAACAAAGAGTGGGGAATAGATTGAGTCTAAAAGACCGAAAGTGCAAATTATGAGAGATCGTAAAATAAAACAATCAAGATATAGAACTAAATCGTAATATATACGATGAGATCACCCCAGTGATCCGATAAGGCTATGATGAATGAAGGAATCAATCGATGATTGGAAAGTTACAAAGAAGATTGTCGTGTGTATGAATTGTACTATCAATCGGGTACAGATCCGAAGAGAATTATAAATACGAATAAATTGTATGGAGAATGGGGTTAGTGTTAGATGGGGATTCAATTGAGGACTCATGTCGGCAATTGAGTTGTATGATTCTTCAGTATGGGAGCCGAATTGTACTTGGTGTAAAAACCACTTAGTTTCTAGCACCGATAATCATTGAAATGTCGTGTCGCGCTATTTGTTATATGCACATTAAGAGGATGACTCCATTCTCGTGTGTATAACGTGTAGATAGGTCATGATAGAGAATATAAGATTAAGTTCGAGTTCTTAAAACTCATACCTATGAGACATTCTTGACTCATAATTATATGAAATGTTTATGAACCCTCAAATGAATGGACGCTTAAAGGTCCGACTAGGATAAGTTCTTAAACTCATATGATTGTGGAAATTTATGAACTCATAAGTGTGGTTTGATGAATCGGGTATAGTTTTGTGTGAATGGAGTGTTATGGATTACGAGGAGCAGATAGATTGTCAAGTAAATGATTTTAGTGAAGGTGTTAGGTTTTCCTAAACTCCTAGCTATGCTAAACTTCAAAATTTTTGACATCAAGCTAAACACGCACTATGTGCTTTTTGAAAACAAAAATGTAGACTCGTAATCATTTTTGAAACGGTTTAAAGTACTGGCCTATGCTACTTATTTTTGGCCAGACGCAAATGATTTGAAATATCAAAATTGTTTTTAATTATCACTCATGTACCATGTAACCTCAAAAAGTAGATGATAAAAATGTGATGGAGTTGTAAATACAGAATACTTAGTGTGAATTTGACTCAAGTCGCTGCTCCACTATTGTATGATGTGTTATGACAAAGTCATACAATGACGGCAAGATCCTCAATGGATTGTTAATACAAAGACGGCATCACGACGTCATTCTTGAAAATGTTTTCAAAAGTTTAATTTGCCAATGTGGTTTGGCTACATCTAAATAATTCGATTGAATTGAATTATTGATATGAGTCTATGCTATTTGAATCAATTAGACTAATGTTTATGAAAACTCTAAGTGTTCATTGAAAGAAATTTCCGAACCAAATTGTTTTAAAAGGAATCCTATGATAAGACCGAGGTGAACGATGTTGTTTGGATAAAATAATCCAATCTAATAGCGTAAATATTCGCTAGGCATGATTAATACGTTATGCATGACGTAGGGTACAATAGGCTAATCACCTAAAGTACTATTAATGGTAGTTTACCTTCTTTGTGATTGTAAACATACCTGTGTAATGTTTTCATGTATGAATACCGTTAAAACTATGTGTTCATGGTCTATATGACCCCTCAAAGACAATTTGAAAACTTTTACTCTTGTGAGAGGTGTATTGGGTAGCATGTGATGATATGTGTGAATGTTAAAGCACAGATAGCGTTAATCGAAGTTATGAGGAGGTTGGAGCAGAGGGAGATATTCAGATAAGACAGTTGAAGGTTGAAATAGAAGCCAAAGACACCAGATACATACCTTAGACCAGGCTTTAGTCATCACCTTCATGCGATTCGATGCAGAGTGGATGGAGCGCCTTTCAAGTAGATAGATAGGTGTTGATGAGAATTGAATAAATTTATCATCAATCAAAATAAGATATATAGAACTCTTGATTGTTGTGTATATATACTATATGTTAATCAGGGTAACTTATGTATGTAGATGTCTGGTGAGAAAGATATGTGGAATAAGAAGGATCAGATCTATACCCCCGAGCTAATATCAAGGCCAACAAAGCTGAAATAGAAGCTCACCAGGAACCCAAATCAGACGAGGTGGCTATAGTGGAAAACGAGCATCGGATCCGTAAATGGTGGATTTGACAGATAGTGATTCGTAGACACTAAAGTTGAAGCCGCCAAGCATCAACGGAGATACTGGATCCGGAGAACAAGGTTTTCTATACCGAAAGGTCGTGGGAGATTGAGACGTTGCTTAATATCCGCTTGCATCAAGCATTGCTAGCAACAATGGAAGAGCAGGATAAGCTCAAAATCCGAATTGACCGGATGGGAGCCTCAAGCAACACCTCGTGTGCAACCCGAGAGGTAAGGGAAAAAGAAAGGTAGAAGATCCCGACTTAGAAAACCCGATAAGAAGAAAGGGAAAAGATATGTTATATTTGTGGCCGTGAGGGACATACCTCTCCCCGCTGCCCCAACTATAAGCAAGGTGGATGTTTTAATTGTGGAATGGAAGGACATCGAGCGTAATGAATGTCCGAGAAAAGGTTTGGTAAATAAGTAGTATGGGTTATGTTGTGTTTATGTAATGTGTGTGATAAGTAATGAACTATTTTCAACTTTTATGTTGGTCAAGATTTTAAATCCAGACTTTTCGTGAGTCAAAGGGATAGCCGTTGATTAAAGCAGGATGTCCGTGTGTAAATATTCGATAAATGAATATGAATCTAAGTTTGAGAAATGAAACGAAGTTTAATACATTAATCTTATGCAATAAGGTTTAAAATGTAAGGGTATAATTTATGGTTTTATTTAACCAGATAATGCCACCAAGACGTCAAACTTGAAACCAAAGGGTAGAAGAATCTACTAATGCTGGAGAACGACAAATTTTAATCGATGCAAAATTTTGCAAACATGGTAGCTCAAAGCTATGCATCGTGGAATACCAACCGCAGGAACCAAATGCATAATCGCTTGGAAAAATTCAAAGACTTCAAAGCCAGTAGGACCACTGAATTCAGAGGATCGGTGACCCTATAGAAGCCTGAGACTTGGGTGAACGAGATAGAGAAGGTGTTCAGAATCGCTAAAGTAGATGAGGGCAAAAGACCGCTTTTGCCACTTATATATGATGAAAGGGAAGCTAACTTTGGTGGGAGGAAAATAAGACTCAAAGGCAGAAAAGAAGAAATTACTTGGGATAGGTTTAAGGATTTATTTTTCAAAAACTATCTCTCCGTTAGTATGCGCCTAGAATGGAGGTGAGATTCACGGAGTTAAAGCAGATAATATGATCGCAATGAGTATGCATCAAAATTTAATGAGTTAGCTAGGTTTGCTCCACATCAAGTGGATACAGAGGCTAGGAAGGCAAGGAGATTTGATTTGAGCTTAAAACCCCGGCTCTCTAATAAGGTGTCGAGATCGCAAATCAATACTTTTGCAAAGACTCATGGAGAAGGCTATCATTCTTTATCAGGAAGTGAGGCCATGAGCCTCTACCATAAGGAGAAGAAGAATAAAAAGAAAGTCGGAAGGAACAATAAAGATAGAAAGTAGTAGTGGGAATAGGGGTGAGAAAAGAATGAGGAATTTTTTCCGAGAAAATGCAAGTAAAAGCGGGTTGGTATAAAGAAGGTGTAGTGAAAAAGGCAAGAATTATGGAAGAATCACTCTGGCGAAAGTGTCTCAAGGGCAAGTTTGTATGCTACAAAGTGCAAAGAGGGTCATATCTCTCCCAATCGCCTCTAACTCAAGGATGATCAAGTGGATGTTTTATATGTGGATCGACCGAGCATAAGGTAAAAGGAACTGGAAGCCCACGAGGGGAATGGAGGCAGGAACGAACCACGGGAGAAGCGGTGGGACGTTAGCAATTTCTGTGACCATACTCAACCAAGAACTCCAACGTAAAGCAACTCCGAGGGTTTACAACATGACGGTCCAGATACGGTGGCAAATTGGAAATGTAACTCCAGTGCTATTTGAATAACTTATATATCTTATATTTCGCTTAATCGGACAGACAAGTGTTATGATGAATAATTAGAAGATCGGTTCGATCAAGTATGATCGAGATCTACGACAATGATTATATGCTATCTACCCTTCTGCATATGAGTTTTTAAAGCGGTGATTCCGGGGACGGAATCCTTATAAGGGAGGGTGAATTTAATAACCCGAGATTTTCTATATAAAATAAACAAGAAATTTTGCGTATAAATTTTTTTTTAATGACGAGACTAAGTGTCAAGTAAAGTGAACGATAAATGCGAATACATTTATTACTTGAAAAATTAGAAATAATTTTGGAATTATTAATTACCACAAATTATATGGTAATAAATTTCTGTAAGCCGAAATATTTTTTATTAATTATTTTCCATAAAAATATGATTGGAAATAATATATGAAGTGATAATTAGGTTTATATAATAAATATTTTATTATATGAATTGTTCAGAATATTTAAGTTAATCATTGATGTTGTGTACGAAGAATAAGTCATACATGAGATCCAAACCCTGGATTGGGATTGTGATCAAGAGATGAGAATAATAATATTATATTATTTTACAGTACCATAATTATGTACTGGTATATGCAGTGATGATAATATTGAGCAATGACTACCAATTAGGTCATAACATATTACCGTCGTCGTGAAACCCTAATTATTAAACTCGGTTATGGGGTATTTCGAGTAGTAGACTGTATATGAAGTTATCGTGAATAAGAATATCTGTAATTAGAAGAAACCCTAATTATCGTTGTACATCGATAATTAGGACAAACCCTAATTATTATAACCCTAATCGGTTGAAATTAGAAACCGTGAATGTAATCGTAGTTAGTAACATACACAGATAATTAAAGAACCACTAATGGTCAATTAGAAACCCTAATTTTAATTTAATGGGTTTAATTTCGATGTTATTGTATAAGTGTTTTAATTTACCAAAGGATAGAAGTTAATTGGTAAATTACAAGAATTAAATCTAGTGATGAAATATTACATTTAATTTCCTTGTACAAGATTGCCCATACACTCTTAAACAAAGCCCAACCATCACCCATAACAAATCGTAAGCAAGAATCAAGAATTTTTGGCAAAAGGGTATAAGAACACTAAACCTAGAAATCCTTTGATTCGATGTTATTTGATACAATTGATTGTTTAAAGTTGTGTAATAGAATGTTAATTGATGATATGGGTTGATAAATCAAAGACCCATAACATCAAAGTGCACGAATTTGAAGATTTAAGCAAGTTGGAAAAATCAATTCATTATTTTTTCACCAAATGTCGAGGCCATAACTCTTTGCTCGATCATGAGTTTTGTTCTTCAAAAGTTGTTATGTGTAGCCCGATATGTGGTCTTTAATCTCGCAAAAAGAATCAAGTCCATATCATGTATAGATTAGAAGTTATAGATGGTCAAACATGGTTGACCGATCATGATAAACTGCTTTTGGGCAAATCAGTAATGGGGGCATTCTCGTCCACTTTTTGTGCTTTAAAAGGTCTGGACTTTTGATATGTTGTAGTGCACTGAGTTAGGAAGCCATAGGCTTTGGAATGACCTCATTCCGACCTCGGATGAGGGAATTACGGTGATTGGAAGGAAATGTGTCAAAACTGAAAGTCAGCAGCGGGATGTGCTATTCGGGACACTGTTTCGATCAGTTAATGTTTTCAAATCCTTCTGGGCTTTGGGTATGTTATAGTTCACCGAATAAGCTTTCCATAGACTCCGAAACGGACTAAATCCGATATCGGAGGAGAGAGTTATGACATTTCAAAGTAGTAGTGTCAAAACTTCCCAACAAGTGCGGTGCAGTCCATTTGAACGGAATTTCTGGGCTGATGTGTTCGGAATTTGGGAATGGTCAAAGAATAAAAGTTGTAGCCCCAGAAGTTAGCTTCGCGTGGGCTCAAGAATCGCTCAAAAATGTTTTAAAATAAAATAGTTATGACTGTTTTAGCGGAAGAGGGTAAAGCTGAAACGAGATTGAAAACTGTTATGAACGTCCACTTTTGACGCACTATTTGGGCTACCTAATGAACCCGAATTGGGTAATTCGTATTTTTTAAAAATATTCTTACATACCATGTATAACATATCCAAAAATCAGATTAATCGGAGTTATGAGCAATGCGTTAGAAAATCACAAAGTGAGCTATTGAAAAATTAGTATAAACCAAGTCCCACATCGACTAAGTTGAGAACTTCACCATTTTCTAAACCTATAAATAGAAGGGCTTGGCCTTTGTTTCATTCACCAACAATAAGGCCTCCAATTTTTTTGAGAAAGGCTTTGTTGTGGGAGAACTTTTATAAAGATCTCCTTAGTTAAATTTTTGGCGTGGAAGTGCGATTCAAATTGTGGAATTGTGATTTCGTATGTTTTTATTTAATTTTTGTAATGTTATTATTTTTAATTGTTAGTTAAAGTTTGAATTTTTGAAGTTTAGTTTATTATTTTTAATAAACTAGTTAGTTTACTATGTTTATTTTGGCTTAGAATTGGTTATGTAAATGAGTTATTTGTGATGACTTTTAATATTTTGTGATGAATTTCATTAATTAATTATTATTAATGATATTAAAGTTATTTAATGATTATATTAAATAATTTAGTTTAAAAATGATTTTAATATTATAAAAATCATTTTAAATGAAAATAAGGTATTTAAAAATATTTTAAGTTATAAAATATAACTTTTAATATTTAAATGATAATTTCATTAATAATTAAATATTAATGATATTAAGATAATATTAATGATATTTAGTTTATTTAATAATTATTATTAAATAAATAGTTTAAAAACAGTTTTACTTATTTAAAAACCATTTAAAGAGGATATTAAGGATTTAAAAAATATTTTAAGTTATAATTAATGACTTTTAATATTTGATAAATAGTACATTAATATTTAAATATTAATGGTAATTATTTAAAAATGATTTTTATTGTCTTAAAAATCATTTAAGGGTAATATAAATGTTTTAAAAATAGGTTGAGTTATTATAAATAACTTTTATATTTTGGCAATTGTTTCATTAACAGTTTAGTATTAATTAAACTATTAATGATAATGGAATTGTTTAATGTTTAAATCATTTAATTATGATTCCGATAATTGAAAGTTATAAATGGCCAAACTAGTCGACTTTGAGAACCGATTATGAAGTTCTAAATTTGAAGAAGAACACCTATAGTAACAGTTATATCACTATAGGCCCTTTAGTGACAGATTTGAATTATTTTAAATTTTTCAATTTCTGGAAATTTCGAAAATGATTAAAAATTAAGATGTCTGATATTTACAGATGTTGAGGTATAAAATAAGAGTCTTAGACTCGAGATTTACCCGATAAAGTTGTTTCAGACGACGACAAATGTCGTAATTCTATAATAGAAAGAAAAGGCTATTGTAAGAGCATGGATGAGATATTTGAAAAATGTATAAAAATATTTCAAGTATAGAATAGAACTAAAAGTATGATCACCGTGATTATGTGATTAGACTATGTGTCAATCGTATGTATAAAGACTATGTGTTAAGATATATTGTTCTAATCGAACTAATGATCCGATTATTGATAGGTTGTGATAAAGAGATAAAACCTAAGTTGAGATTTGTAATCGCCGAATCGAGCAAGTATCCTACCTTTGCATTTTCTTTATGCAATGGACATGAATAAGAAGTTTCGTAATTATTCTATTCTGCATGATTATATACGCTTTGATTATCAACATGTTAGCTCAGATATATATTCTGTTAAGTTGATTCCTAAATGGTTATACAAGTGTCCCCACTTGGATAACCATGGCATTTATTCACATGTTGATATACCTCTGTCAATTACCCGTATACATATATGTTGAATTACATATTATTGTTGAGTAAGATTAAAAACCTTCAGGTTTGGAACCAGGCATGTATGAACATCCCTATATGGGAAGATTTTTGCGCCCAAGGAGGATAGAGTGAGCGATGAATTTCGTTCAAGTTATGTAGTATTGATCAATACAGGGTACAACGGGGCTGATCACCCTCCTCGCCCGTAAGCTAGAGCGGTTTGCGGATGGATTTTTGCCAAACCTTTTCGAAAATGAAAAGAATGTTCATAGTATGATTCTTAAACCCTATTCATGGGTAGAGCCAGAGCCAAATTTAAATAATTTGGAAGAGATTTGTTATGTGAATTTTTTATCAGTACAGATTACTTCACAACTTTCGATTCGTTGTAGAAGTGTTATGTAAAGAGAATACTTATATTCTTTCAAATTTTATATATATAATTGCTATTACTTCTTTGGGCACTCAAATGCTCATCCTTGCTTAAATTAAATGTTTTCAAGATTATGTATGAGCAACTTTCAAGGCTCAGGCACGAACAAAGGAAAAGGAAAGCTGATCGAATAAGTGTGTATCATGAGATAATGGTTATAGTTGTATTGGTATCTATTCAAGTATTATAAGGAATGTATTTGAAGGTCACGTACCTGGGGAAGTAAACTTTGATGTATGTAAATTAAGTTCGAATGTATTATTATTTTAGTATTATTCAGCTTAAAGAAATGGTATCGTGAAGAACCGAGTTCGGGTTTCAAGTACCTGGATTTGGGGTCGTCACAGCTATAGGTGTTCTTGGTGTTCATCAGCCTAAAGCCAGATTTCTTGTCAGTGAGCAAGGGGGGTGGTTTGACCACAAATAGATTAGTGTTCGCGTTGCTTTCTGGGTTGAAATTTGTTTTCAGGTTGTAGTACTTATGTAATACTACCATAATATACCACGTTCATGACCATTCTACATAATAACAGAGAGATCCAAGTCTCCAAAAACTCGCCAAAACATTGTTTCTTCAACTAATTCGGGTTTACTGTAATTTGTCCAAGGCAGTTGGTCAACGCATATTTGACCGCGATTATCCTTCATTTCAGTGATGATCTAAGTGATCTAGTGAATTTAATATATAGTATACATGTCCAGCTACAATAACAAAACAACAACATGGCCAAAAGATCAAACGATTGCAAGATCAGAGGCTTGCAAAAGCTTGTCAAGCCACCTGGAAAATTCTGGGTTGCCCAGATTCAACTTTTCGTGGCCGGTCAACGACCTTTGAGTTCTTATAACTTCTGATATACACATAACTGGACTTGATTCAAGTTCTAGATCATAGTCCACATGGCAAAGAAATGATGTCTAACATAAAACACACCTAACCATTAACATGTAGAGATCTATGAGCCCCGACATTACATTGTCGCACCAAAATTTAGGGTTCATAGATCGCTTCTAAAAACTTTAATTTCGAGCATCAAAATTATATGGATCTAAGTTTTAGCAACCTGCATCATCAAGTGACACCTCTAACACATATCTAAACAAACAACATTAACACAAGATCACATGATTTTCAAAATTTAGGGTTTATACCTCTGTAACCTTTGATCTTTGATTCTGATCCTTGGATCTGATGTTGATGAACTAAGAGGCTAACATGGCTTTATATCTCACTATCTCTCACTCCCCATTCCCGAATTTTAGAGAGAGAAGGTCTTGGGATAAATGATAATTAAAGTGGCTCTTTCTCTCTCTTTAATCTTTATATTACATGAATGAAATGAAGTTTAACTGAGATATAAGGCTGATTTGTGTTATTCTCAGTCACATGGCTGGTCTATATTAGGTTACCAACTCCAAATATGGGAAGATATACAAGCAACCTTCAGTAATGCATTAAGGGCATTTTAGTCATTAGACTATTAAATTTAATGTCAATTATGGAAATGGTCCAAACCCTTAGGGTTTAGGGTTTGAGATAGGGTTTAGTGTTTGAACTCTTTAGGGCTTAGGGTTTGAAATCCTTAGGGTTTGAACCCTTAGGTTTTGCAATTTAGTTTCTAACATTTTCAATTTAGGTTTTAAAAATTAAAAATTAATATTTCTAAATTATAATTAGAATTTTCTAATTATATTATAATTTACTAATCATAATTTAAATCTTGCTAATTAGGATTATTAATTCCTAATTAAAATTGCTAATTTAGTAATTAGGGCCAAAATTGGTCATTAGGGTTTACAACCCAAAAATTATGGTTTCTAATAGAAAAATAATTTTCTAATTATAATTAGATTTCGTAATTAGATTAGGGTTTCCTAATTACTTAACTTGAAAATTAGGATGAATATTTCCTAATTAAGAATTAAAAATTACCTTATTACAAATTAGGGTTTTAAATTTATAAATTAGGGTTTGTAATTATTAGAATTTCTAATTAATGAATTAGGGTTATCCCTAATTAAGTTTGTGATTAATACAAAAACCATATACGTTAAATTCATTATCCGGTAATTGCTTAAAATATTATATTTTTCATGACAAAATATCAAAAGTTATATTTTATAACTTTAAAATATTTTTATAACACTTAAATCATTTTCATATGATTTTTAAATCATTTATTCTATTTTTTCTATAATTTATTTAATATATTTATTAAATAAACTAATTACCATTAATATTAATTTATTAACAAAATTCATCCTAATATATTAAAAGTCACCTGAAAATATCTTTAAATATTTTCTTATACCATAATATTATTTTTCATGATTTTTCATGTATTAATATCATTTTAAATAATTTATTTAATATTTTAACAAAATAAATTAAATACCATTTATATTCCAAAAATATTAAATATTTATAAAATATACTCAAAATAATTAAAAACTATTTTTAGACTTTAAAATAATTTTTCGTAATTTATTTAGTATTTTAATAATTAAAAACTATTTTTTCTATTTATTAATTAAGATAAATAATTTTCAGAATTTAATATTTATTAAAATGACCCTATAGCGACAGAACCGTCGCTATAGGTGTTCTTGGTGTTCATCAGCCTAAAGCCAGATTTCTTGTCAGTGAGCAAGGGGGGTGGTTTGACCACAAATAGATTAGTGTTCGCGTTGCTTTCTGGGTTGAAATTTGTTTTCAGGTTGTAGTACTTATGTAATACTACCATAATATACCACGTTCATGACCATTCTACATAATAACAGAGAGATCCAAGTCTCCAAAAACCTGTCAAACGCTGTTCTTCAACGAATTCTGGGTTTTACAGAATTTGTCCAAGGCAGTTGGTCAACGCATATTTGACCGCGATTATCCTTCATTTCAGTGATGATCTAAGTGATCTAGTGAATTTAATATATAGTATACATGTCCAGCTACAATAACAAAACAACAACATGGCCAACAGATCAAACGATTGCAAGATCAGAGGCTTGCAAAAGCTTGTCAAGCCACCTAGAAAATTCTGGGTTGCCCAGATTCAACTTTTCGTGGCCGGTCAACGGCCTTTGAGTTCTTATAACTTCTGATATACACATGATCTGGACTTGATTCAAGTTCCAGATCATAGTCCACATGGCAAAGAACAGATGTCTAACATAAAACACACCTAACCATTAACACAGAGAGATCTATGAGCCCTGACATTCTGTTGTCAGACCAAAATTTAGGGTTCATAGATCAGTTCTAAAAACTTTAATTTCGAGCATCAAAATGATATGGATCTAAGTTTTAGCAACCCAGATCATCAAGTGACACCCTCTAACACATATCTAAACAACAACATTAACACAAGATCACATGATTTTTGAAATTTAGGGTTTATACCTCTTTAACCTTTGATCTTTGATTCTGATCCTTGGATCTGATGTTGATGAACTAAGAGGCTAACATGGCTTTGTATCTCACTATCTCTCACTCCCCATTCCCGAATTTTAGAGAGAGAAGGTCTTGGGAGAAATGATAATTAAAGTGGCTCTTTCTCTCTCTTTAATCTTTATATTACATGAATGAAATGAAGTTTAACTGAGATATAAGGCTGATTTGTGTTATTCTCAGTCACATGGCTGGTCTATATTAGGTTACCAACTCCAAATATGGGAAGATATACAAGCAACCTTCAGTAATGCATTAAGGGCATTTTAGTCATTAGACTATTAAATTTAATGTCAATTATGGAAATGGTCCAAACCCTTAGGGTTTAGGGTTTAAGATAGGATTTAAGGTTTGAACTCTTTAGGGCTTAGGGTTTTAAATCCTTAGGGTTTGAACCATTAAGTTTTGCAATTTAGTTTCTAACATTTCCAATTTAGGTTTTAAAAATTAAAAATTAATATTTCTAAATTATAATTAGAATTTTATAATTATATTATAATTTACTAATCATAATTTAAATCTTGCTAATTAGGATTATTAATTCCTAATTAAAATTGCTAATTTAGTAATTAGGGCCAAAATTGGTCATTAGGGTTTACAACCCAAAAATTAGGGTTTCTAATAGAAAAATAATTTTCTAATTATAATTAGATTAGGGTTTCCTAATTACTTAACTTGAAAATTAGGATGAATATTTCCTAATTAAGAATTAAAAATTACCTAATTACAAATTAGGGTTTTAAATTTACAAATTAGGGTTCCTAATAATTAGGGTTTCTAATTATTAGAATTTCTAATTAATGAATTAGGGTTATCCCTAATTAAGTTTGTGATTACTACAAAAACCATATACGTTGTACTTAAATCCCCAATTTAGGGTTCCCATATACCGAATTAGGGTTTTAAAATTCCCGGAACTGAACTTATGGTTTCAGAACTGATTTCTAGGGTTTCTTATTATTCGCTAGGGTTTTCTAACCGAACATTGACGTTTTTAATATAATATTAGGGTTGGCCACCGATATTGGTTATCTGGTCAACCCTTGACCCTTAACCACATCATGTACACATATATACAAAACATATTGCTTATTCCTTTAATCCTGAATAATTCACTTAAATCCTTCACAGAAATTTGAAATCCTCAAAATTCCTTCTCAAAAATATCAAACGCATACACTTATTTTCTGTATAGGTTCTAATATTGAACCTTAAATCAATTAATTAAAATTTTAAAAATTTTCTTAATTCTCGGGTTTTCACATTACTTGAGTCGAATGACTTAATAAGGTATTGAGGAAACTCAGTACCGAAAGATTTAAAAGATGGAAAGTAACCCTAAATAAATTAAATGTGATTTATGCCTATACTATTGTGTATTATGTACTAATCAACATGTTATGTGTTATTGTGGGATGTCGATCGATAGCTTGATGTATAGAGATATACACGCAATGAGTGAAGAAATTGTGAACAGAGTAGATATTGTACCTATGCCAGTGGCAGAGGTACCATTAGTGATTTTAGAGGAGTCAGAGATAGAGGAGTACTATTCTAAGGAAGACTACTCCAAGGGAGATATGGATATAACGTCATTCTTTAGTATGATGACCGATGTGGATGAAGGAAGGGAGGTAACATCGGTTACTACGGTGGTACCTACACTAGAGTCATCACCTCTAGATGCAATGAGATCATTGTATCTGGCAGAGCTTGACAAAAATGTGCAATTGAGTACAGTTGTGCAGAAACAGAATGAAGAGATTAGTGTTCTTTATATAGCGAAGGATTCTGCAGAAGCAGATTTTGAGTCAGAGCATGATGAGAAGGTGCTCATGATAAATAAGGCTAGGGATTTTAAGAAGGAGGTCGATGAGATTCGTAAAAAACTGGGGAAGAAGGACCGTAAGATAGCCCAGATGTCTTACATGCATGAGAGCGTTCATAGGGATTTCAAGCTGAAAGTTGCTTGTTATTTTGTTGAGTCAGGACAAACCCGTCATACTATTAGTCGGGATACTGTAGCAAAGATTGTAAATGAGAAACACGAGGATGTTGTTATGCATTATTAGAAGTCTAGAGTTACTAATATGTGTGTAGTGACGTAAAACCCTCTTTTGTATAAAACTGGCTCGGAGGGATTTGTCATCTACAGTGATGCTTCGGGCAAAGGGTTAGGATGTGTTTTCATGCAACATGGGAAAGTCATAGCCTAAGCCTCTCGGCAACTCAAAGAATATGAGAGGAATTATCCTACTCAGATCTAGAGTTGGCAGTTGTTGTCTTCGCACTTAAAATTTGGAGGCATTACTTGTATGGGGAGAAAGTGGAGATCTTTACGGATCATAAAAGCATCAAATATTTCTTCACTCAAAAGGAACTCAACATGCGGCAACAACGCTGGCTTGAACTATTGAAAGATTATGATCATACCATTCAATACCATCCTGGTAACGTGAACATAGTAGTTGACGCATTGAGTAGAAGATCATAAGCGGGTACGAGTGCGATATTGTCAACGCAAAGGCCCATTTTATATGACTTGCAAATGATGGAGATAGAGTTAAAGACTCCAGGGACCAATGTGATGATAGCGAATATACGAGTAGAACCTACTTTAATCAATAAAGTTAAAGCTGCTCAAGCTACAGACCTGGAGCTGATGCGTATGAGGAAGAAAGTGTAAGAAGGTGCTATGCCGGAAGCAAGAATCGATGAAGAAGGAATACTTCGAGTCAACTCCAGACTTTGTGTTCCTAACGACTCTGATTTAAAGTATAAAATCATGATGGAGGTGCACAACACACCGTTTGCAATCCATGTTGGGAGTACCAAAATGTATCATGATCTCCGACATTCATTTTGGTGGAGTAATATGAAGAGAGAGATCACGGAGTTTATCTCAAGGTGTCTAACTTGTCAACGAGTCAAGGCGGAGCATCAAATACCAAAAGGTCCATTGCAACCACTTGAAATTCCAGAATGGAAGTGGGAGCACATTACCATGGATTTCATTACCGGTCTTCCCAAAGTTTCTCAAGGCATAGATGCGATTTGGGTCATTGTTGATAGATTGACCAAGTCGGCTCATTTCTTACCTATACGAGAAACTTATACACTTGAACGTCTTGCTCGTATGTACATAAACGAGATTGTAAGATTGCATGGTATACCAGTATCCATAGTTTCTGATCGAGACCCAAGATTCACTTCAAGATTTTGGGTTACTTTGCAAAAAGCTATGAGCACTGATTTACGATTTAGTTCGGCTTATCATCCTCAACTGGACGAGCAGTCAGAGAGGACTATTCAAACTCTTGAAGATCTATTAAGACTCTGTGTCCTTGACTTCAAGGGAAGTTGGGACAAGTTCTTACCATTGGTGGAGTTTTCCTACAACAACAGTTATCAAGCAAGTATTGGCATGGCTCCATTCGAGGCGTTGTATGGAAGAAAGTGTCGTTCTGCAGTATGCTGGGATGAAGTGGGTGAAGCAACATTATTGGGACCGAAGTTGGTACGTATGACTACGAAAAAGATTGAACCGATCCGACAACGTATAAAAACCTCACAAGATCGACAAAAGAGTTATGTTGATCTTCATCGAAAAGACGTGGAATTCAATATTGGAGAACTGTGTTATTACGTGTTGTTCCATGGAAAGGAGTTACGAGATTTGGAAAGAGAGGAAAGTTCAATCCTTGATTCATTGGCCCATTTTTAATCCTCAAACGAGTAGGAACTGTGGCCTATAGAGTCGCCTAACCGCCAAGTATGTCTCGTGTTCATAACGTTTTTCACATATCTATGTTACGTAAATATGTGAAAGACCCGAACCATATTATTGAGTTAGAACCGGATGAAATAGCGGAAGATTTAACGTATGAAGAGGTTCTTGTTAAAATCATGGATAAGAAGGAATATATTCTTGAGGAAATGACCTGGGAGTTAGAATCTAAAATGAAATCAATGTATCCTTACCTCTTCGTCATACCTGGTACGTACCGTAATTTCGAGGACAAAATTTCATAAGAATGGGAGGTTGTAAGACCCCAACTTTTATGAATAAAGATGAATTTTCTATAAATATCATTTTTGAATATTATGGAGTGAATTTAATATAATGTTATAGTTGTGGGTAATATTTATAAATTTTGCAAAGTACGCAAGTTGTTATATTATATTCGATTGGTCAGGGAATATTCATTTTAACAAGGAATATTCGTACGACGACACAATCATTGGTGGACCCCACAACTGAATTATTGTCGGATTGAGAAAACGACAAAAATATCTTTTTATAAAAATAATGACGAAAGTTTTACCGTTAACTGTTAGAATATCCGGTGGTTAAAATATAGTAATATGCATGGTTTCACAGTAACACACGGTATTATACAGTATTTTTGAATTATTGCTTATTACGTAAGAAGACACTACTCAATAATTGTTACAGTAATTATGGTTCGATATTTTATTGATTCAATAATTATTGCGTTGATATTTTATATTATTTTTGTTTCAATAATTGTCACTGCACAGTATTTCCCATTATCAAATCAATAATTCATATTATTTGAAAAATATTATTAGATAACATTATTGGCAATGTCTAGAAAGTTCTGTCAATGAGATGTTTGGTCACCTAATTGCACGCCAGTAAGGAGAAATCCTTATCGGAAAGTCCCCCCTCTTTTCTAAGAACAGCCTAGTTGTCATTATTGTGATTCTGTAATATTATTTGTGAATAATTAATTATTGATTTATATGATAAGGAAATATTTATTTTATGTGGACATAAATGATGGATAGAAAAATATTTTTTTTATGTGGTTATAAATGAAGGAATTAATGTTGAGGTATTTTATCAGTATTTTGTCAGATTAGAAGTATTAAAAAAATCAAATCGATGTTCTTAAAGCTCTATTGCGTGAGTTATAATTTTAATCCGACCGTTGGATCGTTGTTATTTTTGGATATGTTATGCATATATAAGTTGAGTATATGTCCACAAATTTTGAACCGTTAAAAATTAACCTATGATTTGTTATGAATTTTAAGAGGTGTTGAAAATTGTCCGTTTGTGGAATTCGAATATTTTTAGTTTGGAATTTGAAAAAACTTAAAGCTACAAAGTTGTAGAGAATTCGATTTCGTATGGAATGGATATAAAATTCGTATTTTTCTGATAAAAAGGCTATTTTATATGAATTGTTGAAGTTTCAGAAATTAAATATTTTTATTAAAATTGTTGGTGGGACCCACTTTTGTTTTGAAACATGTGGGTTGAAAAAATGTTCCCAGATTGCATGCTTGGATTTTTTTTCAACAAAGTAGGTTACGTAGAAAGAAAAAAATATATTATTTGATTATTTAGTCTCCTATGGCGTTATAGCATTTTCCTATAAATAGGTGCTTAAGTTAGAATTGAAAATCACACCAGGATTAGAGAATTCTTCTTCTATAATCTTGAGCGTATTTCTTTCGAGTTTTAGAAAGCTTTGATTGTAGAAAATAGTGAAAGTTTTCTTCAATAATATCTCCGCTATACTAGTTGGAATACTCTTCTTTTCAAGGTAAGGGGTGTTATTTTTTCTCAATATTCGCTGGAAATAATATTTTCTTCCATACTATGTAGTATGTAAGTAATATTATTTCGTTTCAGATTTTGAATTCTATACTCGTTTTGTTAAAATTTTGGCTTCTATACTCCATGAAATTAGTTGAATATCTTTGATATTTGCGCTTCATTCAGTATCTTTTCATGGAAATATTATTCTGAGCATTCTTGATAAGTTTTAACTTTTTCATGCCGGAGTACTATTCACGAGGTTACTATTCCCGAAGTACTATTCATAGGGTACTATTCACTCGAGTACTATTCACCCGCAGATTATTCATGATAAAATTGATCGCTTTTCGGTCCAAATTATTTTTGGTACAATTTTATTCTTGAATTTTACTCCACAAAGTAGTATCATGTTGACAATTTGGACGTTATTGATTTCTGGATAAATTAAATTATAAATCTTTAAAAATTTATCCTTGAACTTGTTTTATTGAATTCTTATATCATTGTCATCATCCTCATGTTTATATTATGTTGAAAGTCATCGTGGGTTTGTAATGCATAGATGGACTTGGTATGATTATGACCGAGGATTATTCGGTATAATCATTAATGTGTAACGTTACAAATGATGTGGTAAAACTCATCATTGGCCCGTACTGCATTGATGGACAGTTGTTGGCATGATCATGACCATTGATGAATACACGAATATCCTTGGCCCGTAGTGCATGGATAATTTGTGGTCATGATACTAATGAATATCCATTGCCGTAGTGCAAGGATGATGTGGATTATTTATTAAGCTGAGTCTCAGCAATAAAAGTGATGAAAACCTTTTAAATCATAGAAGATAGTAGATTTTATTCTCGACTTAACTCTTCTAATGGATTGCTTGTTCCGCTGCAGTTAAACTTGATGTTTGTTATATTTTATTAGTTTAAAACTATTGAAGGCTAAAGATAAATTATTCTGCATTATCTTAGTCATAATATTTCTTACTGGGCTAGTTGAGCTCACCCTTTTGCTTTCATTGTCCTCTTCCGGAAATGAGAACGTAGCCGGGACTAGTCGGGGAACAGAGTGATGGTCCAGATGATAACATTAGTAGTCCTCACTATTCTATGAAATAGTGTGATGAGAATTGTATTGAGGACACCATTTGAGTTGAATACTGTCTAGAAGACAATTTCGTTTTAAAACTCTCAGTTTATGTTTTGTCGTATTTTACACGACAATTGTATTATTAGGTTGTATTTGAATTTTTTACCATGTATTTGGAGACTCAAGATGGGTGATGCATACCTATTTTGGGGGCATCACACATACAGTCTTGGAGCCATTGGTACCGACGGAGCCATCCCCATTGGTTACTGTTATAGGTTTAGAGCATATGCCTGAGTTTGATTCGGAGGATGAATCTGAGGAGGTAGAGATAGAAGATGAGGAAGAGGAGAATCTTGAATAGATACCACTTAATTCTATCGAAGTTAAGATGTTCGATGAGGTGTATGACTGTAACATAAAATTACAAGATAAGGTCGAGGAATTACAAGAGTAAGTTATAGAGCACCAAGTCATGTTAGCACAAAAAGATGCCATGATTCAAGATCTTATGGCACGAACTACGGAGCTTGAGCAGAAGCTGGCACAATCAGGGTATCAAAGAGGATAGTTGTTAGCTGAGAATGAGATTGCATATGATGAATTGAGATATGAGTCAGATAAGTGGACGAGAACCGAAGACACGTGGTTGAAGGCTTCTAAATGCGTAGATCTTGTTGAAGGCGAGGTTGTGATAACCCGCATTTTCAGAAATTATTAAAATAAGAATTTAATAAATATAATTCTTATTATAAGATATGTCGGGTTTGAATAAGAATACATATGTGTTATATATTTTGAATTATGTGGTTTTGTGGAAAGAAATTAGATATATATATATATATATATATATATATATGAGATTTTGTAGGCACTCGAAATTTTTTGCACAACTGTCACTAACATTGCAGGAGGGCAGATTCATCTTTTAGAGATAACCCTGGTAGATGATGCAGTTTAAATACCAGAAATTCCACCAGAGAGGACAGTTCTGCTTGGAGATAACCCCGAGATGCTCGGTTTCAGTCCCGAAAACAACACCGGGAGTAGCAGTGCTAACCTTGGAGATAACCCTAAGGAGTGCAGTTGCAGTTCCGGAGATAACCCTAGAAATGCTTATTTCAAATGCATGCAATCAGCTTCAACCTCAGAACGAACAACGAGGCACTCAATACAAGACCCGGAGGTAAAACCAGGAAGACATGCAGCAGTCCAATCTCAGAGATAACCCTGAGCAACGTCTGCTTTATCAGCCCAACCCGGAGATAACCCCGATGAGAGAAAAATCGTCATTTTGCCACCTCGATCCTACATCGCGTCATCTTAACATCTCATACATACATTTTCTACACATCAATGTCCCATAAGAACCAAGGAGGTCCAATCCTGAGTGACTACTACGCAAGGCAACACGTCGAATAGAATTTGAAGCTTGAAGACCGAGGGCATGGTCCATCTTCCTGAATTCGTACAACCTCTAATCCTATGTCATGGCGTAGCTCTCGACAACGGTGGTCCGAAATAGGTCTTATACACCTCAATCGGATGCCCGTATTGCAGTTTTTAAAGTTTGAGCAGACAGTACAGTGCACGCGTGCACGTACTTCAAGATGGCGGGACCCATAGAGCCCGGTTCACTCCGGGCAGCCGTAGGTACATCTACGGCTACCTGTGGATCCCTCCTCTATAAATAGAGGGCTTTGGGTGGCCATTTTATATAGGAAAAAGGCGAGGAAGCCCTGTCAAATTTGTTATGTACACACCCTAAACTGAGTGCTTTCTCATTTTAAACACTTGTGAGCTCACATATAGATACTATTTTTACCGGCGGGAGCCAAATGTTCATCCACTTAAAGTTATAGAAGTCTTCTTTGGTAGTCCATTGTAAGCCTTCTTACACATTTTAAACCCTTTCTCTTCATCTTTGCACACACCATTCTTCACGTTGAGAGTCGTGTTGCGTGTGTATGCCCGGACTTCGGTTCGTGGTTTCATTTTAGTTTGTATATACATATATATATATATACCTATATTTATATATGGACTAACATTATCGAGTTATGCCTCGATTGAGCCTAGACTTACGTCTAGAGCGTTTATTTACTTTCGTATATATATTCTTATATATATGAGCTGTGTGTCGAACTCTGTTCGATGAGCCTAGACTTATGTCTAGAGCATTTATTTGCTTTCGAATATATATATATATACTTATATATATGAACTGTGTGTCGAACTCTGTTCGATGAGCCTAGATTTTACATCCGGTGCGTTTCATGCTTTAATATATATATATATATACTTATATATATCAACTGTTGTCGAACTTTGTTCGATGAGCCTGAATTTTACATCCGGTGCATTTATCGCTATATATATATATATATATATATATATATATATATATATATATATATATATACTTTTTTAAATCCCTTTGGAGTTTACTTACGTGGCGGTTGATTGCTTTTACTGACTTTATTTATATTTTCGATCCCCATAGAGGTGCTTCGTGGTGGTGATCATGTATGTGTGTGTGTGTATATATATATATATATATATATATATATATATATATATATTTCTGACTTTTATATATAATCGCCATCGCTTTCATATAAATCATGCATCATATGAGTCTAGGAATCATGTGATCACATATTTAGTCTACTGGATCTAGATTCGGTTCCCGTGATGGACATTTTCAGTTGTAAGAAGCTTGTAAATTTAGTCACGGTGTTTGGATTTCCTCAGATGGTTTTCATACCCACGAGGAATTCGGCACTGCTTTGTATATTATTTTCTCGAAGATGCTTCGCATCTCAAAAATTAAAAGCCATTAAGCCAAACACTTGATAAAAAATGGAAGTGTAAAAGTCTCAATTACTATTAAACATAAGGGTTTGAAAAACCTTTTTCTTACAAAACTTCACTGTCATATCCTGTTTAAAACTGAATTTTTACACAAATTCAAACCCTGTGTATATAGGTGCGAACGAGGCCTCACACTACTTCCATATAAACAGCACTCTGACCCACACACACACACACACACAGTCATATAACAGTTTCTTGAAAAGTGACGGTCACCGTGGCAACACGGATGTCGAGGGGTGCCTAACACCTTCCCTCCGCATAATCAAGCCCCCGGACCCTAATGAATCTCGGTTTCACAGACTCGTTTAGCAGTGTCACATCACTGGGTCAATGTGCAAACCTTTTCTCGATTGTGTTGGTACAACCATATAAAAAATCAACTGGCGAATCTTACAGTCCATTCGTCGACATATACATGTCAGACCTTTTCATAACTTGTATTTTCAAACAAATCTCACTTAACATGAGAACACAAAAGAACAAGAACAGAAAAGGGACAAATAAAAATCCCAACGTCGACAGGTGGCGACTCTACTGGGGACACTAGTAAGAAGGTTTAAGCCGCTATTACAATCTTTTCAAAACTATTAAATGCTTGTGTGTGGATGTTGCATTTACATTTATGATGAATGTGTACGAATGCATATATTTACTGCACTTAATGTTTTACACTATATCTGCTTGTGATATTAGTGCTTCGCACATGTCATTATTTTCATAAACGGTGAGACACGTTGTATGTGAATGTATGTTGTGTGGTTCCTCCACCAGGAGGCTATCCTATCGGTGTTTGATTACTGGACTCGTAGGGAGACTAATTCCAATGAGGCTCAGGAAAGTCACCACCCAGATTCGCTCTAGTTGAAAGACCGGATTAACTTCTCGTCAAGTAGATTGCGATGATCTGGGAACTTTCATGCCAAAAATCTGCGAGAGTAACCTAAGATAGGTCAACCTCTGATAAACCAAATGCGGAGGAAAGTCTCTTCATGCTTTCTCATTTCAAATTACTCGTAAAGTCAATTACTTGTAATTTCATTCCATATTCATCTCCATGTAATGGGAAATATGAAGAAATATGTGTACATTCATATTTAAATTCACATGATATCCTATGTCACAAATAGCTAACATCCGTCTTGCAGGATAATATTCCTAAAACGGATACTTCACATAGCATGTAAACATTTACACATTCCCTAAGACTAAATTATGCAAGTCTTTCGCAGGGAAACAATCGGACAAATTACTCATTCAAAATCCAAAAAGGCCTCGAGCCTACATCCAATCATGTCTTTATCTGACCAGTCTAATCCCATTTCCCGTGAAGAATTCGACGGATTAAGTAAACATATTATAGATTTGACTGTTCTGCAGAAAGAACTACATCAGTCTACTCAGGGCCCAAAAATGCCCACACATACAGAATCCTCTGCACATGGAGGAACCCAAGTTTCGGATTAAACAAATCCGGAATTTCAGTTGATTACAGACAAAAACCCTGAAAACACCCATCTCAAAGGATATCTAGACACCGGTGACATCAGGAAAAAGGTCATTCAAATGGAAGAAACCCTTTGTTCTATCAAAGGAATTGGAGTACACGGGAGTGTCTTATATGCTGACCTTTATATATTCCCTGGGGTTCATTATCCAGAAAAGTTCAAAACTCCTGACTTTGAAAAGTAGAACGGATTATGAGATCCTTACACACATTTTAAGGTGTTCATTGGAGAACTTAGATCTTATGCAGAGGACGAGAAGCTCAGAATGCAGCTATTCCAAAAGAGTCTGACTGGAGAAGCCCGTTCGTGGTATTCAAGATTAGACAACTCAAACATCCATAGCTGGGAGGAGCTAGCTCATGCCTTCCTCACCCAATACACCTTCCAGTCTCAGATGGCTCCTGACCGGTATCAGATTACCAAGGTCAAGAAACAGTTCAATAAGTCTTTCAGAGAGTAAGCTCAAAGGTGGAGGCGCCTTGCTGCTCAAGTTATTCCTTCTATGACAAAGTTAGAAATGGTTATGACCTTCATAGACATACAAGAAGCTCCTTTCTATGAGAGAGTCTTAGCTGGTATTGGTAAACCATTCTCTGAAATGATTAAACACGGGGAGATGGCTGAGATGTGATTGAAGTTAGGAAAGATTCAAGACCTAGCTGCCCTTAAAGATGTTGCTGAGCACATCCAGTCCGGAACTTATGGAAACAACCCTCGTAGGGTCCATAAAAAGAAAGAGGATGATGTTTCCTTAATACTATAAGGTCAAAAAGGCAATCAGAATATGCCTATCCAGAGGAGAAATTACTCCCCTTTTCAAGCTCAACCTTCAAAGCCTCCATTGCCTAATGGTGGAGAAGTCAAATGCCCTTGAGTGTTCACACCCTTAGGGGACTCACTCGAGAACATTCTCAATCTTCTGACGACTCAGAAGAAAATCACACATCTTCTTCCACCAGCCAACCCGAATGGGAGGGGTTTCAATGCTACTCGGAAGTGTGCTTATCATGATGGGGCACCTAGACATGATACTCAGGATTGTTGGGCCTTGAAACACAAGATCCAAGATTTAATAGACAACGGTGAGATCGTGGTCACCAAACCTGACCAACCTCACGTACAAGACAACCCTCTTCCTAAACACAAAGTGGAAGAAGTCAATATGATTAATTGGAGCAGTGAAAAGAGTTCCAATTTTAATGGGGAATCATCCCATACCATCAAAGACGATGTTGACAAATGGGATTATGCAAAGTTCCAATTTGTGATGGAACGAAAGATGAAAGCTCTGTGTAAACAAATTAAGCAATTGGCAGAACTGGTGACCCATCGGCATCAAGTCACATGCCAATTAGTCAGCCAGGAGCATGCTAGTCTCCTCCCTTTTGTTATGAATACTCCATCATCGCCTTCAGAAATTGAAATAATGGAGGACAAAGTTACGAAGAGAGCAAATTCTAAAGCCCGTCGGGATTTTGCCAATAAAAGGGAATTTACATACCTGGGCCAACCTATGGAGGAGATATTTCAGATGCTGATCAATGAAGGAATGATCACTTCCTTTCTACCTCCAATTAATCCCCGTTCAGGACGGTTCAATTCTAATGGAGTATGTTAATATCACTCCCATTCTCGCGGTCACAGCACGGAAGAATGTTGAGCACTCTGCCATCTTATTCAGAATCTAATTGACAGCGGCGTCCTACAACTGGCAGACGATGATACTGTGTTATGTGAGAGTGAGAATATCTATCCTACTAAGTGGAAGGGATTGGTAATAGTTATATCCGCTGAGGTTGATGGGACTGTCAAACCATTCACAATACAAGCAATTCAACTTAACGGAGTTGACAATCCTTTGAAAGTGGCTGCTCCAGAGCCAATTAGCTTACCATTTAGATCACACTATCATGCTATCAGCTTACAAAACGTCCCATGGAATTATGGAGATGCTGAAGGATCCACCTCTCATACAACTGCTGCAGTGTCGAAGAAGAATCCGTTGTATCTTTTCCAACGGGTGATAAAGCCTACCATCAAATCAAAGGGGAAAATTCCCATGGAGAAAATTAAAAAATTCCTCTGTACTATGGGTCATAATGAAGCCAAAGTGGTTTTAAGCTTAAGAGAAGCTCCACATAAAATTTAAATACTGGACTTGGTTTTCTCTTCCGAGGATCACAAGAAGATCTTACTGAAGGTTTTGGAAGAAGCCTACTTGCCGAAATCAGTGGATGTGGAAAAATTTCAATATTTGGTAGATCACATTTTTAACAACAATGTTATATCTTTCACTGATGATGACATACCGCTCAAAGGGACCGGTCATTGTAAGTCATTGCATATTGCAGTTTTATCCTCCGGGAACATACTAACTGGAGTCTTGATAGATGGAGGTTCGTCTCTGAATATATGTCCTTATGCTACTTTGGTGAAGATGAACGTCAATCTCAAACGGATCCAAAGCAGCAATACGGTTATTAAAGCTTTCGACGGATCCCACCGAAATTCAGTCGGAGAGATTGAACTGCCAATTGAGATTGGTCCCCATACATTCTACGTATCTTTTCACGTGCTCAAAATAGATTCAGGATACAACCTGCTACTGGGAAGACCGTGGATTCATATGGCGGTGGCCGTCCCCTCCACTCTTCATCAGCAACTTAAATACATCATTAACGACAACTTAGCCATGATTAACGCTTAACCAGAATGTCCTAAACAGGATGACATACCACTCATCAGCTTCAATTCAGAAGTTGAACCAGTCAGTTTTCATGCCCTGGAGGTGAGAAAAACTCACTACCATCCTATTGGGGCACCACCTCTCACACCCAAGATTTCTGCTGAAGTGATGACAACTACTCATGAAATGATGTCATTGGGTCATCAACTTGGACAAGGGCTGGGTAAAAATCATCAGGGCATTAAGCGCCCGATTCAAATGCCCAGTCAAACTGGGACAACTAGACTAGGCTATTCTGCCAGTTCTAGTCACATGAATCCTCATAAGTACAAGAAGATTCATCTAGCTTCAGCCACATGACGATTATCTCCACCTGCAAATCCTGAGCCCGCACAATCTTCGGTAAAGGTGCCAGCCAACGTAATGGCTATGTTATTTCCTAAGCCTATACCGGTCAAGGGAAAAGAGGTCCTAGTTCTTGATCCCAAAATGGAAGAAGAGGAATGAAGACATAAGCAGGACATCGCCAGGATGATGTCCAACATCAGCATCATTGTTCATGATGAGCATACAAACAGATATACCCCAGACGATGATTGCCTAGACATAATGGTCATCATTCGGGAAAAGGAGGACGATGACAGCCACTCCATCACTGCAGTCCACTAGGACTTTGCCCTCAACAATTGGAGCAACACTCTTTTCATTGGTCGATAAGGGAAAAATGGGCAGAAACTCCTTCTGCCCTATAGATATCATTAACTGCTTACTTTTCTGTACAATATTAGCAATTATTTTGTCAGTACATGCTAACACTTTATATGATTAAACAGTTTCATATATTAAGTGAAAGCATATTTTATTTCAGGACTCTAAATTTAGATGTGCATGTACTTGCTGATAAGATGCCTCTTCTCCACAAGGATTGTAACTTTGATGAAAAATTGGACTCAGACTTAATGGAAATACAAGAGGACATTGAGATACCTCAGGAGATTAAAGAATAGGTCGAAGACAAACCTAAACCCAACCTTGATCAAACCACTTCCTTCAATCTCGGAACCTTAGAAAGCCCTAAGTTAATCCAGATTGGTTCAGACCTCACTCCAAACTAGAGGAATGACATGGTTACACTACTAACCCAAATCCAGGATACGTTTGAATGGTCTCATGAAGACATGGTGGGTTTGTCCACTGACATTGTCCTTCATCTCCTTCCCATTAAAGAGGGATTTAAGCCAGTCAAGCAGAAGCTCAGGCTATTGAAACCTGAGTGGAGTTTAAAGGTTAAAGAAGAAATTATGAAACAATTTCAAGCTGGCATTATCATGGTGTCCACATATCCTAAATGGATATCCAACATAGTTCTCGTAATTAAACCTGGAGGAAAGGTGCGAGTTTGCGTGGATTACCAGGATCTGAATAAAGCTTTCCTAAAGGATATCTTTCCCGTGCCATTTATCCACACCCTCATTGACAATACTACTCAATACGACATGTACTCCTTTGCGGATTACTTCACAGGGTACCATCAGATTATGGTTGTTGAGGAAGATCATGAGAAAACTGCTTTCATCACGCCTTGGGGAACCTTTTGCTATAGACGGTTGTCTTTCGGCCTCATCAATGCTAGAGCCACCTATCAACGAGTTATGATGGCTCTTTTCCACGACTTAATGCACAAAGAGATAGAGATCTATGTGGATGACATCATTGTCAAGTCCCGAAGGGAAGAAAACCACTTAGAACATCTCAGAAAGCTCTTCAATAGGTTGCGTAAATACAACTTAAAGTTGAATCCAGCCAAGTCAGGCAAGTTTCTAGGATTCCTAGTCAGCCACAAGGGGATTGAGCTGGATCCCACCAAAATCCAGGCCATCATTGAAATGCCCATTCCTCAAACAGAGAAGGAAATACGGGAATTTTTGGGAAGAATCAACTTCATTAGCAGGTTCATTTCTCAACTCACAGCAACCTGTGAGCCCATCTTCAAGCTATTAAGGAAGAATTCCTCCATGAAATGGAATGATGAGTGTCAAAAAGCCTTCCTTACAATCAAAGAGCAGCTAGTCAAAGCTCCCATTTTGGTACCACCCAAGGATGATGTTCCCTTGTTCATGTACCTATTCATAAGTGACAATGCCATGGGCTGAATACTGGGACAGAAAGACGATAGAGGCTGAGAATGAGCTATCTACTACCTCAATAAAAGATTCAGCAGCAGTAAACACAAGTACACTCTATTTGAGAAGACTTATTGTGCTTTAGCATGGGATTCCATGAGGTTACATCATTACCTCCATGGTCGCACAACCCATCTCATATCCCAATTGGATCCTCTCAAGTACGTGTTCAGTAAACCCATGTTAAATTGTCGGCTGTCCAGATGGAAGTTGATCCTACAACAATTTGACATTGTCTATGTGACATAAAAATCCATCAAAGGTTAAGGAATTGCAGATCAACTGGCTATCGCACCTTTAGGGGACTTCAAACCCTTAGAAGCGTACTTCCCCGATGAAAGGGTAATTGCAGTTCAGCAACACCATCAGTACGATACATGATGTACATGGAAAATGTATTTCGATGGAGCTATTAATATGGAAGGCTCTGGAGCTGGAGCAGTTCTAGTATCCCGTTGTCGTCAAATTGTAGTTTGTCAGCACCAACAACACAACTGAGTATGAAGGATGTATCATGGGGCTAAAACTTGCCCGTTTAATGGGTATCAGGCGGTTAACTGTCTTTGGAGATTCGGAGTTGGTAATCAGACAATCCACGGGAATCTATCAAGCCAAAGAGCTACATTTGCTACCTTACCATCGCCAAGTTTTATAGATGGCTTCGGAGTTCGAAGAGATCTCCTTTCTACACATTCCCAATAACAGGAATGACTTTGTAGATGCACTAGCAACTTTGGCCTCCTTGATTCACATACCTGACAAGGAAGACATGCCAAACATCACATTTTCCTTACAAAAGGCACCAGCCTATGGGAACTATGTTGGAGAAGTATCGGATGAGCTACATCCCATCCAACATCCTTGGTATCAACACATTGAGGAGTACTTACAAGATGGATATACATCCGCTGAGGTGAGCCCGATGGAGAGAAGGTGGATCCATCGACTTGCTATGAAATTCTACATGAGCGAAGATACACTCTACAAAAGAGATGCATGACTAAGTCTCCTCAGATGTTTGGACAAGGACTAAGCTCAAAGGCTCATGGATGAGGTCCATGGTGGAGTATGTGGCCCCACACATGAGCGACCCCCTACTTATTAATAAGATCCTCAGGATATGACATTCTCGGGACGTGATCGGGCCCATCGAGCCCAAAGCCTGAATGGGCAGTTTGGTGCTCAGTTTGGTGTTCACGATCCATAATATAATTACATCTAACTACCCATTCATTGATGAATATAAACTTACATAACATTAATTAATAAGTTAACAACATCATCCCAGGTCATCTAACCTTAACATTACAAGCTTACCCTTTAGATATACAAAAAGGGTTTACAAATACAACATATTCATAATGTTTATTAAAACTAATCATGCATTTTGCCTATGCCTTTGTTCTTCTTAGACCCGCTGACCTCTTCTTCCCTAGCTAAAATGTTTTATTTAGCAAGGATGAGCAATAGATTTGCCCCGCAAGTTAAGACATACAATAAATGTATAAGAATAAAGAATAACAGACTATCTAATTTGATAGAATAATACCAAAGTTCGGGGAACTTTGAAATAGCTGAACAAATCTTTAATAACTAACAAGTCTTCTCGCATTCTATGCAACACAATAATTTGATAATTGAAAGAGTACAATGCTTTCAAATTTTCTACGATATTCTATTGAATAATCAAGAATCAATTCTACGTAATAACAAAGTGGAATGTTTTTCAAATTTATGTTGAGCGATCCGTTGGATCTTGAACTTCTCTTCTCGAGTAACTATCAAAGATTGGACTTTGATATACCCAGGTGTATCAGATAACCATAAAGATTAAATTATACCCTCTCGCAAGCAAGTACTTAGAGCGACCAACTCCTTGTACCCTATATTATGCATAATACTTAAAACCGGAACAATAGCCGAATGTACGACCAAATATGTTCCCTTTATATAAAAGGTTGTTCTTCTCAGTCTTTGAATCAGAATTTGATTTAACAACGAAATACAATGATTTCAATATCTAATCACTTCTCTTCTCTTCTCCTCTCTTCTCAAACCTATCAAGTTTTATTTCTCGATCTAGCTGAAACAATTGACATTGATCTATCAATAATAATTGAGTTATCTTCTCTTCTCTTCTCGAATCTATCAAGTTCTAACAAATGTTTGTCTAGCCAAAACAATTAGCTAAGACATGTTTCAATATGATTAAACAATAGACATGATTTAACTGTACTATTTGAAATCAATAATAGCTTCTACGGATGTGAATATCCAACAATAGTTATTCTACAAGTATATTCTCAGAATCACTAATTCAATTTGAATTAATAAACATGCAGTAACTGCGAATAATTAACAATAAATTATTGGACGTGGTCTAATCAACAATAATTAACCACCATAGTATTTAAATAGATATAACTCAAGGTTGAGTTAGGAAACTTGCCTTCCGCGTTGATTACTGCTACACAATATACTTATATGCATTCGTAAAACCTATAATCAATAATATCGGTCTCACAATTAGCACAATAATTTATAACACATATCACTATAATTTACAGTCAATCTTTCTCTTAGGCACATTACCACATAGCCACATCAGTGTTTAATACCTATATAAACACTTATCAAGTCCAACTAGTTCGGTCTGGTTTGGACTTCGGTCTCATCTCGGTGTGTTGGTCACCCCATCCGATAATTTACACATTTATTTTCAATTAAACTCGGTCTCAAAGCTTCGATATTACATTAGATAAGTCATATATCATTTATAATATTTTTCGGAAGCTTTTAATCATTTATAAACAATTATTATAATTTATAATAATTTTTCAAACATTTTTCAAAATCATTTTTAAATGATTTAAATACTAATTAATTCCATCATCATTAATATTTAATAATATTAAAATATTAATGACATACTTTTCAAAATATTAAAGTTATTATTAATAACTTAAAATATTTTTAAATCATCAATATATTCTACTTAAATGATTTTAAAATAATTAAAATCATTTTAAACCATCACCATTAATATTTAAATATTAATGAATTTATTATCAAAATATTAAAAGTCATTAATTATAACTTAAAATATTTTTAAATCATTTTTCTCATTTTAAATGATTTTTAAATCAATAAAACTATTTTTAATTCATTTATTTAATATAATAATTAAATAAATCTATTATCATTAATATTAAATTATTAATGAAAATTACTCAAAAATATTAAAATTACATTTTATAACTCAAAATATTTTTAAAAACTTTATTCTAATTTAAAATGATTTTTATAATATTAAAATCATTTTTTTTCTCTAATTTATTTAATACACTAATTAAATAAATTAAATATTAAATTAATATTCAAATAATTATAAATATTAATGAAAATATCCCAAATAATTAAAAGTTATTTTTAGAATTTAAAATAATTTTTAAAACCATTTTGTAATTTTTAGAATTTATTTTCTATTTTTAATTAATTTAGGAAAATAAGAAATTAAAAATTAAATAAACCATCGTTATAGCCTATATAGCGACACTTTTGTCGTCGTTGTTGGTGTTCTTGAGCCTCAAGAACAACGACGGCAATCGTATTGTTCATGGGTCAACGTTTGACCACATTTAATTTTCAATTTCTTACATGTTTCACCATCTTAAACATTGATCATGTAGTGTTTATGTAACACTACAATCTAATCAATCATCATCTTGGTCATACAACATCATATCATGAAGATCGAGCTTCAAAGTAGTTGTCGGACATTATCTTGGGTTTTTTCAAAACCCGAAACCCGATTCGATGAGGTCCATTTGGGTTCGATTAATCTTATGTTCGATCATCATTTAAGTGTTTTAATGGGTCCAAATTCAAATTTTCCTCATGTCATAGAACATATATATATAATAATGGATCGGTCCAAATACAACACAATCACAAGTTGGGAAGCTTGGTCAAAACCTTGTCGAAGTTTGTTTCTTAGAGTTTCGGGTTTTCCGAAAAAAATCAAGTAATTATGATCGAATGGCCTATTTTGACCACTAACTACGCTCGATCTATTGATTGTTTAAGAGTTCTAAAAGCCATGGATCTAAAGTCCATATAGCAGATTTTATAATTTAGATACAACAACAACATCAAAACAACATCAAACCGACGGATCTTGGAGCTTGAAAATCTTGTCGAACACTATTTTATGATTTCTAGGTTACCCAAAATCGATCGGTCAAGCTTCGATCAACGGGTTTTGACCAAGAATAACTTGAAATCTGGACATGGAATGGTTGTGATTCCACTTTCAGATCAAAGACCTCATGACAAACTACAATCCAAAACATAAAACAACAAAAATAATAAACATATAAGAATCTACTACCACTCGACATTAGCTTTGCAAACGACTACATTTGAGTTCTTGGAGCAAATTTTTGAAAACTTCACTTTTTCCCACTTTGATGCTATGGATCTATGATGGATCATCATAGATCATCATAAAACATCCTTTAGCACAAATCTAAACACAAAAACACGAATTTTGACTTAGCATACAAGATCAAAATGAAACTTAGGGTTTATACCTTCTCTTAAATATGCTTAGATCTTGGCTCTCTAAATCGATCTTGGTGTTCTAAGAAGTGTTTTTTAGGACCTGATATACTTGTATAATTGGAGGTTTTAGAGAGAGAGAATGAGTTTGTTGAGAGTAAGATAGCAAAATGAGTAAGTTTTAATGACTTTCTCTCTCTTTAACTCTTAAATATTTGATTCAATTAATCCATCATATCTAGGTGGCGATTTGGATCGATGAATGGTGAGATATAAGTCAAGTGGTTGGTCAAGAGTTGGTGAACAACTACTCTTATATTATAGCAAGATTTACAAGTTACCTTAATAAAAATCCAAAAAGGGCATTTTGGTCATTTCATTCTAAATTTAATAGCATTCTTGACTTTTGTCCAAACCCTTAGGGTTTAACCCAAAGGTTTCTAACCTCAATTCTAGGTTTTTCAAATTTAGTTTTAAAATATAGAAAATTAAGATTTTAAAAAGAATAATTAGGGTTTTAAATAGAAATTAATATTTCTAAAGTATAATTAAGGTTTCCTAATTATATTAATGCTTACTAATCACTTTAGGCTTTCCAATTAGGATTAGGTTTTCCTAATTAGGGTTTAGAATTCTCGAATTTAAAATTAGGGTTTCTCGACTTTCGATTAGGGTTTCTAACAGTACGTTTGGGTTTCTAATCTTGAGATTAGGGTTTCTAATCCCTTATTAAGGTTTACAAATTTTGTACCCTACCCGATCAATCATTGATCAATAATTCTAAACAATAGAAACACATACTCATTAATATAAATATTTTAATTATATTTTCTATTGAATCCATATCCGTAACTAGGGTTAGGGTTTCTAAATCTGTTAAGCATAACTGTACTCTTATTTTCTCAGTCGATACACAAATTGACCACATCTCGAGACTCGTATCACAGATACTCGGCACAAAATTAATAGTCAATATCAATATTAAATATAAAAAAAATTATTCGTAAAATTCGGATTATTCGAAATCCCAGGTTATCACATTCACCGCTCCTTAAAAGGATTCCATCCTTGGAATCACCGCTTTCTTATTCTCTACAATCTTTTAAAGTTGTATCATCAATTCATTATTATCAACACAATATTTATTTGTGTCTTAAATTTTAACATTTGACTTAGATCTATAAAAGAAAACAATTCACAGTAATTATCTAACTCACTATTACTCGTGTAATTAAATTTCTAAATGAAAATCGTTATTCGCCTTCACCTCCTGGGTACCCCATCGCATCTTTGCAATCGTCATGTTGAATGCACGGCCGATGGTCTTCTTCTGGTTTAAGCGAGGTCCTCGAATCGCCAAGGTTCCACTCATCGGGTCCTTGTTGCCACTTTCCTTCTCCGCATTTCTCTTCGGACAGTTCCGAACCAGATGATCAGTTGATCCACACGCAAAGCAACCTTGTATCTTCTTCGGATTATGACAATTCGGCGATATGTGCCCTTCTTGTCCGCAGTTGTAACAAACTCCCTCCTTTTTCAAACAAACTCCATAATGATTCTTCCCACAAGTTATACATGGCTCCCCCCCCTTTCCTATTTTCTTACATCTTATTACCCGATTTGGGTATTCTCGCTCCATTTTCTCTTTTATTTGGATTACTACCACCACCGCTTCCTCCATCTTCTTCTTCTTCTTCTTTCTTCTTCTTCTTCCGATGAAATCGAGATGCAGCTTCACTCCCTCCTTCAAAGAATTAACGCTTTTTCCATTAAAGTCGCAAATGTATTGATCTCGCAATACCGCTACCTTGTTGAATATCCCGGCTTGATCCATTCTCAAATCTTCGCTTTTCTCGCCTTTGTGTCCCACGATGAGGTGCAAATCTCGCCAACTCGTTGAATTTGGCAGCATATTCCAAAACCGACATATTCTCCTGCTTCAGTTCTAAAAATTTGACTTCCATCCTGGATTGCATACTCGGCGAAAAGTAGTTCTCAAAGAACAACTCCTTGAATCTTGTCCAAGTCACCACAATTGTATACAACTCTCGCTTGATTAGTCTCCCACCAAGAATTGGCTTCTCCTTCATCAAATATAGTTGCAAAAGTTGTCTTTTGCTCTTCGCCACACGCATAATAATGAATGCTTTCTCCATTTCTTTCACCCAAGTTTGGGCTTCAATCGGATCGTGGTCTTTAAATTCGGCGGTCCTACCGCTTTAAAGTCCTTGAAATTAGCCAATCTATCTGTTGGTTGTTCTCTCTCTCTCTTCTCTTCCTCTTGTCATGGAGCTCTATTCCCCATAGCTTTTGGCTATCATATTTGCAAAGTTTTGCATCGGGTCAGCTTGACCTCTTTCATTATTCACTGATTGCTCTTCTCTTTGATTATGATTCTGTCGTCTAGGCGGCAATATCTAATTTAAATAAAAAAAAGCTTACGTTAATTCTCTTTCCCTACACAAATTCTTAACACAATAAGAAGTCAACACATAATTCTCATATAATCGCTTATTTATTCAAATAGCTCATAGCACATTTAGTACTTAACACATATTACTATCCCATTTTAAATAATATCAGGATTAACAACACAACTTTACACAAAAGGTTGCAATTCTCCAACTTTACACAAAAATTTGCCATTTTCCATTTTCAGATAACTATTACTAGTTCGTCAAACTTACCACACTTATGAGTTCAGGAACTTGCCACAGTTATATGAGTGTATGAACTTATCCTAGTCAGACCTTTGGTATCCATTCGCTAAGGGGTTCAAGACATTTCATATAATTATGAGTCTTTAACTTACCATAAGTATGAGTTTTAAGAACACACAAATTAATCTTAATCTTATATTCATATAGAAAATAAAGATTTCATTCATACAAACATATTTATATTTACATATGCTTACACATTGTTCTCGATATCACAACCGTTAATATCATAACCTACTACCAAAAGATACTAGCGCTTATCTCTAAGTTGTCTATCGCCCACTCCCTTCACAGTCTTCTTCTTCTTTGGGACACTTGTTGAATCCGTGACCCGTTCTTCCACATGAATAACACTTCCTCATATTGGCTTAGGACAATGTAGGGAAATATGTCCTTTCTTGTTTACAATTGAAGCACACGTTCTTCCACATCATGCATTCTCTCCGCGTGAGTCTTTCCACACTTGCTCTGACTTACTTGCTTCTTCTTGGGTTTGACTTTTTAGAATTAGGGATGTCGTTGTCCCTCTTTCTTCTTATTCTTGTCTTCTTTCTGCTTGCTTGATTGTTCCTTTCGACGATCCACCACCTTGATCTTCATCCTTTTTCCCTGCGCTTCTTCAACTCGTTTCCGTTCTTGGTCATTTCAGCGTAATGCTGCGCTCCGTCTTCCATAACTCCTCCAAGAGAAACACTTTACGGAGTTCTTGAACTTCTGCAGATTCGTGATCTTTCTCTCCAACTTTGGTCTTATTCCCTTTCTCCACCTTAACTTCTTTCTGACTCGCCTCCTCATCACCACTTAGATACATCTCGGGATAATCATCATGATCACTCCCCAGATTAACCATAGGTTCATCTTTCCCACCTTCTCAATCGACTCGCTTTATACTTTGGCACCTCGACCTCTTGGCATTGGTGCAAATGTACCGCTAGCATCTCCGCACTCATTTCATCTTCTCCAGACATCCTACAATCGGTTTAAACAACTTGATTAGTACTTCATTAGTACAAACTTCTCACACTATGTGTACACATATCTCACTATCGATGCACTTCGACAATCCCTCACTTAGAACTCTAAATGAGTTTTCTCTATTTCGCTTATGGTTATAATCCTAGGGTTTTCCCCACCCCACTTAAGGTTTATAACCTACAGCTTTGATACCAACTGTGTGACACCCCAAATCGGGTTACCTGACCCCCGAGTTTGGTGCTCACGATCCACAATATAATAACATCTAACTACCCATTTCATTGATGAATATAAACTTACATAACATTAATTAATAAGTTAACAACATCATCCCGTGTCATCTAACCTTAACATTACAAACTTACCCTTTAGATATACAAAAAGGGTTTACAAATACAACATATAATAATAAGTTCATTATAACTACTCCAAAGATTTTGCCTTTGCCTTTGTTCTTCTTTTAGACCCATTGGCCTTCTTCTTCCCTAGCTGAAATATTTTTATTTAGCAAGGGTGAGCAACAGATTTGCCCCGCAAGTTAAGACATACAATAAATGTATAAGAACCAAGAATAACAGACTATCTAATTTGATAGAATAACACCAAAGTTTGAGGAACTTTGAAATAACTGAACAAATCTTTAATAACTAACAAGTCTTCTCACATTCTATGCAACAAAATAATCAGATAATTGAAAGAGTACAACACTTTCAAAGTTTCTACGATATTCTATTGAATAATCAAGAATCAATTCTACGTAATAACAAAGTGGAATGTTTTTTTCAGATTTATGCTGAGCGATCCGTTGGATCTTGAACTTCTCTTCTCGAGTAACTATCAAAGATTGGACTTTGATATACCCAGATGTATTAGATAACCATAAAGATTAAATTATACCCCTCTGCAAGTACTTAGAGCGGCCAACTCCTTGTACCCTATATTATGCATAATACTCAAAATGCGTGCAATAGCCGAATATACGACCAAATATGTTCCCTTTATATAAAAGGTTGTTCTTCTCAGTCTTTGAATCAGAATTTGATTTAACAACGAAATACAATGATTTCAATATCTAATCACTTCTCTTCTCTTCTCTTCTCAAACCTATCAAGTTTTTTTTTTCGATCTAGCCGAAACAACTGGCATTGATCTATCAATAATAATTGAATTCTCTTCTCTTCTCTTCTCGAACCTATCAAGTTCTAACAAATGTTCGTCTAGCCAAAACAATTAGCTAAGACATGTTTCAATACGATTAAACAATAGACAGAATTTAACTGTACTATTTGAAATCAATAATAGCTTCTACGGATGTGAATATCCAACAACAGTTATTCTACAAGTATATTCTCAGAATCACTAATTCAATTTGAATTAATAAACATGCACTAACTGCGAATAATCAACAATAAATTATTGGACGTGGTCTAATCAACAATAATTAACCACCATAGTATTTAAATAGATATAACTTAAGGCTGAGTTAGGAAACTTGCCTTCCACATTGACTACTGCTACACAATATACTTATATGCGTTCGTAAAACCTATAATCAACAATATCGGTCTCACAATTAGCACAATAATTTAAAACACGTATCACTGTAATTTACAGTCAATCTTTCACCTAGGCACATTACCACATAGCCACATCAGTGTTTAAAACATATATAAACACTTATCAAGTCTAACGAGTCCGGTCTGGTTGGACTTCGGTCTCATCTCGGTGTCTTGGTCACCCTATCCGACAATTTACACATTTATTATCAATTAAACTCGGTCTCAAAGCTTCGATATTACATTAGATAAGTCATTTATCATTTATAATATTTTTCGGAAGCTTTTAATCATTTATAAACAATTATTATAATTTATAATAATTTTTCAAACACCGTAATCATTTAAATTTAAATGATTTAAATACTAATTAATTCCATTATCATTAATATTTAATAATATTAATAATATTAATAATATAAATATTATGACATACTTGTCAAAATATTAAAGTTATTTATAATAACTTAAAATATTTTTAAATCATCAATATTCTACTTAAATGATTTTTAAAATAATTAAAATCATTTTTAAATCATCACCATTAATATTTAAATATTAATGAAATTATTATCAAAATATTAAAAGTCATTAATTATAACTTAAAATATTTTTAAATCATTTTTCTCATTTTTTAAATGATTTTTAAATCAATAAAACCATTTTTAATTCATTTATTTAATATAATAATTAAATAAATCTATTATCATTAATATTAAATTATTAATGAAAATTACTCAAAAATATTAAAAGTTACATTTTATAACTCAAAATATTTTTAAACACTTTATTCTTATTTAAAATGATTTTTATAATATTAAATCATTTTCTCTAATTTATTTAATACACTAATTAAATAAATAAATTAAATATCATTAATATTCAAATAATTATAAATATTAATAATGAAAAATATCCCAAATAATTAAAAGTTATTTTTCATAATTTAAAATAATTTTTAAAACCATTTTTGTAATTTTTAGAATTTATTTTCTATTTTTTAATTAATTTTAGAAAATCGAAATTAAAATATTTAAAACCGTCGCTATAGCCTATAGCGATGACTTACTGTCGTCGTTGTAGGTGTTCTTGAGGCTCAAGAACACCGATGCGATCGTGTTCAAGTGTCAACGTTTGACCACATTTAATTATCAGTTTAATCATGTTCTCAATGTATCTTAAACATTGATCATGTAGTGTTTATGTTACACTACGAATCAATCATCATCTTGGTCATACAACATCATAACATGCAAGATCGAGCATTCAAAATAGCTTTCGGACATCATAATCTAGGTTTTACGGGTAACCCAGAAACCAAGAACGATCGCGAGGTACCACTTTTGGGGCTCGATTTTTAGTTCTAGTCATTATTTAAGTGGTTGGTTAATTGTTCAAATTTATAGTCCTCATGTCATAGAACATATATATAATAATAGATCAGTCCAACAACATCACATCGCTCCATTAATCTTGGTCAAAGGTTGTCAAAAAGTTGTTCTTATGGTTTCGGTTATTCCGTAAAATCGATCGTGATAAGAATGGCCTACTTTGACCATTCACTACGTTCGATCATTGATTGTTTAAGAGTTCTAAAGCCATGGATCTAAAGTCATATATAGCGATTATAACATGTATACAACAACATCATCAAACAACATCAACACTAACGAGATATAAATGCTTACAAAATCTTGTCGAGGCGGTTTAAGGATTTCGGGTTACCTGTAAATCTTGATCATGCTTCCGGTCAAGCGGGTTTTAACCAAGAATAACATGAAATCTAGACATGGAATCATTTGTGATTCCACTTCGGATCAAAGACCTCATACAAACTATGACTGCAAAACATAAAACAACAAAAATCAAAAACATGTAAGAATCTATGGGCCACGACATTAGCTTGTCGGACCACTAAAATGTTCTTGAGAAGTTTTGAAAAACTTCATTTTAAAGCACTTTGATGATATGGATCTATGATAGATCATCATAGATCATCATAAAACATCCTCTAGCACAAATCTAAACACAAAACACAAATTTTGACTAAGCATACAAGATCAAAAATGAAACTTAGGGTTTATACCTTCTCTTGAATATGCTTAGATCTTGGCTCTCTAAAATCGATCTTGGTGTTCTAGAGAGGTGTTTTAGGACCGAGATACTTATATAATTTGGAGGTTTGGGAGAGAGAAAGAGTTGTTGAGAGTAAGATAGCAAAATGAGTAAGTTTTATTGACTTTCTCTCTCTTTAACTCTTTATATTTGATTCAATGAATCCAATATGCTAGTTGGTGATTTGGATCAATGTTTGGTGGATGAGATATAAGTCACAGTGGTCAATTTAGTTGGTGAACTCCATTATAGCAAGATTTACAAGTTACCTTATATAAAAATCCAAAAAGGGCATTTTGGTCATTTGCATTCTAAATTTAATAGCATTCTTGACTTTTGTCCAAACCCTTAGGGTTTAACCCTTAGGTTTTACAATCTCCAATTCTAGAATTTTCTAATTAGGGGTTTTAAATAGAAAATTAAGATTTCTAAAGTATAATTAGGGTTTTAAATAGAAATTAATATTTCTAAAGTATAATTAGGGTTTCCTAATTATATTAACGTTTACTAATCACTTTAGGCTTTCCAATTTTCCTAATTAGGGTTTAGGATTCCAAAATTTAAAATTAGGTTTTCCCGGCTGTCGATTAGGGTTTCTAACAGTACGTTAGGGTTTATAATCTTGAGATTAGGGTTTCTAATCCCTTATTAGGGTTTACAAATTTTTGTACCCTACCCGATCAATCATTGATCAATAATTCTAAATAATACAAACATGTACTCATTAATATAATTATTTTAATTATATTTTTTATCGAATCCCTATCCGTAACTAGGGTTAGGGTTTCTAAATCAATAAGCACAACTCTTCTTATTTTCACAACTCTACTCTTATTTTCTTAGTCAAAATAAAACACAAATTGAAAATTATTCTAAAAGATTATTCGTATCACGGATACAATGATCGATACTTCAAAATTAATAATCAATATCAATATTAAATCAATAAAAAATTATTCGTCTGACGGAAAATTGGATTATTCAAAATGAAATCCCAAGTTATCAAACCAATGGGTACAAGATAGGTATCACGAATTGTCTCTAATAGACGAAAGGTGAATCGCGGCTATCTTCCATGGTCAGTTATATCACCAAAGGATCGCCAGATCCTATAACACAATAGTCCGGCTACGGCAGTTTAAACAACATGACTTGGTTTTAATGAAACTGATTGACAACCAAGATCAGTGTAACAGAGAATTTGCTCCAAATTGAGAAGGCCCGTTTGTTGTCAAGGAGGTATTGACAGGAGGCGCTCGCAGATTACAAGAGGTGGACGACGATGAATTACCACAACTCATCAACTCGGACATCCTGAAGCGGTACGATGTATGAGGTTACCATCAAGCAAACATCCTAGTTTTGGATCATCAGATCACCAGTCATTCTGGTTCTTTAACCCTTCACTATATACAACTCTTTTTCACACTTTTCCCCTCAAGGAAACATACTCTTCAAGCCAGCAACCTTGCTTCACTCCATTCATACAACTTCGGTTATCCCACTAGGGATTGAACCTTTCACACTTGCAGTTTGTCCCAAACATGGGATCAAACTTTTCACACCTGCAGTTTATCCTGAACTTAAGATCAAACTTTATTTTCCCCCGCAGTTTGTCCTCCACATGGGATCAAGCTTTTCATCGACTACAAATCATCTTGAGGGGAGAACTACATCAACCTGATCTCCCCGATACAAGGGAGTACGTAGGCAACCATCTTATATGGCATGGTCGCAATAAAACAAAAACATTTCTACACCCTTCTCATTACAAAAACAAAAATAACAAAAACATTCCTACACCCTTTCTGCCACATACAACGTTGAGCCTCCACACCAGGTTCGAACTACGCAGACCTGATCTCCTCTTCAATAGGAGTACATAGGCAGCCATTTATGGTTCGGTCTCACCCCCTACCAAAATACAAAGACTTTTCATCTGGTACTGGGATTATCCTTCAATCCAATACATTTCATCAGCTTCATACCAAAGGGATGGAATTACCCGACCTCCTCCTAAATAGGAGATTCGGCGACCATCTAAGCTGCGGTTGTGCCTCAAAGAGCAATACCAATCCATAAGAGATGGAATTAACTAGGCTCCTCCTAAATAGGAGTACTGGCGACCATCTATGGTGCTATCAATCTCAGAGAGGAAAAGCCACACTCCTCTCCATATTTCCATACAGAAACTAGTCCCAAGACACCAAAAAGATGGTAGGGATACACATAGATCAACAATCCATTCTGAACTATCCAGTGACAACACAATGTCCATCCATCAAGGAGGAATTCAGAATACATCAAGATCACAAGCCCTGAAGAAGCAAGCAAAATATCAAGCAAGTATCCAGGCATAACTAAAAGGGAAGTGATCAAAAATATATTTCCCTGCTATATATAATGTTGTTTGATATATACAATATGAATTGTATATGACAAAATAGCTAAGCTAGTCTCTGCAAGAAAATATAAGCCCATCTATAAATCAGTGTATATGCGAGCTATCAAGCCCAACATGGCATCCCTCTCAGCAGAAGGGGGTAATGTTGTGGTCTCCTGTACAAGGGTATCCACACGAGCTAACAGATCTACAACTATCTGCATGGTGACTCTATGCTCATCAATATACGTGCTCATATCTGCAATCATGCCAGTGGTAAGGGACGTCATTGTAGTACTATCTGTGACAGCTACATTCCGGGAAGATATGGCGCTATCCCTCTCAATCGCCACGACATCTCTCGGATGATCCGCCTCTTCTTCGCTTCAACAACGGTGAGCATCTCTATGAGCTAATGCCTCGCCTCTCTCTCTAAGTCAAGCGTCTCTCCCATCAATAGTCGTCAACATCAAGGCTGCTTCGATCTCTCTCGAAGGTCATCAGATGAAGACTACTTTCAAGTACTATCTTTGAATGTTGGATCACAATGATTGCTAATCTTTGGGAGAATCTAAAAAGAGTCTTGGCAACCTAGTAAATGGCTCCTCCTCGGTGTGGGAATCAATGTCCTCAATGGGCTCTCCATCATTCGAATCAATACCCGACACTGTGGATACTTCTGCATCCGATGAAGTCTCTGTCTCCATCCATGCAGAATACTCTGGCGAACAGCCCGGATGGCTGAAAGAAAATTCAAATATCTCACGCTGATCCCAACAAGCATACACTCGGGATTTGTCCTCTGCTGATAGATGGCGAGAAGCTAAACGCTGACCTAACGCCCCCTTAAAAGGATGGAATTCCTGGAACTGGTCAAATTGTGACATCACGGCCAGCTAGAGGGAGATAATCCATGCCTAGAGCATGAGTAATAAAGCTGTAGGGTGAGCTGAGCCCTGTGCACGGTAGAATGACAAACGGATCTCTGATCTCCGCCAAGAATACCGACCAAGACATAGCGTTTATACACTCCGATGGCTGAAAGGAGTAAGACATAGCTATATCGTGGGTAAAGCAGTATCCCCGGTGGGGGCATCACGCGTCTTCATCTGTCAAAATATAGAGTCCCCGACGGGGGTATCACGCGTTTTCATAGGTCAAAGTACATATCCCCGACGGGGGCATTACGTATTCTCAAGCAGTATCCCCAGTGAGGGCATCACGCGTCTTCATCTATCCAAATATAGAGTCCCTGGAGGGGGTATCACACATTTTCATATGTCAAAATAAATATATCTGTTGGGGGTATCACGCGTTTTCCATTGATGCACACGTCAGCGAAGATCAAGTAGATCCCTAGCGGGGGTGTCACACATTTTCCATTGATGTACAAGTCAATGAAGGTCAAGAAACCTTGACAGTTTTCCCAACAGGGATATTATCCGGTGATGTACATGTCAACGAAGGTCAGGCAACCTCAGCAACACAAACTATTGGCAGTAACTCTGACATAACATTGATATGTCCTGGCGATACAAACTAGGAAAGATCATCCTCATTATGGAGGACCGATGATGGAATAGGTTATACACATCCTCAAACAAACAAAGGCTACATCCACACAAAGTCTCTTGTACATGAGAGATACATCTTCAATATAAAGTCTTTATCAAGGATTCAAGACTTTGGTGATAACCCCAATGTCAACAATCCCAAAGATTCCTGGTAGCTGTGGATCGAACGTCCATGACAGTTCATCAAGCTGCTTATCTATTGTCATCCCCGGTAGAAGCAACAGGGAGCCCGAAATCTTCCCACCATGTTGGAGAACAATCAACATAACATATGCATCATACATTTGCATCATGTTTCTACATATGGCATCATATTTATCTTCTTGCATTTCAAGTGTCTAAGATTCTTTATCCTATCCATGCCATTGCATTGCATGAATATGATAAAGAAGGGCATTTGTAAACACTCAAAATTATCTGCACACCTATCACTAACATTGCAGGAGGATAGATTCGTCTTTCAGAGATAACCCTAGGAGATGATGCAGTTCAAATACCGGAAATTCCACCGGAGAGTACAGTTCTGTCTCAGAGATAACCCTGAGATGCTCGATTCCAGTCCCGAAAACAACATCAGGAATAGCAGTGTTAACCCTGGAGATAACCCCAAGGAGTGCAGTTGCAGTTCCAGAGATAACCCCGGAAATGCTTGTTTCAAATGCATGCAATCAGCTTCAAATTCGGAACTCACACCGAGGCACTCAGTACAAGACCCAGAGGTAACACCAGGAAGACAAGCACACCTCACATATAAGCCTGAGGACCTTCAGTACTTGCTGCAGTCCAATCTCAGAGATAACCCTGAGCAACGTCTGCTTTATCAGCACAAACTTGGAGATAACCTCGGTGAGGGGTAAAATCATCATTTTTCCACCTTGATCCTACATCGCGCCGTCTTAACATCTCATACATACATTTTCTACACAGCAATGTCCCACAAGAACCAAGGAGGTCCAATCCCGAGTGACTACTACGCAAGGCAACACACTGGATAGAATTTGAAGCTTGAAGATAGAGGGCATGGTCTCATATTCCTAACTTCGTACAACCTATAATCCAATGTCATGACCTAGCTCTCGACAACAGCGGTCCGAAATAGGTCTTATACACCTCAATCGGATGCCCGAATTACAGTTCTGAAAGTTCAAGCGAACATCATAGTGCATGTGTGTGCGTACTTCGAGACAACGAGACCCGCGAAGCCCGAGGCACCCCGGGAAGCCGCAGGTACACCTGTCAAATTTGCTATGTACACACCCTAAACTGAGTGCTTTCTCATTTTAAACTTTTGTGAGCTCACATATAGGTACTATTTTTACCGACGGGAGCCAAATGTTCATCAACTTAAAGTTATAAAAGTCTTCTTTGGCAACCCACTGTAAGCCTTCGTACACACTTTAAAGCCTTTCTCTTAATCTTTGCACACACCATTCTTCACGTTGAGAGTCGTGTTACATGTGTATGCCCGGACTTCGGTCCGTGGTTTCATTTTAGTTTGTATATACATATATATATATATATATATATACCTATATTTATATATGGACTAACATTATTGAGTTATGCCTCGATTGAGCCTAGACTCACGTCTGGAGTGTTTATTTGCTTTCGTATATATAAACTTACATATATGAACTGTGTGTCAAACTCTGTTCGATGAGTCTAGACTTATGTCTAGAGCATTTATTTTCTTTCGTATATATATATACTTATATATATGAACTGTGTCGAACTCTGTTCGATGAGCCTGGATTTTACATCCAATGCGTTTACTGCTTTAATATATATATATATATATATATATATATGTGTGTGTGTGTGTGTGTGTGTGTGTGTGTGTGTGTGTGACAACCCCAAAATAGGACCATTCCATCCAACCCATTCTGAGTCGCCAAATACATGGTACAAAAAACAACTACAACCTTATTACAACAATTGTCGTGCAAAATACAACAACACATATGTTGTGAGTTTTGATACTAAAATATACCAATTGTGACTCTGGATACCAACTTAGATAGCACGTCACCATGACACCTTACATAAAGGTACGAATAAAAAACTGCTTTTAGAAATTAAAACCTTTGGGAAGTGCTCAAAGAAACCTTCAACCATACATGGGAGGCCATGCGTCTCAGGTTATGGTAGATATCATATGGCCACAGAATTATCCTTGGTTGACCTAATAGACCCCAAAGAAAAATGAGAAGATTACTATCATATTCTTCCCAATGGTGAGTCTTCTCTTGACATATCATTATCTCCACTGTCTCTAATTGAGAGTTATATTTCAAATAGACTCCAAGATCATATAGGTAGTGCTGGTAGATATACTCAGCAAGTGGATGAGTACAACCCTGTCTTATGATGACACGATGTTGTATGTCATTAGACATCTTGTATGAAAGTGGCAAAATACCCTTCCAAGTTAAATTCACCTCACCCTCAACATCTATAGACCACCGTTCTATTCCCTTGTTATCCCCCGCTCGACCCAGCTACACTTTTATTACCTGAAAGGAATTGTGAATCAAAAGGGTGAGCACAACTAGCTCAGTAAAAAATATCATGACTAAAGATAACTAAATTATCAATAGCCTTCAAAGCAGTAATAAATCAGAGATTTAGAACATATGGTAGATGATAAAACTTTTCAACCATAGTTGCAAACTTGAACGAGCAATCCATTAGAAGAGTCAAATAGACTATAAATTCTATTATCTTCTCCATGTTAAAAGTCCACCAACAATGTTTTATCCCTGTAACATCAATCAACAATTCCTGTCCACAATCACATTTATAACTCATAATCGTAATTGTTGTTCTAAATTCTTTTTCTCATCCAGGACAAAGATAATTTTTATCACCTGAAACATCAAAGATCATGGTTATACCAAATCACAGTTTATGTTCATAATCATACTAAAAAATTCATCTTTGCACTACGGGCCAAAGATATTCATCAACAAACCATCTTTGCACTACATGCCAAAGATATTCATCAGAAATCATTCATCTTTGCACTACGGGCCAAAGATATTCATCAATAAGCCATCTTTGCCAAAGATATTCATATCTCAAAGAAATATATAATCATTTCAGAATTTATATAAACAATAATTATAACCATGTTGATCAATTCACCTTTGCACTTAAGCTAAAGATATTCAATTATAAATTCAATGGTCATGATCATACCAGTCACAATTCAACTTTTCACTACTGGCCAAAAAGAATCCTAGTCATGATCATACCAATAATCTACCCATCTTTACACTCCAGTGAAAGAGAATTTCAACATCAGGATTATAAAAATGTTATATATGATAATAAAATCAATATAATCAATATATAGTTTTAATCTCCAGAGTAATATTCATAAATCAACTATAATTTGGTTAGAAAAAGAAACCAATTTTGTAGTGAATAGTATCTGTGAATAGTAACTCGTGAATAGTAACTCGTGAATAGTAACTCATAAATAATAACCCGTCGTGAATAGTAAATTGTAAATAGTAACTCGTAAATAGTAACTCATGAATAGTAACTCGTTAATAGTAACTCATGAATAGTAACCTCGACATGAAAAAGTTCCAAATTTGATAAAAAGTTCGAACCAATATTTCAGCATAATGATATCGAAGAAATAATATCATTTATGAAGAAAATAATCTCCCTTACTATCCCTCACCTTCCCTTACTATCCTTTACAATACCTTACCTCGAAAGAGCATTACTTCTGACTGGAATAACGCTGAACGAACTTGCACCGTATAGCAACACTCAAGATATCAAAATACTTACAAGAGTACACTCGATAATATAGAGAGAGAAATAGAGAGAAAACTTCAGTTTCTGGTGTGATTTTCAATTCCAACCTAAGCACCCTATTTATAGGAAATTGCTTAGAACACCAAAGCAGAAAATTTATTAAAAAAATTAATATATATAATAATTTGTCTACGTACACCTAGAATCATCTGAATTCAGCCACCATTGAGGCCCACAATAATTACAAAAACAAAAAAAAACGTTTTTGTTATTAAAAATAATTAAAACTTTCAAAAATTAATTATTTCGGAATTACGGTACTTCAATAATTCATAATAAATAGCCCTTTTATCAGAAAATTCGAATCTCGCAACTTCTTATAGGAAATTCAATTCTCTACAACTTTGCGGAAGAAAGTTTTTCCAAATTCCAAGCAAATTGGAATAGAAATCCACAAACAGACGATTTTACAAATTTATAATCAAATTTTAGTCAAGAAATGAGGTCAACCGACACACAAAACATGTGTTAATCATTTAATGCAACAAAATACTCTTTCTCCTCATATACTCATATATCCCACATTCATTGTAAAAATATCATCATTATTATATTATAATAATATAATAAAATATTATTTTATCAGAAAAGATAAAATATCGATTTTCAACAATTGTCACTTTAAAAAATTTTTCCATCTATAACCACATAAAATGAATATTTTCCTCATCATATAAATCAATAATTAATTATTCATAAATAATATTACAGAATCACAATAATAGCAACCAGGCAGTTCCTAGGAAAGAGGGGACTTTCCAATAAGGATCTCTCCTTACTGGTGCGCAATTAGGTGACCAAACCTCTCCTTAGACAGAACTTTCTAGACATTGCCAATAATGTTTTCTAATAATAGTATTCAGATAATATGAATTATTACTTCGATAATGGAAAATACTATGTGTGACAATTATTGAAACAACAGTAATATAAAATATCAACGCAGCAATTATTGAATTAATAAAATAAAATACTGAACAATAATTACTGTAACAATTATTGAGTAGTGCCTTCTTACGTAAGAATCAATTATTCAAAAAAATAATGCGTGCAATCTGGTATCTGCTCTCGTGCAACAACGCCAGACATTTTACTTTACCCAATCGGGTATTCCAATGATGTTAACAGAATAACTTCGTAGATTATTTATAAACAACTCATACTTGTCGTTTTCTTAATCCAATTGTTTTTCGTTAAGAGGCCCAAGAACAAAGGTCGCTGCATAAATCGCGAATATTCTCCCAATGCAGAAAGAATATTCCACGACCAAACGAATATTCTCAAGCGAAATGAGTATTTTATAACCACTTGCATATTTTGAAAAAAATTCATATATCACCCTTAACTTTAACTTTTATCAATTTAACCATTTCTTGAATAGTAATTATAAGAAAAATTGAATACTTTTATTTCATAAAATTCGGGGTCTTACAATCTACCCTCATTATGAAATTTCGTCCCCGAAATTTACGTACCTAGTATTTCAAAGAGTTGAGAATACCTTGCTTTCATTTCAGATTCCATCTTTCATGTCATCATGATTTCTCCATTGCTCATCCCCTGTATTTCAGATATCATTCTAGAATACAACTTCAAAATAAGGGTTAATTGAACAAATTAACATATCACATAATATACCGATATTATGACTGACCAACAAATAAGCTTAGGTAGGACACACTAGCGAATGATTTACTCGTCCCTCCCCTCCTAGTTCTATTCCCCGATCTCCGCCAGAGATCATATCCCTAAGCTCTGATACCAACTGTGACTAAAGTCCCAACCGTGGATAGCACCTCACAGTGGTACCTATCAGTTTTCCACCGCAGAACGGCGTCACCTACGGAGAGTCTGGCTTCGGTGCATCCCCAATCAACAGGAAGTCACCAGCAAGAGGCTCGGGGATCTTTACTTATAGCTATGATACCAACTGTGACAACCCCAAAATAGGTCCATTCCATCCAACCCATTCTGAGTCGCCAAATACATGGTACAGAAAATAACTACAACCTTATTACAACAATTGTCGTGCAAAATACAACAACACATATGTTGTGAGTTTTGATACTAAAATATACCAACTGTGACTCTGGATACCAACTTAGATAGCACGTCACCATGACACCTTACATAAAGGTACAGTCAAAAACTGTTTTAGAAATTAAAACCTTTGGGAAGTGCTCAAGGAAACCTTCGTACATGGGAGGCCATGCGTCTAGGTTATGGTAGATATCATATGGCCACAGAATTATCCTTGGTTGACCCAATAGACCCCAAAGAAAAATGAGAAGATTACTATCATATTCTTCCCAATGGTGAGTCTTCTCTTGACATATCATTATCTCCACTGTCTCTAATCGAGAGTTATATTTCAAATAGACTCCAAGATCATATAGGTAGTGCTGGTAGATATACTCAGCAAATGGATGAGTACAACCCTGTCTTATGATGACACGAGGTTGTATGTCATTAGACATCTTGTATGAAAGTGGCAAAACACCCTTCCAAGTTAAATTCACCTCACCCTCAACATCTATAGACCACCGTTCTATTCCCTTGTTATCCCCGCTTCGACTCAAATTTACACTTTTATTACACGAAGGAATTGTGAATCAAAAGGGTGAGCACAACTAGCTCAGTAAAGAATATCATGACTAAAGATAACTAAATTATCAATAGCCTTCAACAGTAATAAATCAGAGATTTAGAACATATGGTAGATGATAAAACTTTTCAACCATACTTGCAGCGGAACGAGCAATCCATTAGAAGAGTCAAATAGACTATAAAGTCTATTATCTTCTCCATGTTAAAAGTCCACCAACAATGTTTTATCCTCGTAACATCAATCAACAATTCGCCCACAATCACATGTATAACTCATAATCGTAATTGTTGTTCTAAATATTTTTTTCTCATCCGGGACAAAGATAATTTTTATCACTGAAACATCAAAGATCATGGTTATACCAAATCACGGCTTTATGTTCATAATCATACTAAAAATTCATCTTTTGCACTACGGCCAAAGATATTCATCAACAAACCATCTTTGCACTACATGCCAAAGATATTCATCAGAAATCATTCATCTTTGCACTACGGGCCAAAGATATTCATCAATAAGCCATCTTTGCCAAAGATATTCATATCTCAAAGAAATATATAATCATTTCAGAATTTATATAAACAATAATTATAACCATGTTGATCAATTCACCTTTGCACTTAAGCTAAAGATATTCAATTATAAATTCAATGGTCATGATCATACCAGTCACAATTCAACTTTTCACTACTGGCCAAAGAGAATCCTAGTCATGATCATACCAATAATCTACCCATCTTTACACTCCAGTGAAAGAGAATTTCAACATTAGGATTATAAAAATGTTATATATGATAATAAAATCAATATAATCAATATATAGTTTTAATCTCCAGAGTAATATTCATAAATCAACTATAATTTGGTTAGAAAAAGAAACCAATTTTGTAGTGAATAGTACCCGTGAATAGTAACTCATGAATAGTAACTTATCGTGAATAGTAACTCGTGAATAGTAAATCGTAAATAGTAACTCATGAATAGTAACCCCGACATGAAAAAGTTCCAAATTTGATAAAAAGTTCAAACCAATATTTCGATATAATGATATTGAAGAAATAATATCATTTATGAAGAAAATAATCTCCCTTACTATCCTTTACCTTCCCTTACTATCTCTTACAATCCCTTATCTCGAAATAGCAGTACTTCTAACTGGAATAACGTTGAACGAACTTGCACCGTATAGCAACACTCAAGATATCAAAATACTCACAAGAATACACTCGATAATATAGAGAGAGAAATAGAGAGAAAACTTCAGTTTCTGGTGTGATTTTTAATTCTAACCTAAGCACCCTATTTATAGAAAATTGCTTAGAACACCAAAGAAGAAAATTTATTAAAAATATTAATATATATAATAATTTGTCTACGCCCACCTAGAATCATCTGAATTCAGCCACTCTTAAGGCCCACAATAATGACACAAACAAAAAAAAACGTTTTTGTTATTAAAAATAATTAAAACTTTCAAAAATTAATTATTTCGGAATTACGGTACTTCAATAATTCATAATAAATAGCCCTTTTATCACAAAATTCAAATCTCACTTTTTTTTATAGGAAATTCAATTCTCTACAACTTTGCAGAAGAAAGTTTTTCCAAATTCCAAACAGAAATTGACCGAAATTCACAAACGGACGATTTTACAGGCTATAATCAAATTTTAGTCAAGAAATGGGGTCCACCGACACACAAAATATGTGTTAATCATTTAATGCAACAAAATACTCTTTCTGCTCATATACTCATATATCCCACATTCATTGTTAAAATATCATCATTATTATATTATAATAATATAATAAAATATTATTTTATCAGAAAAGATAAAATATCGATTTTCAACAATTGTCACTTTAAAAATTTTCTCCATCTATATCCACATAAAATGAATATTTTCCTCATCATATAAATCAATAATTAATTATTCACAAATAATATTACAAAATCACAATAATATGACGTGCAATTCCTAGGAAGAGGGGCTTTCAATAAGGATCTCTCCTTCTTTGGTAGCATGATTAGGTGACCAAACCTCTCCTTAGACGAGAACTTTCTAGACATTGCCAATAATTTTTCTAATAATATTATTAAGATAATATAAATTATTTCTTCGATAATGAAAAATACTGTGTAGTGACAATTATTGAAACAACGGTAATATAAAATATCAATATGACAATTATTGAATTAATAAAATAAAATCTTGAGCATTAATTATTGTAACAATTATTGAGTAGTAGTGCCTTCTTACGTAAGAATCAATAATTCAAAAAATAATCGTGTGCGATCTGAGTGTCTTCTTTTGTGCAACAATAGCGTATTACTTTACTTTACCAATGAGGGTATTCCAGCGGTGTTAATTCAGTAACAACTACGCCGTTATTTATAAATAACTCATACTTGTCGTTTTCTTCATCCAATTGCTTTCCATTATGGGGCCCACACAAAATTTGGAAAGTCGTCATACGAATATTCCCCGATAGCAAGAATATTCCACGACCAAACGAATATTCTCCGACAGAAATGAGTATTTTATAACCACTTGCATATTTTGAAAAAAAATTCATATATCACCCTTAACTTTAACTTTTATCAATTTAACCATTTACTGAATAGTAATTATAAGAAAAATTGAATACTTTTATTTCATAAAATTCGGGGTCTTATAATCTCCCCTCCTTATGAAATTTCGTCCCCGAAATTTACGTACCTAGTATTCCATAATTATTTATTTTATTTTTTTTAGTTGTTTTAAAAAAAAAAGTAAAAAAAAAAAAAGTCCGGACATTAGCTCTGTTCAGCGATAGGAATGAATCTTTCCCCATATATATATATATATATATATATATATATATATATATATATATATACTTTTCATCCACTTTGGAGTTTACTTCATGGCGGTTGATTCTTTATTACAACTTTATTTACATTTTCGATCCCCCATGGAGGTGCTTCGTGGTGGCTGATCATGTTTATATATATATATATATATATATATATATATATATATATATATATAACTGCTTACTGCTTTCATATAAATTGTGGCATCATATGAGCCTAGGAATCATGTGATCACAGATTCAGTCTACTGGATCTAGATTCGATTCCCGTGATGGATATTTTCAGCTGTAAGCAGCTTATAAATTTAGTCACGGTGTTTGGATTTCCTCAGATGGTTTTCATGCCCACAAGGAATTCGGCCTTTGCTTTGTACATTATTTTCTCGAAGATGCTTGGCATCTCGAAAATTAAAAGCAATTAATAGAACACTTAATAAAAATGGAAGTGTAAAGGTCTCAATTACTATTGAGCATAAGGGTTTGAAAAACCTTTTCTTACAAAACATCACTTTGCCATATCTCTGTTTTAAAATTGAATTTTTTACAAATTCAAACCTTATGTATATAGGTGCTGACGAGGCCTCGTGACTACTTCCATATCATGACACATTGACCCACACACACACACACACATTCATATAACAGATTTCTTGAAAAGTGGCGGTCACCGTGGCAACACGGATGTCGGGGGGTGCCTAACACCTTCCCTCCGCATAATCAAGCCCCCGGACCCTAATGAATCTCGGTTTCACAGACCCATTTATCAGTGTCATATCACTAGGTCAATGTGAAAACCTTTTCTCGGTTGTGTTGGTACAACCATATAAAAAACCAACTAGCGACTCTTACAGTCCATTCGTCGACATATACATGTCAGACCTTTTCACAACTTATTTTTTCAAACAAATCTCACTTAACATGAGAACACCAAAGAACAAGAACAGAAAAGGGACAAATAAAAATCCTGACGTCGACAGATTTTATAGTTGATTAATTATTAAAGAAAATAGAGTTTGAACTTGAAGTTTAATCTCTAAAGCATTGAAGAAGGTAGTAATTGATATAGGTTAACTGGTATAACAAGTTAGCAATTAAAAAGCATGTTCAAAGTAATTAGAAATTTAGATTCTGTTTCTACTAAAGCAAAACTTGTCTGCATCAGAACTTGAGGTGGTGTAGTTGCGCCACTTCCAAGCCTAAGACCAGCGCAGTTGCGTCGGTTTACAGATAATTCTAGATGAGTTTGTATAATATGAACTTTAGGATATGTATACTAGTGGCTAATATGTTGTAGTATGGGTCATACTTGGTGTACAAGCTGTGCATGAATGGATTGAGATAGCAAAACATGAATTAAATGAGAGTTAATTATGGAAAATAACTCAACCAGAATAAATATTGGTTAATTTGAAAAGTTATATATGGGATAATATAATTTGAGCATTAAAACCTTGTGTGACAATGGTGTGATAGTAAGTTAAATAAATAGGTTAATTCACTTAAGTAAAATGGTGAATTAATATTTATGTGTTGCATAAAGAAAATAAAATGAATACTTTAATTAAAATTGGAATTTTTAATATATTACATAGCATGGTAATATATGAAAGGGTTTACTATTTTGAAAGATGTTAATGGAAAATAGGTGGTTGATAAAAGAAGAAAAACCAACATATTTATAAATAAATATTGGTTAGAGATTGATACATTAATGTAATATTTAAGATATGACTAAATGTAAAAATTGAAGAACTTGTATTAGGACAATCGCATAATTATACGTATAATTGTATAATTTAAATATTTAATGGAGTAAATATTAATTATTCTAAGGGTAGTGGTTATTTTAGATAAAGATATTATATAAAGACCCCAACTTATTATAAATAAAATTGAATTTTATCTATTTATTATCTTGAAATAATATGGAGTTAATTTGATATAATACTTTGGTTATGGGTGAAATGTGTAAATTTTGCAAAATAAGCTAGTGGTTATAAAATATTCATTGTGTCGGGGAATATTTGTTTGGTCGTAGAATATTCTTTCTGTCGGAAAATATTCGTACGATGGTGCAGCCATTTGTGGGCCCCATAACGGATAACTGTCGGATAAAGAAAATGACAAAGTTTGATTTTTATAAATAATGGCGTAATTGTTACCGTTAACACTGTTGGAATACCTGGTGGTTAAAATACAGTATTACGTGTGGTTGCACAGTAGCACATGGTATTGCACAGTATTAATGAATTATTGATCCTTACGTAAGAAAGCACTACTCAATAATTGTTACAGTAGTTACTGTTCAATATTTTATTTTATTGATTCAATAATTGCTGCATTGATATTTTATATTATTGTTATTTCAATAATTATTACTGCACAGTATTTCCATTATCAGATCAATAATTCATATTATTTGAATAATATTATTAGATAGCATCATTGGCAATGTCTAGAAAATTCTGTCAAGGCAAGGTTTGGTCACCTAATTGCGCACCAGTAAGGAGAAATCCTTATTGGAAAGCCTCCTCTTTCCTGGGAACGGCCTGGTTGTCATAAATGTGATTCTGTAATATTATTTGTGAATAATTAATTATTGATTCATATGATAAGGAAATATTTATTTTATGTGGATATAAATGTTGGATATATTTATTGTGGTTAAAAATGAAGGAGTTAATGTTGAGGTGTTTTATCACTATTTTTGTCGGAATGGAGGTATTAAAAATTAAACCAGTGTTTTTGGAGATATATTGCGTGAGTTATAATTTTTAATCTAACTGTTGGATCGTTGTGAGTTTTGGATATGTTATACATATATAAGTTGAGTATATGTCCACAAATTTTGAACCGTTAAAAATGAACGTATGATTTGTTATGAATTTTAAGAGGTGGCTGGTTCAGAAATTGTTGAAGTATCCGAATTTATCATTTTGGTGGAAAATTCTAGAATTAGTGGGCCTCACTTTTGGTTGGTGAGAAATGTGCTGAAATTTTTATTCAAATGTGATGGGTGGGAATAGTAGCAGGTAAAGCCATCAAAGTTGCTTGAGGTGAAATGCCTTGGCGTCTTAACATTTTCCTATAAATAGAGGGCTAAGATAGAATTGAAAATCACACCAGGAACAAGTTTTCTCTCTTTCTCCCTCTATATTATTGAGTGTATTTTGTGAGTATTTTGATACTTTGAGAGTTGTTAATCAGCACAAGTTTCATTCAGCCTCATATCCGATATTCCGATCAGAAGTACTTTTCGTTTGAGGTAAGGGATGTTATTTTCTTCTGAAATGATATTATTTTCTTCAATATCATTATGTTGAGATATTGTTATGATTTTATTGTGGGATTTCTACCTTTTTGTGTTGGGGTTACTATTCACGTATACGAAATTATTCACGTATACGGAACTATTCACCGAAAAATGAAATTTTCTCCTTTTTGTCCAAGATGTCTATTATGGTTACTATCTTTGATTGTATCCATGTTTTGATCTTTATTCTTGAATTTAACTTCAAAATTGGTTATTATGGAGTATTCTTGATCTTGGATAAACTGTAATACGAATCTCTAATATTTGTTATTTTGTTTCACTAGATTCGTTCCTTTAAAATATTTTTCATCATCCTCAGTCCTAAATGATGATATTACTGAATATCTTTGGCCTGTAGTACAAAGATGAATGATTACCTAATGAATATCTTTGGCCCGTAGTTCAAAGATGAACAGGTGTTGAGATGAATATGACCAACTGGTGATACAAATGAATATCTTTGGCCTGTAGTGCAAAGATGAATATTTGATTAAAGATGTATATTGATTGTTGTTACAGGGATAAAATATTGATGATGGACTTTTAAATCTTAGAAGATAGTGGAATTCTTTCTCTACTTGACTCTTCTAATGGATTGTTGTTTTCGCTGCAGTTGTTGATCTAAAACTTGTTGTCTATTATATTTTATCAAATTTTTCGTTGTTAAAGACTAATGATAAATTGTTGTATATTATATTAGTCATAATATTATTTACTAGGCTAGTTGAGCTCACCCTTTTCCTTTTTGTTCCATTTTTCTTCTCAGGAGGTGAGAACATAGCGAGGATCTAGTCGGGGTATGGAGTGATGGTTCTAGAAAGATGTTTTAGCGATCCTCACTATTTACAAAAAAATAGTGTTTGAATAATTGTAATGAGGACTTATTAGAGTGTGGATATTGTCTAGAAGACAATTTTGTATTTAAACTCACGGTATGTGTTGTCTTATTTTGCATTTGCGACAATTGTATTATTGAAGTTATAGTTTGCTTTACGTACCATGTATTTGGCGACTCAAAATGGGTGTTGTATACTGTTTTTGGGGCGTCACGATTGGTATCAAAGCTTAGGGATATGGTCTCTAAGCGGAGATCGGGGAATAGAACTAGGAGGGAGATGAGTAAATCCTTTGCTAGTGTGTCCTAACTAAGCTTATTTGTTGGTGGTCATAATATAGGGATATTATGTGATATGTTAATTTATTTAATTAACCCTTGTTTTATGGCGAGTATTTAAGAATGGTCATTTGAAACGTTAACAATGGAGTGTATGAGGCGTGGAACAACCTTTAGTCACAAACCGGAGAGAGCGTCAACAGGGAAGGCAATATTCCTCCTGTAAACAACACTACCGAGCAAATGATGAATGATGGAATGTTTTGGAGCTTTTTGCAGTTCATGCAAAATCAGACGAGGGAGACTCGTGAACAAAATACGGGTGGAAGTGATAGCAACGCACGGTCTGTCACAGCTAAGTAGTTCAAGGAGTTGGGACCACCAGAATTTATTAGAAAGCCGGATCCGATCAAGGCGGAAACGTGGGTCAAACAAATTACTAAGATATTCGATGTCTTGGGATGCACGGAGGAATAAAAGTTTCCATTCGCCACCTTTATGTGTTCGGTGAGGCAGGACTCTTGGCGGGGAGTCTGTGAAGCGTACCTGACCTGCCTTGACTCAACATGTCTTGGGAAATGTTTGAACTGTTCAATAACAAGTACTTTCACGAAAGTATTCATCATATGAAAGAGGTAGAGTTTATCATTTGGAACAAAACAATATGGCGGTGTGTCGAAGACAAGGCAAAATTTGCGAGTTATCCGGTTTGCACCTCATTTGGTCGAAAATGAGGAACGAATGACGAGGATGTTTTTGAGAGGTCTAAAGCAGAGATTCGACAATATCTTATATCTCATAAATTTTCTTTATATTAGGATGTTGTAAACATGGCTCAATTATTAGAGCGAGATAATGAGTATGTCTGTTGAGGGGACCACAACTAGGGTGTCTGGGTGGCGGTAGCCATCGGAGCAATGAAAACTAGCAGGGAGGAAAGCATTCGAACAAAAGCGGTAACCACTCTGGTTGTAATCGTGGCCGTGATAATAGAAGGAGCGAGTCTGGAGGAGATTTTAAAAAGAGAAGGTACAACATTGATAACGTGAAGACGTCAGCACAAACATCAACTATTTCAAGGGGAGGAGAACAAGCACCGGTCGTTTATTACAAATGTGGGAAAGAGGGACATATCAGCCCAAACTGCCCACAACAATCCAAGGTATGTTATAACTGTGGAAAGGAGGGCCATATAGCTTGAGACTGTTCTGTAGCAAAACCAAGTTTAGCAGGGATGGTAACTCCAAAGGCTGTCTCGGATAAGTCGAAATCAGCGGTTCCTAGAAGAGCCTTCGTCGTGACTGGCCAAAACGCGAGAAACCTGAACGAGGTGATCACGGGTAAGCTAATCTTGAATTCTTACAAAGTTTATACCTTACTAGATACCGGTTCTATCCATTCATTTATCTCTCTTGCTTGTGCTCAACGTTTAAACTTGACTCCGGAGAAATTAGACTTTGATTTATCAGTGGAGACTCCATTGGGTGAAACTTTCGTTACATCCACTGTTTATAAATCTTGCTTAATCCAAGTTGGCACTATCACATTACCTGTTGATCTTATCTCTTTAAAGATACTTGCTTTTGATGTGATTTTAGGAATTGATTGGTTAACCACTCATCATGCCAAAATTGATTGTTTTCGTAAGGTTGTTAGTTTTCATATTCATAATCAACCTGTCATACGAATTCAAACAACTAAAGCACTAAAATAAGTCAATGTCATATCAACCCATAAAGTTATTCGTTTATTGAAAAACGGATGTCAAGCTTTCTTAGCCCATGTTATGGATTTGAACAAAGACAAGTCAGATTTGAATATATATTTTGTTGTTAGAGAATTTCTGATGTATTTCTGAAGAACTTCCGGTTTACCCCCCGAGCGTGATGTTGAATTCTTTATTGACCTTGAGGCAGGGTACAAAACCCATTTCTAAAACTCCATATCGAATGGCTCCTATTGAACTTGAGGAGTTAAAATCCAACTACGGAATTGTTAGACATCGGTTTCATTAAATCTAGTACATCTCCTTGGGGTGCTCCTATTTTATTAAGTAAAGAAGAAAGGCGAGAGTATGCGACTTTGTATTGACTCTGAGAATTGAACCATGTCACCATCAAGAATAGGTATCCGCTACCTCGCATTGATGATGACCTGTTTGACCGATTGCAAGGAGAACAATTCTTTTCAAAGATCGATCTTCGTTCTGGATATCATCAACTGAAGATTAAAACTGAGGATATTCCAAAGACTGCCTTCAGAACTCGGTATGAGCATTATGAATTCTTAGTCATGTCTTTTGGATTGACTAATGCTCCTGCTGCTTTCATGGATACAATGAACAGCGTATTCAAGGAATATTTGGATCAGTTCGTTGTTGTCTTTATTGATGACATCCTCATCTATTCCAAAAGCCGTGAAGATCATGAGCACCATTTGAAGCTGATACTTCAAAGGCTTTATGAAAACAAGCTATATGCCAAGTTGAAAAAATGCGAGTTCTGGCTTGAGGAAGCAGCATTCCTTGGGCACGTGGTGTCAAAACATGGAGTATCTGTCGACCCAACGAAGATTGAAGCCATACAAAGTTGAGAGCAACCAAAGTCGGTGACTGAAGTACGTATCTTTCTGGGGCTTAGCTGGTTACTATCGGAGATTCGTGGAAGGATTTTCTCGAATCGCTACTACGTTAACTCAACTAACTCGTAAAGATACAAAATTCAGTTGGAGCGAGGATTGCGAGAAGAGTTTCCAAGAACTCAAGAGGAGACTCATTTCGGCACCTATTTTGGCAATACCATCTGGTTCGTATTGATTTGTTATATACAGCGATGCTTCAGGCAAAGGGTTAGGATGTGTTCTCATACAACATGGGAAAGTCATAGCCTATGCCTCGCGACAACTCAAAGAATATGAGAGGAATTATCCTACTCATGATTTGGAGTTGGCAGCAGTCGTTTTCACGTTGAAGATCTGGAGACACTACATGTATGGGGAGAAAGTGGAGATCTATACAGATCATAAAAGCCTCAAATATTTTTTCACCCAAAAGGAACTGAACATGCGGCAGCGACGTTGGCTTGAGCTGTTGAAAGATTACGATCATACCATCCAATACCATCTTGGAAAATCAAATGTGGTAGCTGACGCATTGAGTAGAAGATCATATACGAGTACGAGTGCAATGTTGTTAACACAAAGGTCCATTTTGTATAACTTGCAAAGGATGGAGATAGAGATGAAGACTCCAAGTACCCATGTGATGATATCAAACATACGAGTAGAACCGAATTTAATCGATAAAGTTAAAGCTGATCAAGCTACGGACATGGAGCTGATGTGTATGAAGAAGAAAGTACAAGAAGGTGTTATTCCAAAAGCAAGAATCGATGAAGAAGGAATACTTCGAGTCAACTCTATACTTTACGTTTACTTGAAGCATAGAATCATGATGGAGGCACACAACACCCCGTTTGCAATCCATCCTGGGAGTACCAAAATGTATCATGATCTTTGACATACATTTTGGTGGAACAATATGAAGAGAGAGATCGCGGAGTTTATCTCGAGGTGTTTAACCTGTTAACGTGTAAAGGCAGAGCATCAAGTTCCAAAGGGTCCATTACAACCACTTGAGATTCTAAAATGGAAGTGGGAACACATTACCATGGATTTCGTTACAGGTCTTCCCAAAGTTTCTCAAGGCATAGATGCAATTTGGGTTATTGTTGATAGATTAACCAAGTCTGCTCATTTCTTGCCGATACGTGAGACTTATTCCCTTGAATGTCTTGCTCGTATTAACGTGAATGAGATTGTAAGATTGCATGGCATGCCAATATCCATAGTTTCGGATCGTGACCCAAGATTCACTTCACGATTTTGGGTTAGCTGAAAGCTATGTAAGCGCAGATTCTGATTTGATTCAAAGATGCTCAATCCACGATTTGTTGGTCCATTTGAGATTCTTGACCGAATAGGAAATGTGGCCTATAGACTCGCATTACCTCCAAGTATGTCTCGTGTTCACAATGTTTTCCACATATCTATGCTTCGTAAATATGTGAAAGACCCGAACCACATTATTGCATTAGAACCAGACTAGATAGCCTAGGATTTAACGTACGAGGAGGTACCTGTTAAGATCTTGGATAGGAAAGAGCATGTCTTATGCACCAAGGTTATACCACAAGTTAAGGTTTTGTGGAGGAACCATACTATTGAGGAAATGACCTGGGAGTTGGAATCGGAAATGAAAGCGAGGTACCCTCACCTTTTCGAAACACCAGGTACGTACGTCAATTTCGAGGATGAAATTTCATAAGGAGGGGAGGTTGTAAGAGCCCAACTTATTATAAATAAAATTGAATTTTCTCTGTTTATTATCTTGAAATAATATGGAGTTAATTTGATATAATACTTTGGTTATGGGTGAAATGTGCAAATTTTGCAAAATAAGCAAGTGGTAATAAAATATTCATTGTGTTGGGGAATATTCGTTTGGTCGAAGAATATTCTTTCTGTCGGGGAATATTAAATTTAACAGCGCTTGAGCCATTTGTGGGCCCCATAACGGATAACTGTCGGATAAAGAAAATGACAAAGTTTGAGTTTTATAAATAACAATAGTAATTATTTACAATTAACATCGTTGGAATACACGGTGGTTAAAATACTGATGTCTGGCGTGGTTGCACAATAGCACACGGTATTGCACAGTATTGATGAATTATTGATAATGTTCAATATTTTATTTTATTGATTCAATAATTGCTGCATTGATATTTTATATTATTGTTGTTTCAATAATTGTCACTGCACAATATTTCCCATTATCAGATCAATAATTCATATTATTTGAACAATATTATTAGATAGCATTATTGGCAATGTCTAAAAAGTTTTGTCAAGGAGAGGTTTGGTCACCTAATTGCGTGCCAGTAAGGAGAAATCCTTATGGAAAGCCCCCTTTTTCCTGGGAACGGCCTGATTGTGATAAATGTGATTCTGTAATATTATTTGTGAATAATTAATTATTGATTCATATGATAAAAAAATATTTATTTTATGTGGATATAAATGTTGGATATATTTATTGTGGTTAAAAATGAAGGAGTTAATGTTGAGATATTTTATCAGTATTTTTGTCGGAATGGATGTATTAAAAATTAAACTAGTGTTTTTGGAGATATATTGCGTGAGTTATAATTTTTAATCTGACCCTTGGATCATTGTGATTTTTGGATATGTTATACATATATAAGTTGAGTATATGTCCACAAATTTTGAACCTTTAAAAATGAACGTATGAGTTGTTATGAATTTTAAGAGGTGACTGGTTCAGAAATTGTTGAAGTATCCGAATTTATCATTTTGGGTGAAAATTCTAGAATTGGTGGGCCCCACTTTTGGTTGGTGAGAAATGTGATGAAATTTTTATTCAAATGTGATGGGTGGGAATAGTAGCAGGTAAAGCCATCAGGTTGCAGGTCAAGTCTACTTCGGCATGCTAACATTTCCTATAAATAGAGGGCTAAGTTAGAAATGAAAATCACACCAGAAACAAGTTTTCTCTCTTTCTCTCTCTATATTATTGAGCGTATTTTGTGAGTATTTTGATACTTTGAGAGTTTCTATTCAAAGACAAGTTTCATTCAAATTTCATATCCAGATATTCGATCGGAAATCTGCATTCGTTTGAGGTAAGGGATGTTATTTTCTTCTGAAATGATATTATTTTCTTCAATATAATTATGCTGAGATATTGTTATGATTTTATTGTGGGATTTCTACCTTTTTGTGTCGGGGTTACTATTCACGTATATGACACTATTCACGTATACGACACTATTCACCAAATTTTCTTCTTTTTGTCCAAGATGTCTATTATGGTTACTATCTTTGATTGTATCCATGCTTTGATCTTTATTCTTGAATTTTGCTTCAAAATTAGTTATTATGGAGTATTTTGATCTTAGATAAACTGTAATACGAATCTCTAATATTTGTTATTTTGTTCACTGGATTCGTTCCTTTAAAATATTTTTCATCATCCTCAGTCCTAAATGATGATATTACTGAATATCTTTGGCCTGTAGTGCAAAGATGAATGATTACCTAATGAATATCTTTGGCCCATAGTGCAAAGATGAACAGGTGTTGAGATGAACATGACCAATTGGTGATACAAATGAATATCTTTGGCTCAGTGAAAAAAGATGAATATTTGATTAAAGATGTATATTGATTGTTGTTATAGGGATAAAATATTGATGATGGCTTTTAAATCTTAGAAGATAGTGGAATTCTTTCTCTACTTGACTCTTCTAATGGATTGTTGTTTCCGCTGCAGTTGTTGATCTAAAACTTGTTGTCTATTATATTTTATCAGATTTTCCCTGTTAAAGACTAATGATAAATTGTTGTATATTATCTTAGTCATAATATTATTTACTGGGCTAGTTGAGCTCACCCTTTTCCTTTTTGTTCCATTTTTCTTCTCAGGAGGTGAGAACATAGTAGGATCTAGTCGGGGTATGGAGTGATGGTTCTAGAAAGATGTTTTATGGTCCTCACTATTTACGTAAAATAGTGTTTGAATAATTGTAATGAGGACTTATTTGAGTGTGGATATTGTCTAGAAGAGAATATTTGTATTTAAACTCACAGTATGTGTTGTCGTATTTTGCACGATAATTGTATTATTGAAGTTATAGTTTGCTTTTTGTACCATGTATTTGGCGACTCAGAATGGATGTTGTATACCTATTTTGGGGGTGTCACATTATTAGTATAAGTATAAGTTCATAAAGCCTAGTGTAATAGTTATACATATTATAAGTGTATTATTATTTAAGGTAGCTAAATAATTTAGTATTAAAGTAAAGTGTGTCACACAAACTTTATATTAAATGAATATAAAATGAATTGGAATTGGGGACAAGCCAAACATGGCCTAGACCCTTGATATTTTATTGCTGAGATTATATTATAAGCTTTAGTTATATAACTCTAGTAAGCTTGGATAAATGAGCCTTGTGTGGCAAGAATATTAAAGTTAAACTAACTGAAGGTTTAACTGGAATTATTAAAAGAGAATTAATAGTAAGGGAATAAATGATGGATATTAATTAATCATTGTGGTACTTATATGTGATTAAAATAATAAGTGTGGTGGAAAATAATGGGTTGACAGTATCCCGCTTAAAATTTTGCCCAATTAAAATTTTATCTGGACTAACCAGTATATCTAAGGTACATGATTATATGTATTAAAGTATAAGTATACTTGTTTATATGTGGGTGTACATATATGCATGTGTGTGTATATATATCCCTAACTTATTAAGGTGATAATAGTAGCTCATTAAAATTTCATAGTGAGCCCTAAATGAAATAACCTTAGTATATTGGTAGTTTTTTACTGATAAGTAAGAAAGTTATAGAGCTTGTCCCAAATTCATTGTCCCAATTCATTGTCCAAAATAATTATCAGCCGTGTATAGGCCATTGACCTGTTAGGTTTATAAGATTCATGGACGCAATCACATTGCACAAAATAGCGGAAGCATGTTAAAATAGAGTTTAAAATTTTACAAACCATATACCTAGATCATCCTTTATGCATAATTATTAATTAAACGAAAAGATGAAGAACAAGAATTATACCCTTGAAGGTTCGAGCTTCCTCAGGTACAAGTTCACCTCTAAATCTTTTTCGCGTTCAACTTGAATCCACCAAGTTTGATTCCTTCCTTTGATCAACGTTAGCCACCCAAGTGTTTGACCTCTAGAGGTGATCCACCAAGAAAGAAGAGTGATTTAAGAAGATGGGTGTTTGGGAAAACCCTAGTTTTTCTATCTCTCATAAAAAAAGGTGTAGTCTCCTAACTCTTGGAATTACGTCTACTGATATTTAACATAAGACTCCTCTTATATAGATTTTAGTCAACCCTTCTAAACTAATTAGAAATAAGGTTTTATTTAATTAATTAAATTTTTTTAATTAATTAAGCTCCTTAATCTTATTAGGGATAATTAATTAAAATCGTTTAATTAATTAGCCTCCTAATCTTATTAGGAATATATGAGAGTACTTTTATTAATTAATTCCCAAATCATTTAGAAATTAAATAATAATAATAATAGTAATAATAATAATAATAATTAGACTCCTCTTATTAATTTATATTTAATATTTCTAAAATATTAAATAATAATAGTAAGCTATTTAATTTATTCTATCACCATAGATTAAATTAAATACGCTTAACTTATTGTTACGATTATGTCATTTACTTCTTAAATAAATATTATTCTTTGTACGGTTTGACCCTTTAGGTTCTCCATATTAAATCGGTTGTGAATAAATCAATTAGAACAATTCTAATCTTATTTAAATAAATATATTAAACTATTAATTTATTTAAATAAATAATATTTATTCTACAATAGGGATAAACCTCCCTAGCGATTAACGACTTTTCAGATAATATAGATTTCAATATTAATCATAAAAGAACCGTCAAGTAAATAGTTACCATACAATTCAATCCTTCCACCATACAATGTCCCAATTAAATATAAGACACGGAATTACTGTTAAGTCTTTATTTATTTAATTATATGTATTTCGATTCTTAAATACATAACTCCAAATAATGTAAATTAGAAACTCATTTCTAATTTCATTTTGCCTTGGCCAAGGACTATTGGGTTGTCATTTATCGAATCACATATGACATTTCTCTTCTTTTAATAGAAGCGATAGATTCTTTATTGATCAATCATTATCTCCGTATATAACTTATTATATCCAAGCATACACTTTGATATACCCTAAGGGTCTTAAGGGACATGTCAAAGTAAAACTTATCATATAAGAGATACTATGATGATCTCAAGTCTAAGGATCACTTGTATTACTATCACTACAAGAATTCCTATTGACATGCAAGTAAAACTCCATTAGGTATTCCTTAGCGAGCCATGTTCAGTGAACTTATTCTCCAATAAGCACCTACATACTTGCTTTAGTGTCTCCACACAAATGATCATGAAATCAATCATCCTCATCCAATGAGCAAGCAACGTATGTACCAATCTATTCGGATTCACTAATACCTTTTTTAGTAATCCAACGATTGGGAACAATTTTAGTTTGTGAGCTATCTAAGAATTTAGATCTCATTAGCATGATCATCATCATGATTCTAAAAGCATTGCTCAAAACTATGGGGTTATCACATATTATAAAACAGCTCCATGTAGATAAATTAAAGTCTTTTAAATTAAACAATTCTTTTATTAGTAAATGAATAAGATTGTTACAACATATATGCTTTATTATCAACATGATTGGATTGTGTGCATACTACTTTCAATCTCCCACTTGCACTAAAGTCAATCGCCATGGTATCTCATATCCTTCTTCTCTAAGTGGCGATTATCCTGTTGTTGGATAAGCTTCAGTAACTGGATATGTAATGTTGTTCTTGAGAGTCCACTATATTTATAGTGACTTCTCCACTTTCAATGATTCTTCAATAAAATGAAAGTGTTGCAACACATGTTTAGATCCAAGATGAGACTTAGGAACTATTCCTAGTTCTATAATGAACTTTTCATCTAAATAATCAACTTGTAGCTTCATTTACAGCTATATACTTTGTCTTTATTACTAAACCAACAACTCTTTGTTATTTAGAACCTTTCCAATTCACTGGACCACCGTTCAAGGTAACGCTTTACCCTAAAGTGGATTTGTTGTCGTCTTGGTTAGTTTGAAAAAACTTGAGTCTATTAAGCCCTCTTGTTTTAATTCATACCCACCATGAATATGATCACTTCCTTAGTGTCGGTTAAGACTTTAAGATGTTTTTCACCGTCTTACAGTGATCTTCTCCAGAATATGACTGATCAACATCAGGTCTCGTACATTTCATTTCATACATGATAATTACTCATGCGATCTCTTTTTTAGGAGTCTATGGGGACTATTAAGAGAAATACACTCCATGACTCATCAACATGAGACATCTCTTGGAGTTTGCCATGTTAAATGACTTTAGCTCAAATGAATATACGTTTCTTGGGTTAAGTCGAGCATCCTTTTAAATCTATCTATATAGATTTGTATCCCTAATTAAGATATTCTTCCCAAATCATTCATAGAGGAATGTTTAGACAACTTTATCTTTACTGATTGTAGCATTGGTATATCATTCCTTATCTGTACTATATTAACATATAATACTAGGAATGTCACGACGCTCCCACTGACCCTTTTGTACACAGTAGGTTCATTCTTGTTTTTGATACTCTTTTGATTTTCTTATCAAAACGAATGTTCCATTTTTGAGAAGCTTGCTTCAATCCATTTCTCTGAGTGTCTGCAAATCTTACCTCATCGTATGTAATTGGATCATCTTCTTTATGATGCGTTCCTTATCATCATAATCCATACCTCCCAGGTATCTTCGGTACTATTCCAGATTTATGATTCGGTTTTGGTACAATAGGTCTACCTACAAGTTCCTCTTATTTGATTTATAATGCTTTGTGATTCTTGAACTTTTCAAGATTCTATTATCCTTCCACTAGTCCCTTCAATGATAAACACCTTTATCTTAGCAGGCATCGTGTTTTGAAACAAACACCTTTTGTTAAGTAGGATTATATAACATATACCCTAAACTTACTTTAGGTTGCCCCACAAATCTGTACTTGTCAAATCTTGTCCCAAGCTTGTGACGCCCCCAAAATAGGTATACATCACCAATTCTGAGTCGCCAGATACATGGCATATAATACAACTACAACTTAATTATACAACTGTCGTGTAAAATACGAAACATAGCTGAGAGTTTTTACACGAATATTATCTTCTAGACAATATCCAAACTCAAATTCAATCTCGTTACAATTATTATCACACTATTTCACAGAATAGTGAGTACTACTAAAATAACCATCTGGACCATCAATCCATTCCCCGACTAGTACTATCTATTTTCTCATTTCTTGAAGAGAACAGTGAAAGAAAAGGGTGACCTCAACTAGCCAATTAAGAAATATTATGACTAAGATAATAAATGCAGAATAAATTATCATTAGCCTTCAATAGTATAACAACTAATAGAATACAATAGACAACAAGTTTTAGATCAACAACTGCAACAGAATAAGAAATCCATTTGAAGAGTCAAGTAGAGCATGATATCTACTATCTTCTAAGATTTAAAAGTTTGTCATCAATTTTATCGATGAGACTCAGCTTAATAAATAATCCACATCATTGAATTATCCATGCAATACGGGCCAAGGATATTCATTAGTATCACGACCACGAATTATCCATGCACTATGGGCCAAGGATATTTGTGTTTTCACCAATGGTCATGAACATGCCAAACAACAATTCATCTTTGCAGCCTTGGCCGAAGAGAACGCATGGTCATAATCATACCAATAACTGTCGATCAATGTACTACGGGCCAATAAGGACTTTTACCACATTATTTGTAACATTACGGGTCATGATTATACTGAATTATCCCTTGTCATAATCATACCAATCAACAGTCCATCTATGCACTACGACCAAAGATGACTTTCATCACAGTATAAGTATGAGAATGATGGCAATGATATAAGAATTCAATTAAAAGAAACCAAAGGAATTTTTTTTAAAGATTTATAATTTAATTTATCCAGAATTCCATAATGTCCAAATTGTCAACATGATACTACTTTATGGAGTAAAATTCAAGAACAATATTGTATCAAAAATGATTTGGACAGAAAAAAAATTAATTTTTGTCATGAATAGTACCCCGGGTGAATAGTACCCGAATGAATAGTACTTCGAGAATAGTATCCCATGAATAGTACTTTATGAATAGTACCTATGAATAGTACTTCATGAATAGTACTTCGTGAATAGTACCGTATAAAAGAATAGTACCCATGAATAGTACTCCGACATGAAAAGCTTAAAATTGAACAAGAATGTTCAGAAAAATATCCTTGTGAAACGATACTAGATGAAGCGTAAATTTCAAGGATATTCTACTAATTTCACGGAGTATAGAAGCAATACTTTAACAAAATGAGGGTAGAATAAGGAATACGAAACAAAATAATATTACTTGCATACTACAAAGTATGGAGGAAAATATTATTTTATACGAATACTAAAAAAATAATATCCCTTACCTTAGAAGAAGACTGGATACTGGAATAGTGAAGTAGCAGAATACACTTCTTTTTCCTCTCTATAGCTTCTCTATCTATAAATGCTCTTGTGAGTCTTAGTAAATTGGTGAGAATGAAAGAAGAATGAGCTTCTATTTATAGGAAAACATAGTTTCGATAATTGCACGATTAGGGGCTCAAAATATTACAGTATAATACCATCATCTTTACCTCCATTTTTAATTTAGTCCTGCAAGTATTATCAATCTTGCACCACTTCCCCTAATAGTACATGCATGTGAATCAATAGTTCCATACATGTGAACCAACAGTAATTTATATGTGCTTCAATAGAAATTAATTGCTCATTTATCCGATTAATTGCCGGTTGCTCAATTTAACATCCAGAAATCAATTATTATCGAAATAAATGTCGATTTCCACTAACACTAATATTCCCAACACAATGGAAATATTTTTATCAATAATTTCATCTTTAATCAACATGAACGTATTCATCATTAATATTATAACTCACAATATTTAACAACCACATCATTACCAAGAAAGAGGGGGCTTTCCGATAAGGATTTCTCCCTATTGACGCACAATTATGTGACCAAACCCATTTCCTCGACAGAACTTTCTTGACATCGTAAATAATGCAAACAATAATATGAATAACTTTTTCATCTCAATTATTGATTTAATAAAATAAAATATTATGCAGATGATACTATGATAATAATTGAATCAATAATATGAGAGATATTATGCAGCAATTACTGTAGCAATAATTGAGAATAACTGAGTGACTTCTCATGTAAGCATCAATAATCAAAGATACTGTACAATACCGTGTGCTACTATGCAACCACACGTATTATTGTACTTTTACCACATGGTATTTCAACAGTTTAACGGTAAAACTTTCGCCGTTATTTTTCTAAAAAAATATTTCTGTCATTTTTTAACTCCGACAATACTTTCGTTGTGGGGTCCACCAATGATTGTGCCGTCGTACGGATATTCCCCGACAAAAAGAATAATCCCCGACCAAACGAATATTTTATGACAAGTTGTTTACTTGGCAAATTTTTCACATATCACCCTTAACTTTAACCTTTTATCAATTTAACCATTTACTAAATAAAATAATAATTATAAGAAAATTGAATACTTTTATTTCATAAAATTCGGGGTCTTACAAAACTTATCCTTTGAAACCCTTTCGCATAAGTTGGACAACCTCTTATCTTAACATACTTAAGATTAAAAATCCTCCCTGTCCATAACTTTTATGGAGTCTTGGCGCTAGATTTTTAGGTTACCTTTTGGTAGATATGCAACCATTTCTAGGATATTACCCTAGAAGTATAATGGAATGTCGGTAAAATCATTATGGACTACACTATGTGCAACAAGGTATAATTTTTCCTTTCAGATACATCAATCAATTATTGCATATCAAGAGACATCCGTTGTGAGAAAACTATTTAAGATTATCTAGCAACTCATTGCATAAGTATTCCATCCTCGATCTAATCAAAGAACCTTAATATTTTGCCAATTTGTTTCACTTCTGAATTCTTTGAAACTTTCAAATAATTCACACTTGTATTTAAACAAATACACACATTGAACTCTTTGAATGCTCATCTCCTTTTTTTATATACTAATTTGTTCAATATGCAAAATAATTTTTCATGTAAGTCAAGTACACAAAGTCCATTAAGTAATAGTTCAGTTCTATACAAAACATTATTATTATAAATAGAACAATAATTGCTCTTACATATAATACCAAAAAATTTTGTTGTTCAACAACAAAATGGAAATAATATTTTAATGAGAACTGAAATACAATAACAACTTATTGACTTAATAGACTTTCCCGTAGGAAATACTAAACAATAAGTTCCTATTGCTAATGCATCAACCTTTGCTTCATTTCCCACACATAGGATTACTTATCCCTTGTTTAGCTTTCTACTTCTACTTGGTCCCTTTATAAATTTATAATTATGATAACCAAAGCCGGTATCCAATACCCAAGTAGAACCTTGACTTAAAGAAAAATTTATTTCAATCATGAACAAAGCTGTATTTGTAACCGAAGCTTCACTAAGCTTCTTTGGTTAGCCTCTGCAAGATGCTTCTCGCAGGTTCCTTTCTAGTGTTCAGGCTTATTGCAATAGAAGCAAACTCCTTTCCTATCCGTATCAGTTTTGTTCTTATTATCCTTTGTTTTTGCCTTTTTCTATTTACCTTCTTAGAATTGTTCTTCTTTTCAGAAGATTCTTTGGCCCCTTCTAGTAAGACTTGGTCTTTCTTGGTTGGAAAGTGACTCTCAACATTTTCAACATGTTAAGCAAATCAGCGAAGCTGATATCTAGCTTGTTCATATGAAAAATTCACAACAATTATGAGAAGGAGTTAAGAGTGACTGCAAGATCAAATCTTGGCTCAACTCTCCATCCATGACAAAACCTGTTGTCCTAATTGTTCAATCAAATTGATTATGTTAAGGACTTTTGTCTGTACTCTAGTGTCGTTGGTCATTCTAGATCGGAAGAGCTCCTTAGATATCTGATATCTATCAGTCCTACTTTCCTCACCATCAACTACTTGATGTGGAGGAGTATAGTAGGAACATCCATAGTTTCATGTTGACGCTGAAGCTCGTTACTCATTGATGCGAGCATGATGCATTGAGCCAACTATGCATCATCTTGCCACTTTCTAAAAGTATCAATCTCTTCCTCAGAGGCATTGTCTGCAACCATTGTACGAATATGCATATGAAGGACATAAGATAGCTTTTCAGCAGTGAGAACTATTCTCAAATTCCTTATCCAATCTGTTTAATTCGGTCTGGTTAAATAACATTTAATATGCTTCGCAGTGATAGTAATTTAGACATTGTAAAATTATGTATATGAATTTGTAATTAAAAACATTTTAGCATACATTCTTTTATTAATTACCAAAATAAATTAGGTCTTGTTTTAAATTGGTATCTCTCACTATTTTTTTCAAACTTTATTACCCTCAATATATATAGCTCGGCAATAAGTAAGTAAAGATATGCTAGTAATTAAAGATATAATAGTGTGCACAACGCACTATACCCCCACACAATGGTAGTTGAGCTTCTAATGTGGTGATGTAGAATGAAAGCTTGCAAGAACAAATGCTTACCCTCACTAGATTGACAATTGAGTACTTCTTCCTTTAGTTATTGCTGCCCAAACTATCACTCGAAGACCTTAACTCGTGTGTGACTGAGATTATATGAATGGAGATGAAAATGTGGTGTATTTAGGGGTTTAATTTATAGAGGGATAGAAAGTTGACAAATGTGGTGGTTTGAAGTAGCGGGTAAGTGGGGATTTAGTGAGATAATGGGTGATAAATAATGTAATCATGGGTTTAGTGTGGGATAAATTATGTATTAGTTGTGGTTAGAGGAAGTGGATGTGGAAAAAGATGGGCTATCATGTTGTAACTGCCAACTTAAGTCTCTGTTCAACTCAGCAGTACCCCCTTCCTGGGGGTATTAGGTCAGAGGCTCGCCCCATCCGGGGGGGTATACTGTTATTGCTTCAAGTGTGACGCCCCCAAATCTGGGTATCTTCCAACCCGACAGATGGTGCTACAGTTCACATAAACATTCAATTCAAATGCCTCAAAAGAACGGATATGTCTTATATATATATCAAAAGAATATTTACATTTCCCAGGTTCTTTACAACCAATACTTTTGTCTTCGTCATAATATTAATATTATTCCTTACAAAACCTATACTATTACATATGTAATCTACGGGTTTGGGTTCGCCTTCGCCTTCCTTTTATCCTTGCCAGATCCATCGGTCCGTTCGGTCTTAGCTGCATTTATATGGTTCAAGCAAGAATGAGCCTAACTAGCTCAACAAGTACAACAATTCTAGGAAAATAGCATGCTTGAAACATAGGAATCGTATATCCTCGATAACTGAACAATAGTTACGAAGTACTATCGATAATTCAAAATAGCACTTCTATTCATTCAAAATATTTTACAACAACAATATTCAGTAAAACATCAATTTCGGTTCAAGACCGTAAGCATATCATAAGTGCTTTGAAATGGACGTCCCGACACTAAGTCCGTAAGTCCGGAATAGCTTACGAACACGTCTAGGTGATCATCCTATAGTACTCTATGTTGATCAACACTACATTCATTAAACGTGTATACGTTTAAGTTGTGGCAACCTCACGTGCCTTTCGTTTGACGACAAAACAATTTGAGCATACTCTGTCTACTTTTGAAAACCACAACAATATTAGTTTGGTAAATCCTTATCAACACTTGATAGAATAACATAGCATACGTCTAGCCGAAAGAGTTGGCTTTGACTTCTTCAGACATTAACTCATGCGAAGAATACATGAATCACAAAGACTTGTCCAGATCGAACTGGAACAAGGGTTAGAGTACTTCCCTTTAATGTCTGCTATAGTTTATAACACGTGCACTTTAGGTACTTAAGTCTTTACAGTAGATGATAACATAACATAGAACATTAGGTCATGAATGATCACACATGGTTCCTAAAGAATCTTACCCTTCTTCTCAATCTAAATACGTATTAGATTTGTTGTTATAGGTTCCGGCTTTCCATTACGTCATTCTTACGATCATAAGTAATTGACTTAATCTTAACCCTAAGTGTTCATACTTAAGGCTTAATTATGTCTTAACAATGTTTCATTAAGATCCTTATTTAATTGCTTATCAATTACTCTTCATGTTCAACTTGTAAACATTCTCTATTGTCTAGGTTATGAAGTCAGTTTGCTACGGGCTATAACACTTTGTTTATTCATGGCTGGGCTTACCCCTCATCGCTTTCAAAAAACCCGAACTCGGTACAATGACCTTGAGTCCCTTCGTTCTGGTCGTATTGTTGTGGCATGACTCTCCATGGGCTGATGGCCATTTTGGCACTGCGGCACCGGACTTTTGGCTTGGAGACAATCCGCAGCGCGGACTCTGTGCCACAAAAATGTTTGACAGATTTTTCAAATGTTGAGATTCCCGGACTCATAACTTATTCGTTATAAGTCCGAATTGGCTCGTTCAAGAGCCTACGGTACACAAATTATGTACTCTATGCTTTCATGCAAGAATTTTATCTATTTTACTTCATTTGCTAAAATTTCACTTATTAGTTAATTTTAACAAAAACGATAAACTTTCACGAACGTTCAACACTCGTTTCTTCGTTCTTAGTCGGAATCCGGTCATTTTCGAGTCCGCAACTCTATAATGCCAAACATGACTTGTCTCCATCGAAAACCAATGTTTAAGACATCAAACACAAAATATGACTTCCATTCCGAGAATTTCACGAATTCGACGATTATCGTCCAATCGTGTAAATTCCGGCGAAACCTCATTACGAATCGTTCTAGGTGGATTTTAATCAACATAAAGATATTACAAGTTACTTACTACACCAACTTATCATCAAAGTAGGTTTTGACTTATTCTCATAAGTCAATGACTTATTCAACTTATTAACTACAAATTCTCATGCTTATAACTTACTATGAACTTAAGTCCATCAATCAACGTTTTCTAAACTATTTTGAACATACTAACATCATATGACCAACATATGGAAAGTTCTTCCCATGTTCATCAACTTATTTAGGTTTAAGTTGCTTATTCAACTTATTCGGCTCAAGTTCACTCATCAATGACTTATGTCATGTTCTTAGTATCTAACTTCATTAGATTACACTTCTCTTATCATCCTAGTATGATAGAGATAGAAGAGATAATATTAATTACCTTTGAAGACTACTTGTACTTCTCTTCTCTTGAAAATCTAGCAAAGGAAAGTTAAACTTCAAAGTGCTTATTGGCTCTAACAAATAAGTTGTTTGAGAGAGAGTTTGTTTGATGAAATAACAAACCTCAAATGAATTAAAGGGCTTGCTCAAGGTTAGGGCAATTAGGTCATTAGGCAACCCACCTCCTCAACTAACCTCCTTACTATTCCTAACTTAAGCCCTAAGTAATCTTGTTTATCACTCATTTTCCTTGCTCACCGCATAAAGGTCTTGCTCTCCAAGTTCACCCATGGGTTGCACCATGGATCATTGCTTTACCCATTGGATCATCCTTTGGGCTTAGGTTTGACTAATTAATCTAGCTAATTCCTTGTTGGGCTTGCATTATAATAAATCACTTGGGCTTAGTATAAATCCCACATAGGTTCACACCTTTAAGCTTATGGACTTATATATTATACCAAGTTACATCAATTCATTTCATTAGGTTTTAATACATACATTCTCAATTTAAGTCCACATGCGAATTATTTCATTTTCTATACTTAGATTATTATTACATAATCCCTCTTGCCTCGATATTATAACGTTACGTATTTCTCAGAAGTTCAAAAATAATTCCCGAGCGATAAACGGTGAATAGTGTTTTTCATAAAATTTCTCGGAAAACTTTTATTTTTGTCTTGGAAATTCAAACACTTTAATTAATCCACATGGTTCAATTGCTACGATGCTCCGACGTTTCTAGGTTATAGAACGACATGCATCTTATTAACACATAATAATAATAAATAATATTATTTTATTCATTAATTAATTCTTTCAAATATTTTACAAAGGATCCGAATTTCTCGGTCGTTACATCAAGCGTAATCTTGCGTGTGAGCATACATTTGCGCCAAGAACTTGTTGGGTAAAATCTATATACACTCACACGCAAGTGCACGTGGTTAACAAGTAATATAATGATAAGTTACCTATCGTTCCCACAGAGACTTAATAAGAAATTAATCCTAACAATTACCAGCTTTATATTAACCCAAATTTTATTAAACTATCCAATTCAATAATTATAATTATTAACAACTAAATACATAAAAATACTAAGCAATCAACAAACTCAAAAACTGTAATTTCAAGCAAATGATGAAGAATTAGGTTTATGACTTCACTTTAAGTATCACTCTGATTATTACTCCTTTTTTCCAGTTTAATACACTATCCCAGTTTATTAATCAAGAACACTTAATTAGAACTAGCCACCTCTCGATGCACTAATACCATATTAACTTAAAGCCACAAATTAGATAGAATTAAGCTAAACACCTTAATCAACTAATGCACTATATCTCTATGTGAATTATAATCAAAGAAGGTTTAAATTTAAGTTCTCTATCCGATTACATGTGATGTTAAACATATCTCTATCCTAACATTCATCAAGATTCCATTCATTCACAGAATTCAAGAACATATGCTCTAATGACTAAGTCTAGATTCATATTTCCTCTCTTGAGTCCATATAATTCCACATAGAATTGGTGATCAAGCAATTCATAAATTCAAACATAAATCACTATAGATAAACTGAAAGATAGATTATTAGACTGAAATTCAAAGCTACATAATCATCGTTCAACCATCAGATCCGTCATAAGCCTAATAAAGAATTTAGTTCATCATAATTGAAATAAAAACTAAAATTATCAAAGACATCATAATCCCAATTACAATAATTGAATTAAAGAAAAAGAATGAATCAAGAATCACCCTCATTCTATGCTTCAATCTACAATTATCGTGACTCAGACCTTCAAATCTTCCTTCAATGCTCTTGCTCAAATTAGGGCTTAGAAAATCGTTAATTAATTGTCTCTCTCTCTCTCTCTTGTTGTATCTTGCTAATCATCAGCCTAGGGCATGTATTCTCATCTTAATTTGACGCCCAATTGAGTTCCTAACCAAGCTAACCTCATCCCTTCATGACACTGCAGCAACACAATTGAGACAGGTCTGTGGCCTTTTCCCGTACCCCCACCCCCGAGGGCAGTGCTTCTGCAATTGGTCGAGTACCCCGCGCCCCGGCGGGGGTTTTATATGTAATAGGTCTGCCCCGGCGGGGGTCCATTCTGCTTTTGTTCAAGTTAAGCTCCTTTTCTTGCCAAGTTTCACCATAAATCCACCTTTTAAGTCCAAATGCTATGCCACCACACCTAAACATAAAACAACACTAAACAAGTAAAAACAAACATAATTATAACGAGTTAACACAGTTTAAGCTCGAATTAGAGGCTGATTCGTAGGTATAAAACCCACTCATCAAACTCCCGTAAACTTAAACCCGTGCTAGTCCTCGAGCACAAAACAACACAAAAATGCTATGCAATGCGATTCAATGAAATGTAATGCAACTAGTCTATTTGCCTACGAATCCAGCAGTAGTGATGGAAACAAGTCTATTCAACCGGTATCAGAGAAATTAAGCAAACATGACAATACTCCCTATCAAAACCAATCAATAATTCCTATCAATCATCAAATCTTAACCTTTAATCACTGGTATAGTGTGTGTGCGCTAAACATCCATGCTAACCGATACAAACTCAAATTTAATACATAACAAGTCTCTTAGAAGGCATCATATAGTGTAAACTCAAGACTTTCAAAAACAGACGAGATCCAACTAAAATCAAACAATTAACAATATTAAGGGTCCAAATAGGGTACTTATGCATTAGTTTTTATTTGCGGGGGCTTTTTGCTATTATTTCCCGTTTTATTCATATATTTTTTTATACACATGGTTATGCAATGTCTTATTCCCTTAAGCTTTTCAATGCTACCTTAACAAGCTTTCGACCAACGACTCCCAGACCATTAAGACCTTAGGGCGCTAGGTGTAAAGACAATCCCCTCGGGCTTACTTACTCAAGTAACAAAGGCCACAAAACTAGACAAGCATACCACGGTGTTTATTCATTTTTTATAGATAAAAGCTTATATACCCCACTTTTTCCCCCAAACTTAGGTTCTTGCCTAATTTTTTGCCTTCATTGCCTATCCTTGTCATTCTTTCATTTAACTAGCATTATCCTTTAGAGGTCCTTTATGTATCAATTTGAACTAAATCAATCCACATAGGTGTTATTATTGTGCTAACCTTATTAGACCAGTTTCAAACAGGTAAAGATCCAATTCATAACAGAAAATCACGTCAAAGTTATAATAATTGGTATTGTACTTGTCTACTCAATCCCAATCTCATCATTGGCCCAAAATAAACTGAACTATATCAAACCGCTGGACTGATGCAAGATAACATAATATTTAACTAATTTATTTTTTGTATATATGGAATAAACAAAACATAATTAAGAATTACTAAAAACTATTTACAAACCTATACTACTATGCAACTATTACACTATATGCATGCGAACATATAATGAAGCTAAACTAACATGAAACTAATATATGAAAATCTAACTAATAAAATTAAACATGCAAACATAAACATAAAAATTAAACTAAATCCCCCAAACTAAAAAATTACAATGTCCTCATTGTAAAGATAAAGCAATAAGTATAAGAGACGTCCCTATAATCGTTTAAACTGGAGGAGGTGGTGGTGGTTGTTGCTCTTCATTGTCGGAATCGGACGGTGGGAACCTTGGCATTGGGGCTGGCTATTGGTATAAAAATGGTGCAGTGGAATTTAAACTTTGGAGAGTCGCTAATAAGTGGATTTTATATACACTTATCTAGTATCTTTTACTTGAATTAGTTGCTTGTATTTATGTGTCTTAGTTACTTTTCATGCATTTTGTGTTCATTTTGTAGATTATACATTTGGGAGCGGTGTGAGCGACTATTGGTAAGGAAAAGCAAGGGAAATGCAAAGAAAAGCAATCCGGATATCATTTGGGCTATCGTGTTCATTTCATGTTCTTGGCTTGACACTTGGACTATGTTGTAGAGCTTCTTCTAAGCTTTCCGGAATATCTTGAATCATTCCAGTCGGAGTTCGGATGCAAGAGTCATGATCTTTGTATCAACTGACGTCGAACTTCGCTATTTTGGTTAGCTAGTTTCATAGCAGTCATTTCCAGACAACTTTCAGCCTTCATCCGTCCAGAATTTCTGAATCATCAAAGAATGAAAGTTGTAGAACTCGTCGATAGCTTCGATTTGATAGGTGGCAGGCCCCGTAAATCTTCTCGGATGAAACGTTATGGTACATTTACCAGAGCACACTGCAGTAGAAAATCAACCTCGTGGGCGCTCAATTTCCTGCGCGGTCGCGCGAATTACAGTAGGAAAAAGACATGATTTAACACTTGCGCGCAGCCACGCCCAACTTTAGGCCAATTCTTCTTGGCCATGACGACTCAAAAGTGTTGACTAAAGTGACTTTTGATTAAATAAAGGCAATCAAGCGTAACGGAGAGGGGGATTCAATTAGGGCTTATATATTAGACGTATTTTCATTATGTAAGAGACATTCAACCCCTTGGGGGATGAAGCTATCATTATTTCTTTTCTTCTCTTTAGATTAGATTAGAACCCTAGATTAGATTAGAGTTGAATATTGAAGCAATTGGAGAGCATAGGAAATTCAGAATTGGAATAAGAGCGATCAGATTTGCATTCCTAATTCTCTAACTTCTCTTTACTTCTATCTTTATTTCTCAATGTGTAATCTATTGTGGATGATGGATTTTGATTCTATGATGAGCTAACTCTATTTTGAGATTACTATGGATTCTATTGCTTATTTTAATCTGATATACTTCATTGTTAACCTTATTGATTGCTATGGGATTATCTATTAAGATTAATGCTTATTTGCTTAGTTGATTGGCCATCAATTACTGTGATAACTCATATAAACTTGAAAGATGAAGTATGGGTTTGGATCTGATCTTAATAGCTTATTGTATATTCTACATTGTGTTGGGATGTATGATTTGTGCTTCGGATATACATATACCGAAGCACCATTCGTAGTCAATTGAGAATTTGGGATTAAACCTTAATTATTTGTAAATCACATAGACATATAGTGGTTTAGGTAATGTGGGTGTTCACGTGTATTCTATCAATTGTGGATTATATATGATATGGGTATGGTATATTGAGAGATGGCTATATTTTACTTTCGTGTTCTCGACTAACAATCTGGTATAATTAGTTTGGCCTAACATGAAGTGTGTGGATTTGAATGAGTCAATAGATGAAATTGTAATCTCTAGTCTTCATTATCTAGTCTCACTCTAGGAATGGTTAGGTTTATTTAATTTAATAGTTTACTTATAAAATATAATATCATTCGTTTAAATAAGACTGAAATGGTTATGGGCTAGTGCTTGGTGAATTTTATTAGTTAATTCTCCGTGGGAACGATACTTTCCTTACTCTTTATTAATTTTTGACCACGTATACTTGCGTGTTGTGTGTAACTAGAATTTACCCAACAAGTTTTTGGCGTCGTTGCCGGGAAATTAGCTTAATAAATTTTTGCCAACATTAATTTCAATCAAATTAGTCTTAATTTAAACATTTTTTTTGTTGTTGTTTTAATTATCTTCTTATATTTCTCTCTTTTCAGGTACCATGGGTGACTTTGCTTATCAATGGCCTTATGCAAATATGATTCAACCAAGGGACACGAGCACTGAGGGACTCAATGTATTTTCTACATTGTCAGCACAAATTACAACACTTTTGGAGAGGTTGGATATTCTTATAGCCCAACGCACTCGAGAGATAGTAGTTACATGTGAATACTATGCTGTCGAGCATGCGAGTTATCAGTGCAAATTCAAGGTTGGACAAGTGCAGTTTGGGGGTTATTACTTCAACAACGATGTTTATCTTGATTATCAACAAGGTTGGGGGTATCACCCAGATTATGAATGGAATTATAACTATCCCAACCAATACTGCATCCCAAGTCCAATATTGCATCCCAAGTCCAACACATCCATCAGATTTCTCATATCCACCTTCAACGCAACAAGAGGAAAATTCAAGGTTGAAGGAATTCATGTCAAAAAGCATAGCAGACCATGACGAGATGATGATGAGTCAGGAGTTATCAAGCCAAAATCTTAACAAACAGACAGAACAACTCATTAACTCCTCAATGAATGGTCCTCAATACATGGATTTGAAACTGAACAAGATAATTCAAGAGTGGAGGATTTGTGGTTCAAGTTTGTAGCATCAACTGAGGAGAAGATGATTGAGCAAGGGAGGTCAATTCAGAATCTGCATAATCAAATGGATCAAATACTCGAAGCCTTGAATAATCGCCCTCAAAACAATTGGTGTTATGACATGGACGATGAAACTGATGGAGAGCCAGAGGTGTTCATGCCACTAAATGAACTGAAAGGAGTGGACATTGAGGAGAAAACTGGGGGTATGGAAAATGAAGATCATGAGCTAACTTGTATAATACCCCAAGTGCCTTCTCAGATAGAGTTGAAAAATTCAGTGAAATTTGCACACCCATGTCCCCTTGGTAGTCACATCCAAAGCAAAAATTTCTGCGATTATGAGGCCTCTTTCAAACCATGGTGGGCTGAGGAAAAGATAATAGAAGAAGAGAATCATGTTGTATCTGTCATGCCTCAATGCAAAAATCTATTCACAGACACAACGGAAGGAGCACCTGGCTATGTAATAGAACTGGGGGCATCATGTACAGGAAATATGGCAGGTTGTTTCAATTCACAGACATATAAGATGGGGAACCTACCTACGCACATTGCAGTTCTAGTGGATGGAGGGTTCCTAGCTTATCGTAGAGGAATTGGATAGCGGTGTCAAGAAAAGAGTCCAGCCAACAGACTATAAACCGAGCGCTGAATGGGAGGCACCCCATCCAATCTTTCTCCTTCCTTATTTAATTCTTATTTACATTTCATTATTTAGTAGATGTTAGATAGTGGTAAGTCTTAATAATAGTTTTATTGTTTCTCTTCTTAGGTTCAATCCAATTGCTATAAGCATTCAGGATCAAACGAAAGTCAAACAAAAAACGAAAGTCGCCAGAGAATGTGGTGCATGCAGCGCTACTTCTAAGCTAAACACACATGGCCACAATAATAGCTCGATTCATGAAAAAAATTGCTAATTTATTTTGAATTTCTGACTCAAGCATTCAGACAGTTAGAAGCCCACACTCAGTCTCCAACTATAAAATATCTCAAACTTAGCCATCGCCTGTGTAGAGACTCAAAATTTTGCTCTCCTGTTACTAACTATGCAGGAGGATAAAAATGACTTCTTCACACTCCAAAGATAACCCTGGAGGACCACAACATCAATTCCAACCCCTATGATAGCCACAAGAGATCCAGATCTCAACCCCGAAGATAACCCCGGGAAATCAGGTTCCAAACCTCAGAGATAAACCGGGGAAAGTCAGTTTTAACCCCGAATATAGCCCCGAGGGATCAAGATCAAAGCCTAGAGATAGCCCCAGGAGGTCAAGCCAACCTCAGAGATGACCCTGAGGATAGTTAAAGTCAACAGCAAGTCAACCTCAAAGATAACCCTGAGATAAGACTGCTACAACTATGCGAAAACCGGAGATAACCCCAGGAGGGGCAAAATAGTCATTTTTCCAACTTAACTTCACTTCAAATCAAATACACTCATGTCAACTCAAAATGCTTCAATATAAGTCCCACAAGAACCATATCTTAACTTTCGAGCGCAAACTACGCAAAACGGCTCAACGGACTGCCTGACAGAAACCCGGGAATGCCATTTCGGTCATGGACCCATCTTCTTGGAATAAAAAAAGGTCAAATCATATATCATTGTGTAGCTCTCGGAAAGAGCTTTTCGGAATGGTATGGCACGCTTCCATCGGACTCCCGGATTGAAAGTTATGAGCGGCGAAAGCGAACATCAGCGACATCTTGACACGGTGGGACCCACACGCCGGGGCACCGGCGTGCACAAGCAGTACACTGCACATTAGGTGCCGCAGTATACTGCATGCTCCTCCTCTATAAATAGAGGGCTTGGGGTGCCCATTTTGCAAGAAAAAAACGGCGAGGAAGCCCTGCCCAATTTGCTCTGCACTCACCCTATGCAATGTACTTTCTCATTTTAAACACCTGTGAGCTCATATATAGCCCTTTTGTACCTACCAAAGCCAGTGTTTACCCACTCTAAAGATATAGAAGTCTTTTTTGGCAGTCAGATATAAGCCTTCTCACACACTTTAGAGTCTTTCTCTTCATCTCTGCACACACCCTTCTACACGTTGAGAGTCGTGTTGCTTGCTTTTGCCTGCATTTTGATCCGTGGTTTCATTTCAGATCATATATATATATATATATATATATATATATATATATATATATATATATATATATATATATATATTGACTAACATTATCGAGTTATGCCTCGATTAGGCCTGAACTTGATGCTCGAGCGTTTATTTGCTTTAATATATATATATATATATATTAATCGTGTGTCGAACTTTGTTCGATGAGCCTAGACTTCGGTCTGGTGCGTTTACTCGCTTTTATATATATATATACTTATATATATGAACTGTGGTCGGACTCTCTTCGATGAGCCTGGATTTTATATCCGGTGCGTTTATTTGCTTATATATATATACTTATATATATGAACTGTGGTCGAACTTTGTTCGATGAGCCTGGATTTTACAACCGGTGCATTTATTGCTTTTATATATATACATATATATATTTCGTCCCACCTAGAGTTTACTTCATGGTGGTTGATCACTTTTACAACTTTCTTTACGTTTCGTCCTTCCTGGAGTTTACTTCGTGGCAGTTGATCGCTTTGTACAGCTTTATTTACATTTTATCTCGCCTGGAGTTTCCTTCATGGTAGTTCAAAGTATTCTGACTTTATTTATGTTTTTCCACTTTGGAGTTTCTCTCGTGGCGGTTGATAACTTTTACTGACTTTATTTACATTTCGATCCCCATGGAGGTTCTTCGTGGTTGGTGATCATATACGTATATATATATTTACAGCTTTTATATATATATTTGCTTACTGCTTTCATATAAATTGCAGTATTCTGTGCGCCTAGGAATCATGTGATCACAGATTGATCCCATTGAATCTAGATTCGGTTCCCGTGATGGACATTTTCAGCTGTAAGCAGCTTGTAAATTATTCTGCGGTGTATGAATTTCCTCAGATGGTTTCCATACCCACGAGGAAGTCGGCATTATTTTGAACATTATTTTCGTACGGATGCCTCGCATCTGTCAAATAAAATCAATCAAGCCTGTAACGCCCGAGAAAATCGGATTTTTGAGAATTAAATTTTTATTTTTATTTTTATTAAATGAATTTAATTGATTATTTATGGAGCAAGCTAATCGAACGTCGTTCTCTGACCTCGAAATGTCAGAACATCGTAGGATTTTGGCTACGTGGTAGAATTAAACTGTTTGAATTTCCAAGACGAAAATAAAAGCTTTCCGAGAAATTTTTCGAAAAATACTATTCACGCATTTCTGCTCGGGAATTATTTTTGAACTTCCGAGAAATACGTAACGATATAATATTGATGTGAGATGGAATATCCAATAATATTTCAGTTATGGAAAATGTAATATTTCGCCTATGGACTTAAAACCTAACGTTTAAGGAAAATGATTTACGGGAATGACATTTAATGCGATTAATGAATTAAACAATAATTGTATAATACGTAGGTATTATACGAAGTAATGAATACGAGTATGAGATGAGGTATTATACGAGTACGTATGAATGATGGTATGTTGTATGTATTGAAGAAGTATACGAGTTAGAATACGAGAATTGTACGTAAATTAAACGTTAAAAATGCTTTAAGCCTAATGTAATGAAGTTGTAGGATTGTGTAGGAAATATTAAAGTCCAATGTGAATTGACAAAGCCCAAATGTAAGAATGGTTAAGTCCAATAGAATTAATGCAAGCCCAATGTTTGTTTAATTACAAGCCCAAAGTAAATTAATGAAAACCTAAATAATTAAGCTAAGTGAATTTAGCTAAAAGCCCAAGCTAAGGTCCAATGGATTAGGAGGATCCATGGAGCAACCCATTATCACATGGGTGATCTTGGAGACCAAGAAATAAGAGTGGTGAGCAAGTGTTGTGGTGGGAAAGCAAAGGATAGAAGTTGTGGGGAGCAAGCAAACTTAATGGCTAAGCAATTATTGTGATGGTCAAGTAATAAAAGTGGAGAGAAAGTTAACTTAATCACAAAGTAATGAATAGTAAGGAGGTGGAGGTGGCTTAATGACCATTATACCCTAATCTAGGATTTCCTATAAATAGCAAGCTTGCCTTTCATTTTGTTGGTTGTTTGTTTTTTATCCAACTTAAGTTGAGAGCTTATTTGGTAGAGAGAATAAGCACATATAAGTTATACTTCCTTTGTTAGATTTTCAAGAGGCAAGAAGAAGATTAAGACTTAGCAAGAGATCATCAAAGAGTAAGTGTTCTTAAACCATGTTTTTCGTTCTCTTCTATTGTTAGAGAAGGGGGTATTGGTAGAACAAGCATGCTTAGAAGAGGTTGGAATAATGAATCAAAGGGCTTAAGTCTTAATAAGCCGGATAATTCATGAATAAGAAATTCATTCGTAATTAAGTTATGAACTTATAATGAAAGTATAAGAACTTGTTAGAATTTGTAACATGTTTACATTAATAAAATTAGTATGATTAATATGATGTAAGAATAATGATTAAATGACTTAACTCATTAATAAGTCATATGAAAATAAGACATAAGTCATAAAATGGAAATATAAGTATTTTATACTTTAATAAGTTGCAAAAATCATCAAGAATAGGTAATAACTTATCATGAATAGAAGTTAATGAAGTATGGGTGTTAAGATGTTAGTATAATGGATTGAATCCAATTGAAACGGTTTAAAAATCTCAAGTAACGAAGTTTCTTTTAATTCACACGATTAGACGACAATCGTCGAATTCGTGAAATTCTCGGAATGGAAGTCGAATTTTGATATTGAGCTTGGAAACGTTGGTTTTCATTTGAGACAAGTCTTATTTGGCATTATAGAGTCGCGGACTCGAAAATGGCCGAATTCTGACTTAGAACAAAGAAATGAGCATTGAACGTTCACGAACGTTTATCCTTTTCGTTAAAAATGGACTAATAGGTGAATTTTTAGCAAACGAAGTCAAATAGATAAAATTCTTACATGAACGCATAGAGTACGTAATTTGTGAACCGTAGGGTCTTGAACGGGCCAATTCGGACTTATAACAAAGAAGTTATAAGGCCGGGAATCTCACATAAAAAGTTAAATCAAAAAATTTTCGGTCTCTGTAATCTTTGGCGCGCGACGCTACCTTGATCAAAAAAGTAGTCCTGCAATGAGCCAAAGTGACCATCAGCCCCTGGAGAGTCACGCTGAAGCGCGATATATAACACAGAGACTCGCGCCACGGCGCCGAGTCCGTGTTTGTGAACAATAAGTGGTGACGTCGCAAGTACGCAAGCATTCTAGTGTAATATAGCCAATACATAACGCCAAAATTTTAAAACATAGGATGACAAGAATGGTTACAAATAGAGTATGAAGAGAAATTGTTTAGCAATGAACTAAGGGACTTAATAAAATATTGTTAAGTCATAACTAAACCTCAAGTGTGATCACTTAGAGTTAAAGTAAGTCAATTGAAGATGAATGCAAACGGTATGCAATAAGCGTACTTAATCAATGACGATCGAGTTTTGATTAAATAACGTAAGGACGTTAGTAAGCCGTAAGGAAGGATAATTAACTTGAACCGAGTTGTATTAATGAAATAATTTGATTAATGTAACGAAGTTGGTAAGAATGATGTCTGAGAATGACTAAAAAGCCGGAACCAATAAATAACAAATCTAATACGGGATTAGATTGAGAAGTAAGGTAAGATTCTTTAGGAGCTATGCATGTTCATTCATGACCTAATGTGGTATGTTATGTGATTATGTGTTGTAGAGACTGTAAAGACTCGAAGGAAACGAAATTATCTTGTAGAAAATATTTGAAGGCAAGTTTTTATTAAACGCTTGTCTAACCTTCGTGTTAGCCAGGTTTTCAAATGATTCACATTATGAGATGCATGTATGATTTTAAGGAAAGGGTCGAAGCCAGTTTTAACTCGGCTAGACTAATCTTGATAGATTGATTGAACTGTTTACAAGTCTTTCAATATAGAATTGCTACTTATTTATCCCACGCCAACTATTTGGTGCGGATTCAAGGTAAGCTTTGAATATGAATAAACAAATGTATTTTCATCGAGTATTCGATGGGCACGTGAGGTTACCACAACTTAAACGTACACACGTTTAATGGATGTAGTGTTGATCAACATAGAGTACTATAGGCTGATCACCTAGAAGTGATCGTAAGATGTGTCGGACTTACGGACTTCGTTTCGGGTTGTCCTTTTTAAAGAAACTATAAGACGTTCACGTCTTGAACCAGAATTGTTGAATATTGTTATTGTAAAATGTTTTGAAGGAAAAGGAAAGCTATTTTGAATTATTGATAGTACTTCGTAACTATCATCCAGTTATTGATGATATACAATTCCTATGTTTCAAGCATGCTTTTAAAAATGAAATTGTTGTACTTGCTGAGCTTGTTATGCTCACACTTGCTTGAACTATATGATTGCAGCTTAGACGATATGACCAAAGGATTTGACAAGGATAAAGTGAAGGCTAAAGTGAACTGGTAGCGTACCTATGAAATAGTATAGGTTAGAAATGATAATATTTGATATTATGACAAGAACAAATGTAATGGTTATAAAGAACCTGGGGAATGGTAGTATTGTTATGGAATATATATATAAGACAGATTCGTTCTTTTGAAGCTTTTTCAATTGAATGTTTATGTGAACTGGAGCACCGTGGAGCACCATCTGTCGTGTTGAAAGAGACCCGGATTTGGGGGCGTCACAGGTTGGTATCAGAGCATTAGGTTATAAAACTTAAAGGGGGAAGAACCTTAGGCTAATAACCTTGTTAAGGAAGAGAAGTCTGAAGAAAGTAAACTCGAGCTTTACTTAAGTTGAATGAGTCAATAAGGTATTGAGGAAACTCAGTACCGAAAGATTTAAAAGATGGAAAGTAACCCTAAATAAATTAAATGTGATTTGTGCTTATACTATTGTGTGTTATGTACTAATCAACATATGTGTTATTGTAGGATGTCGATCGATATCTTGATGTATAGAGATATACACGCGGTGAGCGAAGAGCTTGTGAACCGAGTAGAGCCTGTACCTATGCCGGTGGCGGAAGTACCATTAGTGATTCTAGAGGAGTCGGAGGCAGAGGAGTACTTTTCCGAGGAAGACTACTCCGAGGGAGAGATGGATAATCGTCATACCTTAGTATGATGAATGATATGGAGGAAGAAAGAGAGGTAACATTGGTTACTATGGTGGTACCTACATTGGAGACATCACCTGCAGATGCAATGGAAGCATTGTATCTGGCAGCGCTTGACAAGAACGTGCAATTGAGTGCAGTTGTGCAGAATTAGAATGAAGAGATTAGTGCTCTTTATATAGCGAAGGAGTCTGCAGAAGCAGATTTTGAGTCAGAGCATGAGAAGAAGGTGCTCATGATAAATAAGGCTAGGGATTTTAAGAAGGAGGTCGATGATCTTCATAAAGAACTGGGGGAGAAGGACCGGAAGATAGCACGGATGTCTGACATCCATGAGAGTACTCATAAGGATTTCAAGCTTAAAGTTGCTTGTTATTCCAATGAGTCAGGACAAACCCGTCATACTATTAGTCGGGATACTGTAATGGCGATTGCGAATGAGAAACACGAGGATGCTGTTATGCATTATTAGAACGTTAGAGTTATAAATATGTGTGTAGTGACGTAAAGCCCTCTTTTGTATACCAAGGTAGTCTTTTGTAAATCTCAACTTTTGTGAGGTACTATTTTGGGATAAAAATGTAATAGCTTTTGTTTATGAAAACAAATTGTAAATAGTTTCAAACTATGAAGAAGCATATGAATATAATGAAGTTTTCATGGAAATGATTTGTTATGATGCGATTTAGTATGTGGTGATTAATAACGAAGTAAGTAAATAGATAATAATGAAATTTTATTTAATCTAAAAATGTCGCCGGGGAGAAGATAACGTAATAAGGAAGCGGAATTACATAATGATAATTAATGGGGTCAAAACAACCCTATACAAGAGTTCGTTAAGTTATTAACGACTGCATTTACCCAAATCGGGGGTAGAGTACCCGCGAAACCTAAGGTAGCTAGAACGATTACCTTTAAAGAGTTTAAAAGCATAGGTCCGCCGGAGTTCAAAGGAACTACGGACCCAATCGAGGCCCATACCGGGGTAAAAGAAATAGAGAAGGCGTTTGTTATTACAAGCGTAGGTGAGATGCATAAGTTTTATTTTGTGACTTACACGAGGAAGAGTGAAGCCAACTTTTGGTAGAAGGCTCACCAGGGTGGGGTTAGAACAGATGCGGTAACGTGGAAACAATTCAAGAAGATTTTCTTTGAGAATTATTTCCCTACAAATATGTAAAGGAGGATAGAGATTGAATTCTTAGAACTTAAGCACGGGGATATGATATTTCCCCAGTACGCGATCAAATTCAAATGAATTGGCAAGGTTTGTTTCACATCAAGTGGACACGGAGGAGGTGAAGGCTCATAGGTTGGAGCAGGGCCCAAACCCTAGCTCTATAGTGGGATTTTGGTGATCTCAGAGTGTTTCTATGGGATCATTTCGGAGAAGGTGATTATAGCATAAGGTGATAGTGAGTTGTAGACTCAATACCACAAAGAGGGAAAAGATGAGAGCAAGAGAGAGGTAGGAACCAAGGTAGAGAATGGTAGTGGCAGTATGCTAAAGAGATGTAAATTTTTAACTCAAAGGAATCTTTGAAGTGGGACAAGGGGATCCTAAGTGAAGGATCGAGGTGTGTAATACATGTGGAAAGACTTATCTAGTAGTCTGTCTAGTAGGGATTATAAATACCTTTAAAACATTAAGATAGAGGAGGATGGATTAATTTTCGTTAATTATATTCGTGGAAATGGTTTCATGAATAATAGAAGTAAGCAAGTATCGGTAGATAAGTTTCGATTAATGTCGAGAGGATTTGAGGAAATTCTCGGTATGAATGGGTTGATTAACCATAGAACTATAATAAATTGTTATAAGAAAAGTGTGAACCTTTAGTTTTCTCAGAAAATCTAAGGTAGTAAATTACGGTAATAAAATACCTCGACCTTATTATTGTCAAATCATTACACAAGCTAGGTTGGTGTTAAGGAAGAGGAGGATTTGTTACGGTTGCATATCGACTATCGTAGGAGGAATAAGTTAGCAGTTAATAATAAATACCCATGGCCCAGGATCGATGATCTATTTGGTCAGTTGAGAGGGGGCAAAGAATTTTTCCAAAGATAGATTTCTGTACGGGGTATAGTCGGTTGGAAGTAAGAAAGAAAGAGGAGGTACCATTAACGTCACAAGATTTAAGAGAAAGGTTAATTGCGGCACCTGTATTGTCTTTATCAGATGATATGGGGAATTTTATAGTGTATCTCGATGTTCGCATAGATGACATGATTACGTGCTCTTATAGCATGGCAATGTCATTGTGTATGCATCACGCCAGTTAGAGGATTATGAGGAGGTCTATCCTACTTAGGATCTAGAATTGGCAGTTGTAGTTTTTGAATTAAAAATCTAAAGATAGTAATTATACGGGGAGAAAAGTGAGATATACAAGGACTCTAAGAGTCTGAGATATATCTCCACACAGAAGGAGTTGAATATGCAGTAAAGAGAGGACTGGGATATCTTATATCATTAAAGGAAGGTAAACGTAGAAGCCGACACGTTAAGTAGGAAGGGTAAGGAAAACAATCGATGTTAACGACTCAGAATGAGTTAATAACGGAGATAGCGGGAGTGGAGTTGGAATTTAAATTATAGAATGAAATGATAGAAATGTTATTCAAAACATAGACTCAATCCACAATAATGGATCGACTCAATTAAGTACAATTAGGTAACGAGGAGTACAAGTGAATGAAGAAGATGATGCAGGATAAGTAGAAGACTAAGTATAGTCTTATTTTGAGGGAGGAATTTGAGTTCTAGATAAGTCCAAGTTAAAAGGATAACTAAGATGATATAAAGATAGCGAAATGTGTTAGTAAGTGTTTAACTTCCAACTCAAATTGTTAACAGGAAGTGATAAGTCATGTGTAAAAAGATAATACCTTCGATGAAGTTGAAATGGAAGAACCCCAATGTCGAAGAAACATTGTGGGAACTCGAGATTAAAATAAAGGAAAAATTATCCTCTGTGGTGTAGGTATTATTAGCGAGATTCTGGGGACAGAATCCTTATAAGGAGGGAAGAATGTAACGCCCGAGAAAATTGGATTTTTGAGAATTAAATTTTTATTTTTATTAAATGAATTTAATTGATTATTTATGGAGCAAGCTAATCGAACGTCGTTCTCTGACCTAGAAATTTCAGAACATCGTAGGATTTTGGCTATGTGGTAGAATTAAACTGTTTGAATTTCCAAGACGAAAATAAAAGCTTTCCGAGAAATTTTTCGAAAAACACTATTCACGCATTTTACGCCAGAATTATTTTTGAACTTCCGAGAAATACGTAACGATATAATATTGATGTGAGATGGAATATCCAATAATATTTTAGTTATGGAAAATGTAATATTTCGCCTATGGACTTAAAACCTAACGTTTAAGGAAAATGATTTACGAGAAGGACATGTAATGCGATTAATGAATTAAACAATAATTGTATAATACGTAGGTATTATACGAAGTAATGAATACGAGTATGATACGAGGTATTATACGAGTACGTATGAATGATGGTATGTTGTATGTATTGAAGAAGTATACGAGTTAGAATACGAGAATTGTACGTAAATTAAACGTTAAAAATGCTTTAAGCCTAATGTAATGAAGTTGTAGGATTGTGTAGGAAATATTAAAGTCCAATGTGAATTGACAAAGCCCAAATGTAAGAATGGTTAAGTCCAATAGAATTAATGCAAGCCCAATGTTTGTTTAATTACAAGCCCAAAGTAAATTAATGAAAACCTAAATAATTAAGCTAAGTGAATTTAGCTAAAAGCCCAAGCTAAGGTCCAATGGATTAGGAGGATCCATGGAGCAACCCATTATCACATGGGTGATCTTGGTGACCAAGAAATAAGAGTTGTGAGCAAGTGTTGTGGTGGGAAAGCAAAGGATAGAAGTTGTGGGGAGCAAGCAAACTTAATGGCTAAGCAATTGTTGTGATGGCCAAGTAATAAAAGTGGAGAGAAAGTTAACTTAATCACAAAGTAATGAATAGTAAGGAGGTGGAGGTGGCTTAATGACCATTATACCCTAATCTAGGATTTCCTATAAATAGCAAGCTTGCCTTTCATTTTGTTGGTTGTTTGTTTTTTATCCAACTTAAGTTGAGAGCTTATTTGGTAGAGAGAATAAGCACATATAAGTTATACTTCCTTTGTTAGATTTTCAAGAGGCAAGAAGAAGATTAAGACTTAGCAAGAGATCATCAAAGAGTAAGTGTTCTTAAACCATGTTTTTCTTTCTCTTCGATTGTTAGAGAAGGGGGTATTGGTAGAACAAGCATGCTTAGAAGAGGTTGGAATAATGAATCAAAGGGCTTAAGTCTTAATAAAATAGGATAATTCATGAATAAGAAATTCATTCGTAATTAAGTTATGAACTTATAATGAAAGTATAAGAACTTGTTAGAATTTGTAACATGTTTACATTAATAAAATTAGTATGATTAATATGATGTAAGAATAATGATTAAATGACTTAACTCATTAATAAGTCATATGAAAATAAGACATAAGTCATAAAATGGAAATATAAGTATTTTATACTTTAATAAGTTGCAAAAATCATCAAGAATAGGTAATAACTTATCATGAATAGAAGTTAATGAAGTATGGGTGTCAAGATGTTAGTATAATGGATTGAATCCAATTGAAACGGTTTAAAAATCTCAAGTAACGAAGTTTCGCCAAAATTCACACGATTAGACGACAATCGTCGAATTCGTGAAATTCTCGGAATGGAAGTCGAATTTTGGTATTGAGCTTGGAAATGTTGGTTTTCATTAGAGACAAGTCTTATTTGGCATTATAGAGTCGCTGACTCAAAAATGGCCGGATTCCGACTTAGAACAAAGAAACGAGCATTGAACGTTCACGAACGTTTATCGTTTTCCTTAAAAATGGACTAATAGGTGAATTTTTAGCTAACGAAGTCAAATAGATAAAATCCTTGCATGAACGCATAGAGTATGTAATTTGTGAACTGTAGGCTCTTGAACGGGCCAATTCGAACTTATAACTAAGAAGTTATATGGCCGGGAATCTCACATAAAAAGTTAACTGTAAAAAATTTACAGTGTCGAAAGTAATTGGCCATGACGCCTTGATCAAGGCAAAAGTAAGTCATCTTAGCAGATGCCAAAGTGACCATCACCCTACAGAGTCAATGCAAAGCGCGATATATAACACAGAGACTCGCGCCACGGCGCCGAGTCTGAGTTTGTGAACAATAAGTGGTGACGTCGCAACGTGGCACCCAGTGCAATAGCCGGCGCTGCAGTGCCAGCCTTAAAACATAGGCAGACAAGAATGGTTACAAATACAGTATGAAGAGAAATTGTTTAGCAATGAACTAAGGGACTTAATAAAATATTTTTAAGTCATAACTAAACCTCAAATGTGATCACTTAGAGGTAAAGTAAGTCAATTGAAGATGAACGCAAATGGTATGCAATAAGCGTACTTAATCAATGACGATCGAGTTTCGATTAAATAATGTAAGGACGTTAGTAAGCCGTAAGGAAGGATAATTAACTTGAACCGAGTTATATTAATGAAATAATTTCAGTTAAGAGAACGAAGTTGGTAAGAATGATGTACAGAATGACGGAAAGCCGGAACCAATAAATAACAAATCTAATACGGGATTAGATTGAGAAGTAGGGTAAGATTCTTTAGGAGCTATGTATGTTCATTCATGACCTAATGTGGTATGTTATGTGATTATGAGTTGTAGAGACTGTAAAGACTCGAAGGAAACGAAATTATACTCTAGCAGACGCTGAAGGCAAGTTTTTCTTAAACGCTTGTCTAACCTTCGTGTTAGCCAGGTTTTCAAATGATTTACATTATGAGATGCATGTATGATTTTAAGGAAAGGATCGAAGCAAGTTTTAACTCGGCTAGACTAATCTTGATAGATTGATTGAACTGTTTACAAGTCTTTCAATATAGAATTGCTAATGCTATCCTACACCAACTATTTGATACAGATTCAAGGTAAGCATGAATATGAATAAACAAATGTATTTTCATCGAGTATTCGATGGGCACGTGAGGTTGCCACAACTTAAACGTACACACGTTTAATGGATGTAGTGTTGATCAACATAGAGTACTATAGGCTGATCACCTAGAAGTGCTCGTAAGATATGCCGGACTTACGGACTTCGTGTCGGGTTGTCCTTTTTAAAGAAACTATAAGACGTTCACATCTTGAACCAGAATTGATGAATATTGTTATTGTAAAATATTTTGAAGGAAAAGGAAAGCTATTTTGAATTATTGATAGTACTTCGTAACTATCATCCAGTTATTGAAGTTATACAATTCCTATGTTTCAAGCATGCTTTTAAAAATGAAATTATTGTACTTGCTGAGCTTGTTATGCTCACACTTGCTTGAACTATATGATTGCAGCTTAGACGATATGACCAAAGGATTTGACAAGGATAAAGTGAAGGCTAAAACGAACTTGTAGAGTACCTATGTAATAGTATAGGTTAGAAATGATAATATTTGATATTATGACAAGAACACATGTAATGGTTATAAAGAACCTGGGGAATGGTAGTATTGTTTTGGAATATATATAAGACAGATTCGTTCTTTTGAAACTTTTTCAATTGAATGTTTGTGTGAACTGTAGCACCGTGGAGCACCATCTGTCGGGTTGAAAAAGACCAGGATTTGCGGGCGTCACAAAGCCGATCACTTAATAAAATGGGAGTGTCGCAATTACTATTGAGCATCAGGGTTTGAAAAACCTCTTTTATAAAACATCACGCCATATCTTGCGTAAAATTGAATTTTTACATAAATTCAAACCATGTGTATATAGGTGCGAACGAGGCCTCGCACTACTTCCAAATAAACAGCACATTGACCCACATACACACACATTCAGATAATAGTTTCTTGAAAAGAGGCGGTCACCGTGGTAACACGGATGTCGGGGGGTGCCTAACACCTTCCCCCCGCATAACCAAGTCCCCGGACCCTAATGAATCTCGGTTTCACCGACCCATTTAGCAGTGTCACATCACTGGGTCAATGTGCAAACCTTTTCTCGATTGTGTTGGTACAACCATTTAAAAAACCAACTGGCGACTCTTAATAGTCCATCGTTGACATTATACATGTCATACCTTTTTCACTTATTTTTTCAAACAAATCTCACCTAAAATGAGAACACCAAAGAACAAGTAACGGAAAGAGACATCTAAAAATCCCGACGTCGACAGGTGGCGACTCTACTGGGGACTCCAGTAAGAGGACTTAAGCCGCTATTACAATCTTTTCAAAACTGCTATCTGCTTGTGTGTGGATGTTGCATTTACATTTGATGAATGTTTAAAAATACATTTCCTTATTGCACTTAGTGCTTCGCACCATAACTGCTTGGGATATTAATTTTTGCACCATAACTGCTTGTGATATTAGTGCTTCGTACCATATCTGCTTGTGATATTAGTGTTTCGCACATGTCATCATTTTCTTACGGTGAGACGCGATGTATGTGAATGTATGTTGTGTGGTCCCTCCACCAGGAGGCTATCCCGTCGGTGTTTGATTACTGGACTTGTGAGAAAACTAATTCTCCGAGGCTCAGGAAAGGCACCACCCAAATTCGCTCCAGTTGAAAGACAGGATTAATTTCCCGTTGAGTAAATTGCGATGATTTGGGAACCTTCATGCCAAAAAGCCGCGAGAGTAACCTAAGATAGGTGTCAGCCTCTGATAAACCCAAAACGGAGGAAAGTCTCTTCATGCTCTCTCATTTCAAATTACTTGTAAACACAATTACTTATAATTTCATTCCATATCTATCTCCATGTAATGAGAAATATGAAGAAATGTGTACACATACATATTTTTAGTATGCTACAAACAGTTGACATCCGTTTTGCAGGATAAAAATCCTAAATTGGACACATCACATAGCATGTTATTATACACATTCCCTAAAGACTAAACTATGCAAGTCTTTCGTAGGGAAGCAATCGGTCTCGTTACCCGGTTAAAGTCTAAGAAGGCACTGAGCCCACCGTTAAACATGGCTACAAGTGCCCAGCCTGATCCTACTCCTGTTTCCCGAGAGGAGTTTGAAGGATTAAGGAATCGAGATAAAGCGAGAATTGGTTGTCTTTCTAAAAGAACAAAGTAAAATATCTGTGAGGATAGACAATGCCTACTCAACCGAGTCCTTCACACGAAGCGATCAGGCATTAGTAAAAAGATGGAAACCCAGATACCTAAACCTCATTCCAATAAAGAAATCACAAATCTCAAGGATAAACGAGAAACTGGGGATATAAGAAAGAAAGTCCAACAAATGGAGGATACCATCCGGTCAATTAAAGGGACTGGAAATTATGGGAGTGTCACCTATTTAGATCTCTGTATATTCCCAGGGGCTCAATATCCTACCAAATTCAAAGTCCTAGAGTTTGAAAAATACAATGGGGCAGGCGATCCCTATACGCACCTAAAAGTGTACATTGGCGAACTGGGGTCTTATGCTGAAAATGAAAGCCTAAGAATACAACTTTTTCAAAAGAGTCTCACTGGAGAAGTTAAAGCCTGGTATGCCCGACTTGACAATGCCAAAATCCACAACTAGGAAGAATTGGCCTACGCCTTTCTAAATCAGTACAGTTTTCAGTGACAAATGGCACCGGATTGATATCAAGTGACTAAAGTGAAAAAGTAAAGTAATGAATCTTTTCGAGAATATGCCCAAAGGTGGAGACATCTAGCAGCGCAAGTCATCCATCAATGACAGAAACTGAGATGGTAATGACATTTATTGATATCCAAGAGGCTCCTTACTATGAGAGGATCCTAGCAGGCATAGGAAAGCCATTTGCGGAAATGATCAAACACGGCGAAATGGCAGAGATGGGCCTGAAGGCAGGAAAGATTAAAGACTTCACTACCTTGGAAGCAGTCGCCAAACATATACAGACTGGCAAGTATGCTAGTGATCCCAAGGGGGTACCCGATAAAGGCAATAAAGATGTATCCCTTGTTGTACAGGGGCAAGCTAGGAGACCAAACTACAGTCCCCCTATTTGGAAAATGCAAGACAATCTACCATCTCAACAACAGGCCACATTCAACCAATACCAGGATAGAAAAAGAAAATTCGAAAGATCGGATAATCGGGTGTTCACTCCACTAGGCGATTCCCTTGAAAATGTATTGAAGATAATAATGGATCATAAGAAAATTACAGAACTAGCTCCACCTCTGGAACCAAGGAGCAAAAGATACAATCCAAGCCAGAGATGTGCTTACCACTCAGGGTCTCCATGACACGATACACAGGATTGTTGGTCCTTAAAATATAAGATTCAAAATCTGATCGTAAGTGGCAGTATTGTGGTCAAACAACCTGACCAACAAAATAGCAACACCAACCTTCTGTTGCGACATGATATGGAAGAAGTAAACATGATCGGGTCAGGAAGCGCTGAAATGTATCCAATTCGTAAGTACATACGAAGGATGGAGGAATACCCCCAAAAGCACATAACAAATGTCCTAGAGTGGGAAAACTCGGAGGAGGGTATGCCAGTAATACAAAAATTGGATGCGATCCATAATCAAGTAAACCTGCTGGCTAAGCTAATAGTGTGCCAACATCAGGAAACAAGGCAATTTTTCACTCAACTATCAGAAAGCCAAGAGAAAAAGGACTCCACGATGAGCCAGCTAAATGAAGAAGATCAAAGCAGGCTGAAAATACAAGAAAATGGGGATGATAAAATTGCTAGAAGATCTCGCCAGCGGAAGAATCGATCGAGGGAATGCGAATTCTCAAAGATGAAAGATCAAACAACCTCTACAAGAGTCCAAAAATTCACCCCTCTGAGCAAATGCAATGAAGAAATGCTACATTTTCTGATAAGCGAAGGAAGGATTACTAAGTTGCCGCCTCCTATAAATCCCAAGATAAAGAGTTATGATTCCACCAAGATATGTCTCTACCATTCTAACTCACTTGGACATACGACTGAAGAATGTTGGTCTTTGCGACATAAAATCCAGGATCTCATTAAAAATGGAGAGCTGGAGATAGAATTTCTCATGACCAAAAAAGGCGAAAAGGAAATAAAAAGCTTAAGATGTCCATTCGAGACAGACAGTTCAAATGAGGTTAAGGCTATGAGCGACAATTCTGCCAATGGACTGATCCTAATGCAAGAAATGACAGAGGAGACAAAGGCATCCCCAAAGGAGATTCCCCCGCCAACATCAAACGTCTTATGGTTCCAATATATCAACCACGTTCCTGATTTTATCACCTTGGATGATGCAGAGGAAATACTAATCCTTTCCAAGGAAGAAAAAACCAAAAAGGAAAGTTCTTTGCAAGAAATGCAACAACAGTTCGAGGGCGGTTCATGGTTGAATCCTTTGAAACCCATGAAGAAGGCGAATGAATAGATAAAGAAAAAGGTGGTGAGATTGTCAGGGAATCCAACCCATTAAAGAATCCAGAGTTTAACCCTTTTTGCAATGCATCCATTTCAAGCGTCCCTGAGGAATGTACTGAATCAGGAAGCGATCAAGTTATGGCTACAAGCAAAGACATTCAGAATCAATGGGTAACCTCTATCACAAGCCATGAAGGCAATATAACCACTGACAACTGGACTATCAGGCCTCAACTAGCTGAGAAGATGTAGATCCAGGGGATAAAGTTGCGAGTTCCAAAATTGGAACGGTATCACTTTCTTCGTAGTATGCCTTTTATTTTCCATGCATGTAAATAAATAAAAAAGAAAAAAAACATCTCTACACTCTTCTCACCACTTACCCCTTTGAACCTTTTCAAACCAAAGCCTAAACTACGAAAGACCTGTTCTCCTCTTCAATAGGAGTACGTAGGCAGCCATCAATGGTGCGGTTAAACCAAACAAAAACCCAAACAAACACTTCTCAAACACTTACACCCCAGACGATGATTGGCCAGATGTAATGGTCATCATTCGGGAGAAGGAGGTTGATGATAGCCCCTCCATCACTGCAGTCCACCAAGACTTTGCCCTCGATAATTAAAGCAGCACTCCTTGCATTTGCCGACGAGGGTAAAAAGGGAATAAACTCTCTCTGCCTTGTAGATAGCAATAAATGCTTACTTTTTCTGTACAGTATTAGCAGTTACTTTTGTCATGACATGCTAACACTTTGTGTGATTAAACAGCTTTATGTGTAGTGAAAGCATATTTTGTTTCAGGATTCTGAATTTAGATGTGCCTGTACTTGCTGATGAGGTGCCTATCCTCCACAAGGACTGTAACTTTGATGTAAAGTTGGACTCAGACTTAATAGAAATACAAGAGGACATTGAGGTGCCTCCGGATATCAAAGAATGGGTTGAAGACAAACCGAAGACAGATCTTTATCAAACCACCTCTTTTAACTTCAAAACCTTAGAAAACCCCAAAAAAATCCAGATTGGTACGGACCTCACTCCAAACCAAAGGAATGACATGGTTACTCTATTGACCCTATTCTAGGATGTGTCTGCATGGTCTCACAAAGACATGGTCTGTTTATCCACTAACATTGTCATTCATCGCCTTCCCATCAAAGGGGAATTCAAGCCAGTCAGGCAAAAGCTCAGGCGATTAAAACCTGAGTGGAGGTTAGAGGTCAAAGAAGAAATTGTGAAACAATTTCAAGTTGGTATCATCATAGCGTCAACCTCCCTTAAATGACTATCCAACAAAGTCCCCGTGCCGAAACCTGGAGGAGAGGTGCGAGTTTGCGTGGATTACAGTGATCTGAACAAAGCTTGTCTCAAAGATAGCTTTCACGTCCCATTTATCCACATACTCATTGACAATATGACTCAGTATGACATATACTCCTGTGCGGATTGCTTTGCGAGGTACCATCAAATCGTGGTTGCTGAGGAAGATCGTGAGAAAATTGTTTTCATCACTCCTTGGGGAACCTTTTGCTATGGACGATTGTCATTTGGCCTCATCAATGCCGGAGCCACCTATCAATGAGCCATATGGCTCTTTTCCGCGATCTAATGCATAGAAATAAAAAAAAAGAAATAAAAGAAATAAAAAAGAAATAAGAAAAAAAAAAGAAAAAGAAAAAAGAAAAAAAAAAGCCCTTCAACGAGTTTTCTGATTCTTTGCCTTACCATCGGCGGAGTTCTACAATGGCCCAGGAGTTCAGAAGAAAATCCTTCCTCCACATTCCTCGGAATAGGAATGATTTTGCCGATGCGTTAGCAACCATGGCCTCCTTGATCAACATACATGACAAGAAAGACATGCCAACCCTCACATTTGCACAACAAAAGGCTTCAGCCTATGGGAATTATATTGGAGAAGCATCGGATGAGCTACCTCCCATCCAGCACCCTTGATATCAGCATATCAATGAGCACTTACAAGATAAATCTACACCCGCTGAGGCAAGCCCGACTAGGAAAAGGCGGATCCATCGACTAGCTATGAAATTCTACCTGAGTGGAGATGCACTCTATAAAAGAGATGCAAAACGATGTCTCCTTAGATGTTTGGACAAGGACCAAGCTCAGAGGCTATGGATGAAATCCATGGGAAAGTATGTGGCCCACAAATGAGCCGCTTTATACTTGTAAAGAAGATCCTACAACAGAAAAGTCCGACTACGACAGTTTAAACAACATGACTTGATTTTGAAAAAGATCGTTGACAACCAAGCTCAGTTTAAAGGAAAATTCTCCCCGAATTAGGAAGGCCCGTTTATTGGCAAGGAGGTATTGACAGGAGGCGCTTTCAAATTACAGGAAATGGACGGCGATGAATTTCCACAGCTTATCATGTCGGACACGTTGAAATGGTACTATGTCTGAGGTTACCATCAAGCGAACATCCTGGTTTTGGATCATCAGATCACCAGTCATTTCAGGTTCTTTAACCCTCACTACATACAAACTTTCTTTTTAACTCACCTGCCCCTCAGGGAAAAACACACTTTTCAAACCAGCAACCTGGTTTCACTTCATTTCATACAACTTCGGTTATCCCGCCAGAGATCAAACCTTTCACACCTTCAATTTATCCCGTACATGGGATTAAAACTTTTCACCTGCAATCTGCCCTATACATGGGGCGAACTACGTCGACCTGATCTCCCCAATACACGGGAGTATGTAGGCAGCCATGTTTTATGGTCTGATCTCACCACAGAAAAAACAAAAACAAACACACTCATATCCATAGCCACATACAGAAACAAGTCCCAAGACACCAAAGATGGTAGGGAATACACACAGATCGACGATCCATTCTAAAAATCCTGAGACATCTCACTGTCCATCCATCAAGGAGGAGTTCAGAATACATCCAGATCATAAAGTCCTGGAGAAACAAGCGAATATCAAGCAAGTAGCAAGGCACAACTAAAAGGGAAGTGAATCAACATATATTTCCCTGCCATATATAATGTTGTTTGATATATACAATGTGTACTGTACATGACAAAATGGCTAAGCTAGTCTGTGCAGTAAAATACAAGTCCATCTACAAATGAGTGTATATGCGGGCTATCAAGTCCAACGTGAATTCCCTCTCAGAAGAAGGAGGTAACGTTATTTCTACACGAGCCAACAGATCCACCACTAACTACATCTGATATCTCGGGTAGATATAGCGTTATCCCACTCAGTAACAGCGATATCCCTATGAGTTAGAGCATCATCTCTCTAACAAAGCGACATCTCTACCAGAAAGAGTTGTCAACATCAAAGCCCACATCTACTACCTGTTCACCAGATGGTACAGAAGTGAAAGCCTCTTGCGATCTCGGCGTCTTATCAGCTCATCTGTCAAAGAAACTATCCCAGACAATAAGCGAGGCTGGGGAAATTTCAAAATTGGCGATAACCAGATATTGGGTCCCTTACAACAAGATTGGGGCAATCTCGGAAGTAGCGACAACTCAACACTGGGGCATTTATCAACCATCCTAAAGTGGAAAATATACCAGTCAGCGCCATCAGCCTGGTCCATGATCTCAATTGCGACTAAGATATTATTCATTCGCGACTTCATCAACAAAGAGAGTTTCTCATATGAACCCTCGGCATCAACATGGGAAAGGACTGGGGCATTTTTCCAATTCCAAGAAATGGAAGGAGCTTAATGCGAGATCAAGCTTCTCATCAAAAAGAAAGGGGAGAACTCCTTAAAGAAATCATAGCGACATAAGCTTACCCCTACGAAAGAAGGGGAAACTTCTCATGAAAGTTCTTAACTCAGAAGCAGAAGGTCAACGACGAAAGTTCTAGCGAAGAAAATCCTCATCATCAAATGTGTCAACCGGCGTTAAATTCTCACAAGTCGAGACCTCTACACTGACGTTCAAATATGGGCTACGAAAGAATGAATTACACCCTACAGGGATATCAGCGGCATTCAAGCCATCAGTTCAGCCGAGTTGCGAATCAAAAGGTCAAGGGAATGGGGCACCAAGCACCCAACAGCGAAAGGAAACTACAAAACACCTCAAGAAGGGTGAGACATCTGGTGGTTGTCATCAATCTAGCATAACATTAGGCGAAATCTGGCGAAGCAAAACTTTAAATATTACTTCAGCGAAGGTATTAGATGATCTGATATTCTAAACAATTAATATCCATCCAGTGCAACATCAAGATAGTCCGATGATGAAAGCTTACGTATACCAGATTCGAGTGGGGGCAAAGAAAAAGTTTAGCGATCGGCAGGATAGGCCACAATTGCAAACTACCGGTGAATATATCGGGAGAATGCGGTGATTTTAGGCGTCGTCCCCATCAGAGATGTGGAAAACATCTCAACTTATCTTCATCAAACAAGCATCAGCGATTAAATGCTAAACCATTGGAGTCAACAACAGCATCTACAGCAGCAATGACCGATAAAAGGTAAAGCGATTTGTGAATACATTTTAACATTCAGCATAATATTCATTACATTACGATTTGCGATTTTGCGATATGAGATTTGCGATATGTGATTTGCGATGCGACATACGAAATACGATATGAGAAATGCGATGTACGAGTTGCGAAGTGCGATTTGGCCAAATGCGAAAAGCGATGTGCGATGTTCGAAATACGATGTGCGATTTACGAACTGCGATTTGCGAAAACATTTTCATATTCATCATAAACATTCACTACATTGCGATTTTCATCATTGAAAATACCTTGTCATGTTTTAAGTGTCTACTAATCTTTATCATGCCCATTCCATTGCATTGCATGAACATGACGAAGAGGGGCATCTGTAGACACTCGAAATTTTACTTTCCTATTACTAACTATGCAGGAGGACAAAAACGACTTCTTCACACTCTAGAGATAACCCTGGAGGACCACAACATCAATTCCAACCCCGAAGATAGCCACAAGAGATCCAGTTCTCAACCCCAAAGATAACCCCAGGAAATCAGGTTCCAAACCTCGGAGATAACCAAGGGAAAGTCAGTTTCAACCCCGGAGATAGCCCCGGAGGATCAAGATCAAAGCCTGGAGATAGCCCCAGGAGGTCAAGCCAACCTCAGAGATGACCCTAAGGATAGTCAAAGTCAACGACAAAGCCAACCTCGAGAGATAACCACGAGAAAAAAAGCGCTATAAGCTAGCTGAAACCAGGAGATAACCGGGGAGGGCAAAATGGTCATTTTACCAACTCAACTTCACTTAAAATCAAATACACTCATTTCAACTCAAAATGCTTCAATATAAGTCCCACAAGAACCATATCTTAACCGGCGTAAACTACGTAAAAGCGGCTCAATGAATTTGCTGTGAGCCGGAATTCCATTTTAGTCATGGACCCATCTTCCTGGAATAAAAAAAGGTCAAATCATATATCATTGTGTAGCTCTTGGAAAGAGCTTTTCGTAATGGTATGGCACGATTCCATCGGACTCCCGGATTGAAATTTATGAGCGATCGAGTGAACAGCACGTACGTACTTCAACACGGCGTGACCCACACTGCCCGGGGCACCCCGGGCAGCCGCAAGTACACCTACTACTAGGTGCCACAGCTCCTCCCTCTATAAATAGAGGGCTTGGGGTGCCCATTTTGCAAGAAAAAAACGGCGAGGAAGCCCTGCCCAATTTGCTCTGCACTCACCATGTGCAGTGTACTTTCTCATTTTAAACACCTGTGAGCTCATATATAGCCCTTTTGTACCTACCAAAGCCAGTGTTTACCCACTCTAAAGATATAGAAGTCTTTTTTGGCAGTCAGTTGTAAGCCTTCTCACACACTTTAGAGTCTTTCTCTTCATCTCTATACACACCCTTCTACACGTTGAGAGTCGTGTTGCTTGCTTTTTCTCGGACTTCGGTCCGTGGTTTCATTTCAGTCTGTATATATATATATTGACTAACATTATCGAGTTATGCCTAGATTGAGCCTAGACTTCGGTCTGGACCATTTATTTGCTTTTATATATATATATATATATATATATATATATATATATACACATTTATATATATTAACTGTGTGTCGAACTTTGTTCGATGAGCCTAGACTTCGGTCTGGTGCATTTACTCGTTTGTATATATATATATACACACACACACACACACACACACATATATATTTTGTCCCACCTTGAGTTTACTGCCGTGGTGGTTGATCGCTTTTCTGACTTTCTTTACGTTTAAATCTGCTGAGTTTACTTCGTGGCAGTTGATCGCTTTATCTGACTTTATTTACATTTTGTCACTTTGGAGTTTCCTTCGTGGCGGTTGGCCAAATATTCTGACTTTATTTATGTTTCGTCTCTTTGGAGTTTCCTCCGTGGCGGTTGATAACTTTACTGACTTTATTTACATTTCTAATCCCCCATGGAGGTGCTTCGTGGTTGGTGATCATATCTATATATATATATATATATATTTCTGACTTTTATATATATACATGCTTACGCTTTCATATAAATTGCGATTGATACGTATGCCTAGGAATCATGTGATCACTGATTCATCCTATTGAATCTAGATTCGGTTCCGTGATGGACATTTTCAAAATTTGTAAGCAACATAAATTATTCTACGATTATGCGAATTTCCTCGGATGGTTTCTATACCCACGAGGAAGTCGACATTATTTTGTACATTATTTTAAATACGTATGCCTCGCATCATCAAATAAAATCAATCAAGCCGATCACTTAATAAAATGGGAGTGTAAAAGGTCTCAATTACTATTGAGCATCGGGGTTTGAAAAACCTCTTTATAAAACATCTTTGCCATATCTTGCGTAAAATTGAATTTTACATAAATTCAAACCACAATATATATAGGTGCGAGACGAGGCATCGTACTACTTCCAAATAAAGCAGCACATTGACCCACATACACACATATTAGGATAATAGTTTCTTGAAAAAGCGGTCATAGTGGTAAACACGGATGTCGAGAAATTTGCCTAACACCTTTCCCCCGCATAATCAAGTACCCGAACCTTAATGAATCTCGGTTTCACCGACCCGTTTAGCAGTGTCACATCACTGGGTCAATGTGCAAATGAGGGGAGTATTCCATCGGATCATGAGGAGGCAAACGAAAATGACATTGCCACTTAGGGGAGTATTCTTTCACTTTTTATTACAATGAGGGCATTGTTTATTTTAAGTTTGGGGGTATTGGGTTTAGTCAATAGTTTAGAGCATGTAGTGTACTTACATCATATAGAGTAATTTCATGTTACATATAGCATGTTAGTAGTTATTAGTTTAATTTTGTTTGCTTAATATCTGTTTTAGTTACATAACATTGCATAATCCCAGGCTTTTAGTTAGTTGAATTCTAATTTGGCCAATGATGACATAGAAATTTGATAGATTTTTGAATTAGGTGGATATCTTGAGCTTAGTTTATTTTTTATCTGAGGATATAATTAATGCTTGTTGTTTAGATGTTACTAGGTAGCACGACAATGTTCCTATTTGCTTCTTGGTTAAGATTAGCATGCTTGTCTGTTGAGAGGAAAATGTTGTTTAGTTAGTCGAATTCTAATTTGGCCAATGATGACATAGAAATTTGATAGATTTTTAAATTCAGTTGATATCTTGAGCTTAGTTATAATTTTATCTGAGGATATAATTCATGCTTCTTTGCTTAGATGTTACCGGGTGTACGACAATGTTCTATTTGCTTGTTGGTTAAGATTAACATGCTTATACATTGAGAGGAAAATGTTGTTTTTAATGATAGAATTGTGTATGAAGTGAGTAATGACTATGAAGACACTTAAACTCGAGTTTTGGGAACGCATGGGTATGCTTGCTTTATAAAAAAAAAGAGAAAAAAAATTCGAATAATTACCGTGGCTAGTCTTGTTTCGGGGCCTTTGTTACTTGAGTAAGTATGCTGGGGATTGTCTCTACACCTAGCACCCTAAGGTCTTAATGGAATGCAGAGTCATTGGTTGAAAGCTTCGCTAAGGGGTAGCTTACATTAGCCTAATGGAATGAGACATTGCAGTCATGGGAAATATATATATATATATATATATATATATATATAAATAAATAAATAACACATGATGGAAAGTCGAAAAATCGCCCTCGTGAGTAAAAAAAAATAAAGCGAGAATAAACCCATTGTTGAACCTTAATGCGTATTGATGTGTTGGAGTAGTTGATGTCTCATTAGTATATGAAGTTCTTGATTTAAACTTCAATTTTCTGCCTTAAGCAATAAAGCATGTGGTATCTTCACCTTTGTCAAGCTTATCTGTGAACACACATCACACATACACAACATCTTTATAGCAAGTTAGGATTATATGATTGTATGTCATTATGTCTTTAGCTTAGTTTGATGCTTTGTTCTTGGTTCTTAATATTTCTCTGAGGCCTGTCTCACTGGAATTCATAACATGACTGAAAATCTGGAGAATCATTATCATAGTAGCGTAGCTTGCATAGCATGTAGATTGCATTATATTGTGTTGCTTGCGGACAAGCAACGGTTTAAGTTTGGGGGTATTTGATAAGTGGATTTTATATACACTTATCCGGTATCTTTTACTTGATTAGTTGCTTGTATTTATGTGTCTTATTTACTTTTCATGCATTTTGTGTTCATTTTGTAGGTTATACGTTTGGGAGCAGTGTGAGCGACTATTGATAAGGAAAAGCAAGGGAAATGCAAAGAAAAGCAATCTGGATATCATGTGGGCTATCGTTTTCATTTCATGTTCTTGTCTTGGAACTTGGACTATGTTGTAGAGCTTCTTCTAAGCTTTTCGGAACATCTTGAATCATTCCAGACCACTTTCAGCCTTCAGCCGTCCAGAATTTCTGAATCATCAAAGACTGAAAGTTATAGAGCTCGTCAATAGCTTCGATTTGATAGGTGGCATGCCCCGTAACTCTCTCCGGATCAAAAGTTATGGCCATTTTGCGAGCACACGTGATGAAAATCAACCTCTGGTAGCGCGATTTCTGAATGTACCAGCGAAGTCTGATATAAAAAAACGCGATTTTACACTTGCTGGCACCAACTTTAGGCCAATTCTTGCGTAGCCGTAGCGACTTGGTGTTGACCAAAGCTGACTTTTCATTAAACAGTGCAATTGAAGCGTAACGGAGAGGGGGATTCAATTAGGGCTTATATATTAGACACATTTTCATTATGTAAGAGACATTCCACCCCTTGGAGGCTGAAGCTATCATTATTTCTTTTCTCCTCTTTAGATTAGATTAGAACCCTAGATTAGATTAGAGTTGAAGATTGAAGCAATTGGAGAGCATAGGAAATTCAGAATTGGAGAAAGAGCGATCAGATTTGCATTCCTAATTCCCTAACTTCTCTTTACTTCTATCTTTATTTCTCAATGTGTAATCTATTGTGGATGATGGATTTTGAATCTATGATGAGCTAACTCTATTTTGAGATTACAATGAATTCTATTGCTTAGTTTAATCTGATATACTTCATTGTTAACCTTATTGATTGCTATGGGATTTTCTATTAAGATCCATGCTTATTTGCTTAGTTGATTGGCCATCAATTACTATGATAACTCATATGAACTTGAAAGATGAAGTATGGGTTTGGATATGATCTTAATAGCTTATGATTGTATATTCTACATTGTGTTGGGATGTATGATTTGTGCTTAGGATAGACATATACCGAAGCACCATTCGTAGTCAATTGAGAATTTGGGATTAAACCCTAATTATTTGTAAATCACATAGACATATAGTGGTTTAGGTAATGTGGGTGTTCACGTGTATTCTATCAATTGTGGATGTGAGGTCCCCGAATCCGGATACTTGAAACCCGAACTCGGTACATCACGATACCATTTCTATGAGCGGAATAATACTAATAATAATCACAATAATATAAAACTTAACTTAAGTTTACATATACATCGAGTCTTTCTCCCAAGTCACGTAACCTTTAAACATTCATTACATGTCATAATATATATATATATATATATATATATCATAGTCTTCATAGTCTTATAAAACTATTACAAATCACGCCACAATTCTTATTTGGTTAGCTTTCCTTTTCCTTTGTCTAAATTTTGAACTTTACGGTCCTTCACACTTAGTGAAAACATTTAAATTAAGCAAGGATGAGCATTTGAGTGCCCAACAAGTATTATATATATAGGCTGAAAGAATTTAAATATTTTCTTTATAATATCTTCTACAACTAGTCAGTAGTTGTGAAGTAATAATTCATAGCAACCCTCTTTCAAACTTTTGAAACTACGTATTATTATTTGTATATGGGGTTTACGTGACATACCACGAACATTGTTTTTCATTTTCAAAAAGGTTTAAGCAGAAATTCATACATGGCAAAGTCATGACTTTCTGAACGCGGAGAGGTGATCGGCCTGTTGTACTACTGTATTGATCAATACTACATGTACATGAGCGATGTTATCGTTCGCTCTGTCCCTTAGTAGCATAAAATTTTCCCATTATCGGGATGTTCATATCTCATCGGGTTTTCATAACAAAGGTCTTATATAATTCAACATATATGTATATCAAAGGTGTATCGACATGCGATGAAAACAATGATTTTCCAAGTGGGGACACTTGTATAATCATTTATAGAAATTGTGAGCAGAATATATTTATCCAGAATTATCATATACTAGCATGTTGATAATCAATGGGCATATATAATATAAGCTTAACAATGCATAATAATAACAATAATTACGAACTTCTCACTTACATCCATTGCATAAAGAAAATGCAAAGTTAGGATACTTGCACGATGCTTTGCTTCTAACTCATAACTTAGTTTTATCTTTTATGAAATCACCTATCATTAATCGGATCATTTTCTTGATTAGTATAACATAACGATACATATAACACTTTGCCTATTGCGATTCAAGACATTCCCTATTCACATCATCACACATGTTTAACAATCGTTGACTCATAATCAAACATCGACACCTTCCTAATCACATTGTCATATAACCTTAACAACCATTGAATCACAAATAAACATTTAACTAACTAAATTTCTAAGTCCGGATCAATTTACGAAACATGTCGATTCTGAATTCGCTTTTCGAGGTAATTATCGAGTCTAAGACTCTAAATAGTAGTTCAATATCCATTTGGATAACTTAAACATTAGTCACACTATTTTTTCATGGCCTTATAATAATTATTAAATAATTATTATCATTTTATCATAATTTTTGAAATATCGAGAATCATTATTAAATGATTTAAGTATTACATAATTCTATTATCATTAACATTTAATTAATATTAAATTATTAATGAAACCATTGCCAAAATATTAAAGTTATGTATAATAACTCAAAATATTTTTAAAGTATTTACAATACCCTTAAATGATTTTTAAAATATTTAAAATCATTATTAAATAATTACCATTAATATTAAATATTAATGAACTATTTATCAAATATTAAAAGTCAATAATTATAACTTAAAATATTTTTAAATCATTAATATCCTTTTAAATGATTTTTAAATAAATAAAACAATTTTTAAACTATTTATTTAATATAATTATTAAATAAATTTAATATCATTACAATAATTTAACAATCATTAATATTAAATTATTAAAGAAATTATCCTTTAAATATTAAAAGTTATATTTTATAACTTAAAATATCTTTAAACACTTTATTTTTAATTAAAATGATTATTATAATAATAAAATCATTTTTAAACTAAATTATTTAATATAATTATTAAATAACTTTAATCATAATTAATTAATGAAATTTACCTTTAAATATTAAAAGTTATATTTTATAACTTAAAATATTTTTAAATACCTTATTATTATTTAAAATGATTTTAATATAATAAAATCATTTTAATTCATTTATTTATTTTATTTAATAAATAACTTAATTATCATTAATATAAATTTATTAATGAAAGTTATCACATAATATTAAAAGTTATCAAAAATAACTTAAATTATTTTCTTATATCATAATATAATTTTAAATGATTTTTGATGAATTAAAATCATTTTTAAATAATTTATTTAATATTATAATTAAATAAATTAATTACTTTTAATATTCAAAAATATTAAATATTTATGAAATATATTTAAAATAATTAAAAACTAATTTTAGAATTTAAAATAATTTTTAATAATTTATTTTGTATTTTAATAATTTAAAACTAATTTTCTATAATTATTAATTAATTTAGGAAAATATTAATATATATGCTGTAAGCTAAAGGTTACTATAATGACGAGCAACCGTCATATATAGGTGTTCTTCATGTTCATACTTAAACCCAGATCTTCATAGGCAATTCTTAGAGTGGCCATGTATTTGACCCACTTTAATTCTCTGTGTATTGTGTTTCTCGGAATTACAAAAGCTGGATTTTGTATACAAAGTTCAAGACTACATGTTCTAATAAACCACATGATCTAACAACCTAACATAAGCTAGATCTAAGCGTGCCCAAGATCTTTGTCGGTAGTTGTTCTTCATTTTCAGGTTGCCCAAAATGAAGAAACGATTCAAGGACCACACAATCAACTATAACGTCTGACACATGGTATTATTCTTGTGATATAAAGGGTTCGAGTTGTAGCTAGCATGCAAGAGAGTAGATCTATTACATAAAAATACAACTAACATGAGCAGAATCCAAAAGTTATGACTTGGCTAAATCGAACCATGTCGGTCGACATGTTCATATGTTTTCTGGTTACCCGGAAAAGCAGGAAGAAACGAGCTCGACCTTGCTAGTTTGACCAGTCCATAAAATCCAACCCATTTACGAAATAAGTGATATTAAGGCATGATGATGTAGTCTAACAAACATACTACAACTTAGATACAAGAACCATAACGATACATCAAACCCTTTATCGATTCAAGCCATTTAAAAACTTTGTCGAGCTTTACGGGCTCATTAAGGTTACCCGAAATGGCCCGATCAATGTTGGTCAAGCGACCTTTGGCCGATTATAACTTATAATCTACAAGCGATCTAGGTGCGATTCTTGATCCGAGCAAAGATCTCATAATGACTACTATATTCAACACTTATAACACAAAAATCAAACACCTACTGAGAGATCTACGACACGACATTCGTTGTCGAGGCGCCTCCTTTAAAAATTTCGATTTTGAAAATCTTTAATTTCGAGCACTTTAATGTTATGGACTTGATAAATACCAACCCGGATCATCATAATATCTTATAAACAACATATTCTAACACCCAAACATAACATCTAACAATAGAAAATTGAATGATTTTGAATTAGGGTTTCATACCTTTTATGCTTAATTCTTGATTTACGGCTATTGATTTGTTGTTGGATTTAAGTAGGGGCTTGATAATGGGTGCGATATACTATATATTTTCGGAGGTTTGGGGCTTGAGAGTGTTAGTATGAATGTTGTGCAATTTTTAGTAACCAACTCCACTTCTCTCTCCTTAAATCTATTTATAAGCAACTTGATGCATGTATGGGTGGTATAATGCATTTGATTCTTTGGCCATTTTTCAATCGATGGAGTTATTGGTTTGGTGAACCACCACCCCTAATGTCAAAACCTAGATTGTAGCTTTAATTATATAAGAGGGACATTTTTGTCATTTCCTTAAATTTCTAGAAAATTGCCTTAGGGTATAGGGTTTAAACATTTTAGTGTTTAGGGTTTGAGCCAATTTGGGTTTTATAAGTAAACAAAAATCTAGGATTTCCAATTTAGGGTTTGCACAAAAATAATAAAGAAAAATTAATTAAATAAAATTAAATAACTTTTAGTTTCTAAAATTTTGCAAAATAAATTTGTTAATTAAATTAAGTTTGTAATTACATGAACATTAGGGTTTATTACCCTTAATCATAATGAACTTTGCTAATAAAGCAATTAGGGTTTAAAATATTGATAATTACGGTTTCTAGAAATACAATTAGGGTTTCTAGAAATTAAATTAGGGTTCTAAGTTTTAGGGTTTGAATTTACTAATTAAGTTTATTTTAATTAGCAATTAAAAGTCTATCACACGTGTTATTAATCCTTTGTAACACAACTTTTGTGGATCAAACCTCCGATTTAGGTTTTCTGGATTAGGGTTTCTAATATTGGAAATTAGGGTTTTCCAGAATTTTAATTAGGGTTTACCTAATTAATACATTTAATACACGACATAAATTGTATTACACACTTATAAAATAATCTCACGCTCTAATTTGGATCTCAAATTAGGGTTTTAACATTAATATCGGGGTTTGGGTCAAAATACCGTAATTGACCAACCATTATCAATCTGGACATATCGTACATATTCATATTTGAAAATCAAAATATAAGTAATATTATATTATTATTCTCATACCTTGACAATAGTCCAAAATTAGGGTTTGGATTCCATATCGATTATTCTTTTATATTTAACCTTAATAATTAAGGTAAAATAATTAACTTAATAATCGTACAAAAATTCATATAATAAAATAATTATTATGTTTATTCTAAAAATCACTTCATATATTATTTAAATAATATGTGATTATATATTCATGGAAAATAATTAATAAAAACATTTTTATCTTAAAATTAATTATTATAAGAATATACTTTATAATAATCAAAAATTCTAAAATAAATTTACTTGTAATTATTCATGTAATAAATATATTTTTATTTACCACATAAATACATATACACATAATCTTGTACAAATCCTCATCCTTAAAATAAAATAAAATAAAAAAATTTATACGCAAAATTTATGATTTATTTATATAGAAAATATCGGGTTGTCACAGTGGATTATATGTGATATGGGTATGGTACATTGAGAGATGGCTATATTTTACTTTCCTGTTCTCGACTAACAATATGGTATAATTAGTTTGGCCTAACATGAAGTGTGTGGATTTGAATGAGTCAATAGATGAAATTGTAATCTCTGGTCTTCATTATCTAGTCTCACTCTAGGAATAGTTAGGTTTATTTAATTTAGTAGTTTAAATATATAATATAATATCATTCGTTTAAATAAGACTGAAATGGTTATGGGCTAGTGCTTGGTGAATTTTATTAGTTAATTCTCCGTGGGAACGATACTTTACTTACTCTTTATTACTTGTTGACCATGTATACTTGCGTGTTGTGCGTAACTAGAATTTACCCAACAAGTTTTTCGCATTCATGGAGGGAAATGACATATTCATGGCCTCGAACATATGGTATTGTCTAGCCGCGAGTCTCCTCATTTGTCTGTTGACATCCTTGTTGTACCCATCCACTTGTCTATGTAAGTTCTGAGAGTGAGGGCTAAAAATATCTTTGCCAGACTGTGGCATCTCTTTAGTTGCCTGCCCTCCCGTAGCCTCATCCACCTAGAACTCATTGTCATCGGAGGTGTGCTCAGCGTCAGCCTCCTCCTCAGAAGATGATGGAAATAGGAACCCGAGCCCTCGTGGATATGATTCACCCTCGGGCCACACTGAATACCTTGCGATCGTCCTGGTGTCCAAAGTCTGTAGTGGCATCTGGGTAGTCTCATCGCTGGACCATCTAACTCCAGCCTGCCTGCACAACCCACATATAAGGGATGGGTGTGGCAAGCCGCCTGAAAATGGCCCTCATAGGCATCTTCAGATAGAGAAACTAATGATGGCACCCACGTCAATGAGAAAATCTTGCATGATGGCATACAGAAGAAGGATCCTCTCCTTGGTCACCTTTGTCGTATGTGTGGACGGGAATAGCTTGGCACACATGAACGTGTACCATATTTTACCATACCGGCTGAGATCCTTCATGTGGAAGATAGTGCCCCCTTTTCGGCCCTTGACCCATGTAGTGCCCAACTTTGTTATTTTAGTCAAAATGGCCTCATAGTCGGGATCATGGTCACGCAAATAGACATATTGGCACTCCCTAGGCACTCACAATTGGTAGTACTCGTTAATGGCATCAGCACTGAACGGAACCTTCTTGCCTCTCGCAAATGCTATGAATGGGGCCTTATCCTCCGCGTTAGCATAAAATTCCTTCACCACATTTACGATCGCGGGCTCTGGCTCGTCAGGGAACCTATCCCACCCTTTTTAATAAATTTTTAATTTCATTTCGCCATCGACGTTGTCGGGTGCTAAGACACGTTCTGGCATTAACGCCTTGGTTACTAAATAGTCATAGCGGTCGGCGGCGGCGAAACTTATGAATTTTTGTCTGTCAAAGGCACAGGTTGGTGGTGTAGACCCGGAACTCTCAACTCGCTGTCGTTTTGCGGCTGGTTTTGGTTCCATGGTACTGGAATAACTGAACTCTAGGCAAAATACCCCCAAACTTCTCTTAAACAATTCGTCGAACACTTGGAGTGCACAACACAATATACCCCCACACAATGGTGGTTGAGCTTCTAATGTGATGATGTAGAAAGAAAGCTTGCAAGAACAAATGCTTACCCTCACTGGATTGACAATTGAGTACTTCTTCCCTTAGATATTGCTACCCAAACTATCACTCGAAGACCCTAACTCCTGCGTGACTGAGATTGTATGAATGGAGATGAAGATGTGGTGTATTTAGGGGTTTAATTTATAGGGGGAGAGATAGTTGACAGATGTGGTGGTTTGAAGTAGTGGATAAGTGGGGATTTAGTGAGATAATGGGTGATAAATAATGTAATCGTGGGTTTAGTGTGGGATAAATTATGTATCAGTTGTGGTTAGAGGAAGTGGATGTGGAAGAAGATGGGCTATCATGATGTAGCTTGAGCTTAAGTGCATTCAACCAGGCGTACCCCATACGGAGGGGTATTGTCTTATGAGAGGCCCACCCCATCCGAGGGGTATACTGTTATTGCTTCAAGACCCCCGCCCCGGCGGGGGGTGTTCTTATCTTGATGTAATCTTGCGTGTGAGCGTACATTTGCGCCAAAAACTTGTTGGGTAAAATCAATATATGCTCACACGCAAGTGCACGTGGTCAACAAGTAATATAATGATAAGTTAAGTATCGTTCCCACAGAGATTTAATAAAAAATTAATCCTAACAATTACCAGCTTTATATTAATCCAAATTTTATTAAACTATCCAATTCAATGATTATAATTATTAACAAATAAGAACATAAAAATACTAAGCAATCAACAAACTCAAAAACTGTAATTTCAAGCAAATGATGGAGAATTAGGCTTACGACTTCACTTTAAGTATCACTCTGATTATTACTCCTTTTTCCAGTTTAATGCACTATCCCAGTTTATTAATCCATAACACTTCAGTAGAACTAGCCACATCTCGATGCACTAATACCTTATTAACTTAAATCCATAAATTAGATAGAATTAAGCTAAACACCTTAATCAACTAATTCACTATATCTCTATGTGAATTACAATCAAAGAAGGTTTAAATTCAAGTTCTCTATCTGATTACATGCGATGTTAAGCATATCTCTACCCTAACATTCATCAAGATTCCATTCATTCTCAGAATTCAAGAACATATGCTATAATGACTAAAACTAGATTCATATTTCCTCTCTCGAGTCTGTATAATTCTACATATAATTGGTGATCAAGTAATTCAAAAATTCAAACACAAATCACTATAGATAAACTAAAAGATAGATTATTAAACTGAAATTCAAAGCTACATAATCATCGTTCAACCATCAAATTCGTCATAAGCCTAGTAAAGAATTTAATTCATCATAATTGAAATAAAAAGTGAAATTATCAAAGACATCATCATCCCAATTACAATAATTGAATTAAAGAAAAATAATGAATCTAGAACCACCCTTCTTCTTTGCTCCAATCTGCAATTATCGTGACTCAGACCTTCAAATCTTCCTCTGATGCTCTTGCTCAAATTAGGGCTTAGAAAATCGTTAATTGATTCTCTTTATGTCTCTCTCTCTCTCTCTCTTGTTGTATCTTGTTTATCACAAGCCTAGGACATGTATTCTCATCATAATTTGATGCCCAATTGAGTTCCTAAGCAAGACAACCTCATCCCTTCACGCCACTACAGAACCATATTGAAACAGGACTCTGGCCTTTTCCTGTAGCCCCGCCCC